>OU015743.1:109464514-109483246 GCA_907169655.1 Acomys percivali | reverse complement strand
AGAGAGAGAGAGAGAGAGAGAGAGAGAGAGAGAGAGAGAGAGAGAGACATCAGGAAAAACAACTGGATGGGATGTACTCATAAAACCAGAGAAGAAAACACGTGGCATACCTTCACGAAAGTGGTAACTGTGAGAGAGTGGTAAGCCATCACCCTGAGATTGCCACAAGAGGAGCTTTCAGGAGCAGACCCCATCACTGTGGGTGTGTTTTGTGACCTCCCAAGGTCCAGAACAGTGACAGGCAGCACCCTGCACTGCTCTCCTCTGAGGACCCTGATTTCCCCTGCAGTTTTTCTGGTGTGTTTCCGCCCCCCTCCCCCCACCTCCGCTCCCGGCTTGTTTGTTTTGTTATATTGCAAACCACATTTCTTTCTTTATAGCATAGCAGCATACACAGAATTATAAATAAACCCAAACATTCATTCGTGCGACTAAATAAGTATATAATGTTAGATGCAGTACATATTTATAAATATCAATAAGAATGATTCCAGAAAGTAGAAAGGATAAAGGCTTTCCACAAAATTAAAAAGCTAATCCCCACTTGTGAAGTTTGCCAGGCATCATAAAGATTGGAAAGCCAGTTTTGCAAAAATGCATAAAGAAGTTGGCAAGATGGTCTTCTGGTCTAAGGGACAGGGGTGGGGTATAGAATGGGTGCCCCAGAAAATGTGCACCTCACAATGTGTGTAATGCATACAGCTCAGGTTGTACAGCCACTAAAGCTTGTTCGCAATGCTGGGAAGGTGAATCAGTATGAGGCAAACCTTGCGGAATGCGCATCCAGTGCACATAGGCCATGCACATGAACCCCAGCAAATGGCAGTCTACTCACAATGAGCCTGGCACCTAGAAATACCTCGCTTGTTCCCCTTCCTGCCCTCACTAATGCAGAGAGGAACTAGCAAGGGTACAGGTAAGAAGGTCAGGGGCAGGGGGGGAGACTGAAAAACGACAGCCCTTCTTGGTAGATGCTAACTCATTGGCTATTAGGCTAAATTACTAAAACAAACCAGCAATCCCTTTGTGCCATGGGAGCCATTACTATGTTCTAGAGGGACTAGCCATGAGAGGCCACAAAGAAATCTGCCACTAGTCTCCCCCTCGTGCCTCAGAAGGAGTAAGAACCTAGAGCTCAGTGGCTCCCTGCTGCCGCCTGGCCTCTCTCCAACCGAAATCTCCCCAGCTGGTACTTAGGAAGGAAGGACAGTCTAGAGAATGGGGAGGTGCAGTTGAAATGGCTCCCAGCTTTCTAGGAACAAATCCATTTACAACGGCGGCCACACCCATGACCACGTTCCCAGCATCGGTACATGCCTCATGACGCAATGACTCTAGTTTTATTGTACTGAGAAGAGCTGTTCCTCCCCTAGAGAACAACCCATTCTTTGTCTTATGCCAAGAAAGCCATAAAAGAAAGAAAGAAAGAAAGAAATGCTGACCAACAAAAGTGACACACCCAGCTGAATCATTACTTCCAATTAAAATGATATAAAATAATGCGTTCCCTGGGTGACACAGTAACTTCCCAAGCACAGACATACCTACTGGTTCCCAAGAGTCTGCTTCTTAAGTGTGCGCTAAGAGCAAGACCATGACATCAGTAGCTGAGACGCTGGAGGCGACTTGGAGCTGGCTGATGGCACTGCGCATATGGATCAGAAGTTTCCCAAGCACTGTTTTGACTTTCCGGTATACCAGCCTCAAAATAACAGAAGCCGAGGTTTGTGGTGTTAGACTTCTGTCCCCAGCCATGACTGTGGGACAGAACCACTGTCTACTTTTCAAAATTCCCAAAGCTGACTTCTTAGCCTGAGGTAAGTATTTAAACCCAGATAGGGACCTGTGGGAGCAGTTGGCATCTGACAGAAGGCTTCCTCTTTCTTTGACTCAGCTCAGTCAAGTGTAAAGTTGTTCAACATAATTGCTTGGTTCTGTTGGTGGTGGTGTTTTGTTCTATTTTTCTGGCCCCTTCAGATACAGTAGCAACCACGGCCTCCTATTAGGGTACAAACACTAAAGGGCCTTAGCGCTTCCACACTTAAAAAGGTCCAAAGACTGGCCTGAGAAAAAATCACCAGGGGGTAGTTTTAGACTGGGAACTCAGCAGGTTACACAGCCTCTCTGTGGTTACGACCAAAACACACCTAAGTGTTGTATAACTCTGCCACAACCCATAGATTATGTCATGATACGTCTGCCTTTTGTTTTTTTGTTTTTTGTTTTTGAAGCCTCTCTCTCTTGTTTTACATTGGTTTGTGGCTCAAGAGCTGGCCTTCCCTCCATCACCGAGCTCAGACCACTACTGCTATAGTTGTCAACCGGAGGTGATTTTTGCCAATGGACACTGGGGAATAAACACCAGGGAACAACTTTTGTTGTTGTCTCTAGAATGGGAGGAAAGGGATACCAGTGAAAATCCTAAAATGCAGAAGACAGTCACCCACTGCAGAGTTCCCTTGCCACAGTGCCAAGTGTCCTGGAAAGACGACTTTCCTGCAGGCATGCCAAACATACCAGACTTTCTCATTTGCCTTTGTGCCTAAGCACAGGCTTTCCCCTCCACTTGTAGTTCCTAGTTCTACACTATCTAACCAGGGAACTGCCATTTGCCATCCTGGTTCCAACTCAGAGTTTTACTTCCTCTGTACCGTCCTTCCTAGGTCCCTATGCTGGTTTGGTTTGGTTTGGTTTTGTCAACTAACTTGAACACAAGCTACAGGCATCTGGGAAGAAGAATCTCAGGTGAGGAACTGCCTGGATCAGATTGCCTGTATGTTAGTCGGTAGGGCACTTTCTTGATCAATGCTTGGCTTGGGGGGATCCAGACCACTGTAGGCAGTACCTGAGCAGGTGGTTCTGGGTTGTATAAGCAAGCGAGCTGAGCAAGCCATGAAAGCAAGCCAGGAAACAGCATTCCTCTTTGGTCTCTGGCTCAGTTCCTGCCTTGGTTTGCCCTGATGATGGATCATAACCTATCAGCCAAATAAACATTCTCCTCCCTGAGTTGCTTTTGGTCACAGTGTTTATCCCAGCAATAGAAACCTAAGACAGTCACAGATCTGGAAGTTTCTTCTGTGCCTCTGGCACATACCTCATTGGAAAACTCAAACCTGAAATAGTCAGCCACCTGCTCAATCCAACCTTACTTATCACTTATTGCTAACATGTCCATCTGGTAAATCAATCATTGTTCAGCAAATCAATCAGAGAAAAGTGGAAATATTGTACATACTTGCTAGACTTTCTTGCAGCTATGTCTATGGGCTAACAGTATCCAAACATCAAAACAAAGGCAAATGTTTCTAAAAGGCCTATAATATAGACAGACACTAGGCATGCAAGGATGGTTTAATATACGGAAATCCATCAATGTAATCACCATATAAACAAACTGAAAATAAAAAACCACATGATCATCTCTTTAGATGCAGAGAAGGCATTTGATAAAATCCAACACCCATTCATGTTTAAAGTTTTAGAGAGATCGGGGATACAAGGCACTTTCCTCAACATAATAAAGGCTATATACAGCAAGCCAATAGCCAAAATCAAATTAAATGGTGAGATACTCAAGAAAATTCCTCTAAAATCGGGAACAAGGCAAGGCTGCCCACTCTCTCCATATCTCTTCAATATAGTACTCGAAGTTCTAGCCAGAGCAATAAGACAACAAAAGGAGATCAAGGGTATCCAAATGGAAAAGGAGGAAGTCAAATTATCCCTATTTGCAGATAATATGATAGTGTACATAAGTGAACCTCAAAATTCCACCAGAGAACTCCTACAGCTGATAAACACCTTCAGCAAATTGGCTGGATACAAAATTAACTCAAAAAAGTCTGTAGCCTTCCTATACACAAACGACAAGCTTGCAGAGGAAGAAATTAGGAAAGCCACATCCTTCACATTAGCCACAAGCAATATAAAATATTTAGGAGTTACTCTAACTAAGCAAGTGAAGGACTTGTTTGAAAAAAAATTCAAAACTCTGAAGAGATTGAAGATGACATGAGAAGATGGAAGGATCTTCCTTGCTCATGGATCGGGAGAATTAACATAGTAAAAATGGCCATCCTACCAAAAGCAATCTACAGATTCAATGCAATCCCTATCAAAATACCTACACAATTTTTTAAAGACATTAAAAGTTCAATTCTGAACTTCATATGGAAAAATAAAAAACCCAGAATAGCTAAAACAATCTTGTACAATAAAAGGTGCTCCGGAGGAATCTCCATACCTGATCTCAAACTGTACTATAAAGCAATAGTAATTAAAACAGCATGGTACTGGCACAGCAACAGGCTGGTTGATCAGTGGAATCGAACTGAAGACCCAGATATGAATCCACACACATATGGTCACTTGATTTTTGACAAAGAAGCCAAATCCGTTCAATGGAAAAAGGATAGCATCTTCAACAAATGGTGCTGGTCTAACTGGATGTCTATATGTAAAAAAATGCAACTGGACCCATATTTGTCACCTTGCACAAAACTCAAATCCAAGTGGATTAAAGACCTCAACATAAAACCAGAGACACTAAGTCACTTAGAAGAAAAAGTGGGGAAGAGCCTGGAACATATTGGCACAGGAGACAACTTCCTGAACAGAACACCAACAGCTCAGGCCTTAATGTCAACAATTAATAAATGGGACCTCATGAGGCTGAGAAGCTTCTGTAAGGCTGGAGACACTGTCAAGAGAACAAAGCGACAGCCTACAAAGTGGGAAAAGATCTTCACCAACCCTACATCTGACAAAGGTCTAATATCCAAAATATATAAAGAACTCAAGAAATTAAACACCACCAAACCAAATAGCCCAATTGAGAAATGGGGCTTGGAACTAAACAGAGAATTCTCAACAGAGGAATATCAAATGGCTGAGAAACGCTTAAAGAAATGCTCAACCTCCTTAGTCATCAGGGAAATGCAAATCAAAACAACTCTGAGATTCCATCTTACACCCATCAAAATGGCTAAGATCAAAAATTCAAGCGACACCACATGCTGGCGAGGATGTGGGGAGAGAGGAACACTCCTGCATTGCTGGTGGGAATGCAAACTAGTACAGCCACTTTGGAAATCTATCTGGTGCTATCTCAGAAAACTGGGAATAGGGCTTCCTCAAGACCCAGCTATTCCACTCCTTGGAATATACCCAGAAGATGCTCCAGCACACAACAAGAAAATTTGCTCAACCATGTTCATAGCAGCCTTATTCATAATAGCCAGATCATGGAAACAGCCTAAGTGTCCCTCAGTAGAAGAATGGATAAAGAAACTGTGGTACATATACACTATGGAATACTACTCAGCTATTAAAAACAAGGAATTCCCGAAGTTTGTGGACAAATGGATTGAGCTAGAAATGATCATGAATGAGTTAATCCAGAAGCAGAAAGACTCAAATGGTATATACTCACTTATATCTGCATACTAGCCCAAGGGGCATGTCCCACGAAAGCCTTCACTTACCAGGAAACTGGTACAGAGGGGAGGACATCCTATTGGGACTCTAGATGAGAGAAGCATGGGAGAATAGCAAAGTAGAAGGATCCAGAGGGTCCTAGAAACCTACAAGTAGAACATTATGATAGGCAGATTTGGGCCCAGGGGTCCCGCTCAAACTAAGGCACCAGCCAAGGACAATACAGGCGGTAAACTTTAAACCCCTACCCAGATCTAGCCAATGGGCAGAACATTCTCCACAGTTGAGTGGAGAGTGGGATATGACTTTCTCACGTACTCTGGTGCCTCAAATTTGACCATGTCCCCTGGAGGGGGAGACCTGGTGGCACTCAGAGGAAGGACAGCAGGTCACCGAGAAGAGACTTGATACTCTATGAGCATATACAGGGGGAGGTAATCCCCCTCAGGAACAGTCATAGGGGAGAGGAATAAGGGGAAAATGGGAGGGAGGGAAGAATGGGAGGATACAAGGGATGGGATAACCATTGAGATGTAACAAGAATAAATTAATAAAAAAAAAGGTAAAAAAAATATAGACAGACACTATTCAAAGCAAGTGGCAGGAGATAGCACATTTCATCCACAATTATCAGCATTTTTCACATGGGAAAAAGAGGCACCAAGAAGTTAGGTCATTTGTCTGAGGTCTGGCAAAACTGATAGTCCTCTCAGGAAGTTTGGCACCACAGCCTAATTCTTCAACATACATGTCAGCGTAGTCATACAGTCAACCTTTCACCTCTCAAATACCACTGAGAACTGCAAGGGATACTCCAGAGGACCATAAGTCATGTAGTGGCCAGCAGCTCCTGCACCCTGCCTACAAGATGCCTTGTGGGCATTATAGGACTACCCAATGCCTGAAACTTTAGTGGCAGGAAAAGCAACCTCCTCAGGCCATAAACCGACATATATGTTCAAGAAAATCATGATACAGAAAAATTCAAAAGCATATTCAAAGTATCCCTTACCTTGTTCATGCTGCAGGGACAGGCACGAGGGATCAGACATGTCACAGTGTGAAGCAGCTCCTGAAAGTCCTTCTTGTTCCAGAATCCTCACTTCCTGAAGCAGACAACAGCTGCACTGTAAACACAAGCAAGAAACCCATTAGGCCCAGGGAAGCTCAGTGAAGCCCTGCATCCAGTAGAACTCCCTGTCATAACTACAGCCTCTCATGCTATCAAAAGGGCAGACACGTGTGCCAACTGCGCACTCAGTGCTCAGAGCAACAGGGAAAGCAATGAGGGCAGCACACAGAGCTGCGGCTCACATTCTGGCTTCATAGCATTGTCACGGAGGTAAAGCATAAAGCAAGAAACAACTAGCGAGAACAGGGACTGTTTTTAAAGCTAACATGGTTGACGGCTACCATATTGGATAATGCAAATCTAGGTCATCCTGTCTTGAGGCGTGGGGCGTGCAGAGCCATAGGGACAAGGATAGTCTTTGAAATAACGGAATTATGAACATTTACTAAGGGATAGGACCTGAGACACTGGTGAGCAAAGCCACTGACTTAGGAATTTCTAACTGGTACTTGGAGATCTTTAATGAAGGAGAGAAACTGGTGAGTGAAAGCAGTATTGTGTATCAGGCCTTACTGTCTTTCCCCACCGCCTCTGAGGAACAGAGGAGCCGGTGGGCAGAGGTCAGAGCCTACTGCATCATCTCCAGGATTGCAATGTAGAACCTCCTTGGCAGATAACACTGCATCGAGGATTTTAAGAAGTCAGTTTGCCATCAGCCAAATGGATAAAGTCAGTACCTCTGCCCCCAGCCTCTCAAAACACTGAATAAAGATCTGTGTTTTATATTGTACTATTGGTTCTTTATAGAGTTTTTAAATTACTTTAGTTAAAATTTAGAATATAGCTGGGCTTTTGGTTTGTCAAATATTTAAGAAAAACAAGAGTAAAATGCTTCTGACCTTGTAGACATGTGGCTTTTCCCTTCCTATTGGGACTCTAGGTGAGAGAAGCATGGGAGAATGGGGAAATAGAAGGATCCAAGAAGAACATTATGATGGGCAGATCTGGGCCCAGGGGTCCTGCTCAAACTATCGCACCAGCCAAGAACAATATGTGCAGTAAACTTCTAACCCCTACCCAGATCTAGCCAATGGACAGGACATTCTCCACAGTTGAGTGGAGCGTGGGGACTGACTTTCGACTGACTTTCACATGAATTCTGGTGCCCCGTATTTGACCACATCCCCTGGATGGAGAGGCTTGGCGGCACTCAGAGGAAGGATAGTAGGCTACCAAGAAGAGACTTGATACCCTATGAGCATATACAGGGGGAGGAGGTCCCCCTCAGTCACAGTCATAGGGGAGGGGAGTAAAGGGAAAATGGGAGGGAGGGAGGAATGGGAGGATACAAGGGATGGGGTAACAATTGAGATGTAATATGAATAAATTAATAAAATATATTTTTAAAAAAAGAGTCTCATAAGGAGCTAGGAGAGGACAGAAGCACACTGTAAGGTTCCTTACAATCATCTATGGTGCATCATTTTTCCCAGCCTATGTTTGAATCTTTCTATGAAAAATGGAATTAGAGACTTAACTAGAGCCACAGTGATTCCACAATGAACATCACAATATTTAAAACTAGAACAACGTACATGGAAAGTAAGAAGTCCTCATATTTCAACGGCCTGCCAGAGCCACCTTCTGCTCTTAGTCCTTAGTCTTTGTCTCCTGGAGAACATCACATTTGCTGAGGCCAGATTCGAAGTGCAATGCTGCAGTCCCCATACTGAGACTATCTATTGCTATAAAAATGACCGTGCTTTCAAAGGATAAATTCTTAATCCACACACATTACTATTCAGTGAACATCATGTTACTTTTCTTTTGTTTTTTTGTTTGTTTTATAAATCAGGAAAGAAGGTGATGTGACTGCCATCGCAGAGATGCCAAAGGAAGGGTCACATCAGCCTCAGTAGTAACACACCTTAGCAAGAGTGCAGGATGGATCCCATCATCCCAGCTCTGCAGGGTGTGTCTACACAGACATCTCATAGGTATACAATGTTACAATGTCTGGGAAACAGTGGCTTCAAAGGCATAGAATTTCAGTATCTAATCGACTAAAAAGTGAATGAAAGTTGTGAGAAATAATTGAATTACCAGAAGCAGTGGTTCATGGATTTCTGAGCTTTACAGTAGAAATTCTATATATGTTGTTTCTTACTTAATACATGTACATAATACATCAGCCTATCACATAACTGGAAAGCTTGTCCCTGTGCCTTACAGAGATGTCATTTTATTATTTACACTGGTACTCAGGAAATAGGCACAAGGTCCTAACCGGCAGACAAAGATGCTTGACCAGCTACCTGACTAACCCAGCTTTCACGGCCCCTGATCCCCTAGAACCTGAACACACAGTTCTCAGTAAGCTAACTGTCCTGTCCCTCCTTGTCCCTACCCCAGGGTTCTTATGTCCTTTACATGTACACCATTCCCAGCCAAACCAGGCTAAAACTTCTTTGAGGGAAATACTAGTGACACAGAGAGTTCTTTACTCTGACTCAGGGAGTCAAGGATGGTACACGCCATCTGAAAAACACTTGGGTAATTGTTACACAATGTCTTTGATGGTTTTAATTTTTTAAAAAAAGGAAATATTGTAATAGCAGGGTTTAAATTTTTTTTAGTTTGTGTTTGTGTGTGTGTGTGTTGGGTGGGAAGAGTTGAGAACATGTGCGTACATATAGGTGCTCCTGCCCATGCATGTACATGTGGGTTTGGCGTCTTAAAGTATTCTCCACCTTATTACTGAGACAGGTTTTTTTGTTGTTGTTTTGGTCTTTTGTAACTGAACCTGTAGCTCACCTATGGGCTAGACTGGCTGGCCATCTCCCCACCCCCTGGGTCTTCCTATTTCTGCTCTCCACAGCTGAGGTTCAAGGTGTGCACGGTCAAGCGCTGCCACGCCTAGCTCTTAATATGAGTTATGGGGTTCAAACTGAGATTTCCATGCTTGTACAACAAGCACTGTAAGCACATAGCTGTTTCGTTGCTACAGGGTACACTGAGCTTTTTGATATTTAATCTAAGAGATAGTGTACCTAGCTGGATACAAGGCTGTAAAAGCTCTTTTTGGTCATGTTATAATAAGCAGTAGATTCTAGGCTGTAAGTGACTTCATTTTGAGATACTACGGAATTAAAGCCTGCACAAAAATCATAGATAAAAAACATAACCAACATCTGTCAATAAGATACGCGCGCGCGTGTGTACACCAGTCAATGACCACTCTTAACAACAACAACAAAAAAATACCTTGGAGAACAGACGACACTTTTAGAAACTGGGTCAGTTCACTTGTGGGCAGCAAGCAGAAACACCGGCCTTGGTCTATCAAATATTTCCCACCTCCTTTGAAACATGGAAACATCCAGCTGCCCTACAACCAACGTGGCCAGGAGGCAGCACAGGAAACCCTACAGCGCGAAAACACTTCTTAAGTACAAAGCATTAAGACAGTAGCTGCCCCAGATCATCACAGCAGATTCAAGGGTGTCGTCTCTCAAGTTCTAAATATTTTCTTTTTATCTTTTAAGAAGTTGAAATCCTCTAGTATTGAACAAAACTAAGTATAGATTTAAAGGGTGCTTTGAGCAAACCAATCCCCTATGTCGTGCGTTTAACTATTCAGCTGATCTAACAGAATTGATCCTGTGGGTAATAAAGTCTGTGTTCAACCTTACACAGCTAAAAGGCTAATGAAGTGTAATCACTCAAGGCGAGTAGAGGGAAGTATGATAAGTATGCAGGACTGGGGACATGGAAAATAGAAGAAGAAAGCAGGGGACAGGGCTGTAGCTCGGGGGGCCGAGGGAGGAGTAGAGAGCCTGCTCAGGATGCTAAAAGCACTAGGTTTAAGCCCCAGTTTCAGGGAGGGAGAGAGAAAAGGAAGAAGGGAAGGGGTGAGGGTAGGAATGACAGAGGTATATAGGTAGAGGTAAGGGTTTAAAGACCCAAAATAAGTGAAAACTAAGGGTCAGGTAAGCAAATAAAAGAGCACTGGCGATATGGCCAATTGCCCGTCACCAGCCAAGTTGGAGACTAGGAGACTTGGGTTCCTGATGAGAATCCCACATCCCGTGGCATTTCTAGGGTTATGTACTCTCATGGTTTGGGCGTCTTGGGTATCAGCAAGTGGGAGTTGGAGAAAGGTGAAGACTGGGTCTACCTGTTTCACCACTATTTACCAACAACCTCCACCTACAGTGAGACATCTGCTTTCCCTGGATCACTGCTAAGGTTCTTTGAGGTATGACAAGAACAGACTAAGCCGGCTTGATTCCACTCTCCTAACTCTAAGGGGAGCTTAAGGGTGTCAAGGGCTGTGCTGTCTTTGTGTGCCATGTCTTGGCCCTTGAAAATGCTGCTGATACTGACAGCCGTGAATGGAATACGCTGACGTGGGCTTTTTTCCCCACTCCAGTGCTTCTCTCCCTCCCCATTTGTTTATTCTAGAAGCCTTGTCTCAAGGCTGGGTAGCTCAGGAACTCCAAAGGGATATAAGCTAAAACAAGCAAGCACTCATTCCACTCTTCCCGATGCTAAGGCTGTCATCACTCACTGGCTTTCAAAGGCATGTGCTCTGACACCAGCACGGGTTCTCTTGCCCATCCTTATCCCTACACCACACTCTGGCCATCCTATTCCTTACACTATGGTCAGCTGCATGCAAACAAAGGACTAGGCATAAGACAGACCAAGGAATTTTAGGTAAGAGTGGCTGAAGAAGTAAAAAGATGAACAGACTTCAGAGAGAAAAGACAGAGCAGAGTCTGGGGGAAATGAGAAAACAAAACAAAACAAAAACAACAACAACAACAAAAATCCAAAAACAAAAAACCACCATCACTACCCCCACCAACAACAAAACAAAACAAAACAAAACAAAACAAAACAAAACAAAAACCAGACTTAGGAGCTTGGACAATCAGAAGAGCAGATAAGTAAAAAGCCTAGTCTCCTGCGTTCTGTTTTTAGCATCAGAGTACTTCAAATGTTTCTTCAATCAAATCCTGACAGTCTTGAACTGGAACCAATGCCCAAGACTAAATGAACGTGAAGCCAATGCATTTCATAAATTATCCAATTTCCCTTCCACTCTAAGGAACATGGTGCTGGGACTAAGTACCTGGAGGATAAAACAAAGACCGTTCCCCACCACTCCTCTTCTGAGGATGCTTATTGCAATGTTCCTGAAGAGGCAGAGAAACAAGGCTGGGCTGCCTGAAGACTCTGCAGGTGCTTCTGGGTGTGAAGCTCTGGTTCTTTGGAGTGGCAGTGCCCTCACTGAGCTCATACTGAGGCAGCAAGTACACAGTACCACAGCTCTGGCTGAACAGTGTCCATCCTTGCACTCATGCAAAGCCACAAAGACAGGAGCAGCTCCCCACAACTGTTACCATGGCCTTTTCCACCCAGGGGTAAGGGATGTGATTAGAAATTAATATTCTGGGTCTTAACTAGAAAGCTGTGACATGGACAAGGAAACAACAGTTACAATGAAGGGATGCCTGAGAGTAACAAAGGATCTGGTCTGGATGCCACTGGGCAGAGAGGGTAATCTTTCCTGGTACATATGCTAGAGACTTCCAGGTAACTGGAAGGTAAAACTGCCAGGTAACCAATGTTTAGCCTCAACATTTCCACTACCAAAAGCCGATCTGCCTCTAAAGAGGTTACCTGTCTCAACTGCTTCTCATGACTTAGTGACTGCCAAAAATGAGAAGATAGAAGGAATGATATGAACGAATGGCCAGGCCGTGAAGACAGTAATGATCCACTGAGTCTGCCACTTGGAGCTCATCTCAGCCAAGAAGGAGCATGGCACATGTGCCCAAAGCTCATAAGCTTCAAGAAAGTCAGGAAACGGCTCGTATAACACATCTTCCCTGCTCAATGTTAGAGACGTGTGGTACACATTGAGATTTAGGAGTGGGATACAGAGGGCTAGCATACATCATCTCCCACCCACCACCTTTGAGGTCAGCTGGAGGATACTCCATCCCTTTACATTTCTGGGGTGGACATGCTTAGCCTGCCTGCTTGCTTTTCCAGGGCTGTGCTGCTGTGGCTTTGTGGGGTATAGAAGTCTCTGAGGGGAGCAACGGAAGCAGGGCTTGGTAGTGTCCCGGTGAGCTTTAATAATCAACGTGGCATAGGTTAGGGTCACCTGAAAAGAGCACTTGATTGAGGGATTGCCTAGATAAGACTGAGGGCGTTTGTTGGGGACTGTGTCTATTGTTAATTGATGTCGGACTGTGTAAGAAATCTGTGTATCAGCTAGCCTGTGAGCCAGCTTTCATGGTTCTGCTGTATTTCCTTGGCGGTAAGGTGAGTTCCTTGGTTAGAAGTGATATTATGTAGAATAACAAACTTCCCTCCATGATGAACTGGGACACAGAACTGTAAGATGAACAACCCGTTTTCTCCCTCATGCTGTGGTTGGCTAGAGTATTTTTTCACAGCAACAACAACAACAAAAAAAATTAGAGCTGTGGACAATACAGTTGATCTGACCTTCAGCTATCTTTTGGAATGTGAGTGGAATATGAGATTAAATCTTAGTTCCGTCCTCCTCAAAATGGGGTAAATTCTCATACCGCTCACGACTGTCCGAAGAACCAAATGCCATAACATGAGGGAAAGGTGCCTGATAAACAGCACTGGCATTAAGACAGCTCTTCTCTCTTCTGTCCCCCATCCCCTGCTCGGCACAACTGTATTCCGCATAAAATTGCAAATAGGCAATCACTTTCAATCATCCTATTGGATTATAAGCATTTCAAGAGAAAATAACTTGTCTGGTCTGTGTAGCTGTCAAATTCCCAGCACTTGCTGACACTACCTCATACAATAGACAGTAAATAGTTGAGTTAAATTTAATCACAATGCTTAAGCCAGTTTTTCTCTTATCTGGCATCAGCTGAGCTCATTTTCCTTCATTCTGTCATCTTCTAATGTTATAATGTTAATATCTAGATTTATTTCTCACTTGGCTAGAATATATTTTGAGACTACATGAAAAATAAGAATAAACTACCAAAGTGTCTCCACCTAAGAAGAATGGTGCCATGTTAGCCAGTAGAGCACTGTTCTCATACTACTAGGAACATCGTTCTTTTTATGAATGAAAGAGATCCCATCACCCTATTGATACACGGGAGTTGGGATTTAATTATTTGTTTGTCAATGGCACATGCCACTGAAAAGTGTATCACTGGTAGCTGTCAGACATACTAAGAAACTCTCCATTTGACTATTTTGGATGGGAAATCTGAATTTCACTCATCTAGGATAAAGGTTTACCAACCACACCCAGATTACCAGGTGTGTTATCTAGCAATTTCCTTCAGATTGCATTACTGCTATCTGAGAGGAGACTCCTTACGGACTCAGCAGGTAAATGACATTTATAAGACTCAAGAAGAAACAAAACTCCTATGTCTTAGGAAGTTCCTAAAACTCACAAGAGTCACAAGGGTCTTATCAGAGGCTACATAAGCAGTAACAACTTCTGGGAGAGGAGACTTTTGGGCAGGCTGAGCAACAGTTAAGTCATGCAGGGAGCTCCAGGATGAAGCCTCTGTTAGTCAGCGCTCAAGCTGGGTGGGCTTTCTGGTGATGCAGGTATGTTTGAGACATCCATGCTTCTGTAACCAACCTGTCTTAGTTACTTTTCTGTTGCTGTGAAGAGACATCACAACTAAGGCAACTGATAGAATAAAGTTTACTTGGGGCTTACGATTTCAGAGGGTTAGAGCCCATGGCCATCGAGGTGGGTGCATGGTAGTCGGCAGGTAGGGACAGCACTGGAGTGGTAGCTGGGACCTTACATCGTGATCCACAGGCACCAGGGAGGGAGAGAGAGAGAGAGAGAGGGAGAGAGAGAGAGAGAGAGAGAGAGAGAGAGAGAGAGAGAGAGAGAGACAGAGACAGAGAGAGAGAGACAGAGAGAGAGAGACAGACAGACAGACAGACAGACAGACAAAGACACAGAGAGACAGAGACAGAGATAGAGAGACAGACAGAGACAGAGAAATGAAAACCTAACAAGGCCACATTTCCTAATCCTTCCCAAGCAGTACGACCAACAAGCACTCACATGTACGAGCCTATGGGGGCCACTCTCATTCAAACCACCACACAACCCTTCACCTACACTCATGTAAGTGACCTCAATCAGCTCACCACTCACAAAGCTAGACGTGGGTGGAGTCATCCTCTAGTCTACTGTCAGTGACTCGTGTTCGTGTCTCCCCAGGAAACGTCAACCAACATGTGATGGTAGAATGCTAGCGCTTCCTTCTCTCTCGAGGGATTGGGTATTTCCGGCAAGTCCATTATCTGTGCTTTGGTGGGCATCTGGAGTAACAGCCTAGTGGGTTACTTCCAAATGCCCCACTAAAGAGGGAGTGCTGTTGAGAAAAATTATTAGGAAGCACCTCTTTAGAGAAGCCAGCTCACTCTTCCATCAAAGGTCACAATTACAGGACCTATTTTCCTCTCAAGCAGACCTGGACAACAAGTTGTACAGAGAGGCAGTCGCCTTAACAGGAGGTGGTATGTACAGCTTAAATCTGCCCGCCTTGGAAGCCTAGAATGGTTCTACTGTCTTGTTCCTCTGGGATTCCCAGAAGAGGCTCCTCTACCCAGCATGATAGGCTTGGGTGCAAGGCAACCTCAGAGACGATCTGTTAGCTCAGCTCAGCTTTCCTGGGGCTCAGGTTCTATGCTTTTTCACTACAGGCTCCATCTTAGCATGGCCTGTCCTCTCTGAGTCAACACCACTGCTGAGCACCAGAATCGAGCACTGACAGCAGTCCCTATACACGACAGCCAGTGGCATCAGGGTCTCTCAGCACCTTGAGAGCTCATATACTTAATTTTTTTTTTTACTTTATTGAACATACCTAAGATTTATGTGCATGTGGTGAGAGAGGTCATCAAACACTGGGTCAGCTCATGTCTGCTGAGTATATACTTATCTGCTGGAAATGTCCAGTTCGAGGGTTTCCTAAAACTCAATTCTGCCATACTTTATGTCCCACATGTGCCCACTTGGCTACTGTTCAGGATAGACCCAGAAATATACTCTTTGTCATATCAGCTATATTCCTCTTTAACTCTTCCTCCTAATGACAATGTCAGGTGAGGAAGAGCTGACAGATAGCTAGGGGCTGGCTGTCAACCCACTCTTCGCACCAGCCTTCCAGGTGACTATTCCAATGAAGCACGTCATCTCTGTGCCCACTCTCTGTTCCGTGGAAAGGAAACAGCCTTATATTTACTTTGCTATGATTTACAACTGGATGATAGAAGGCTAATGCTGCTGGGTAAGAGGCAAAGGGGCAAGACACAGAGCCAAGGCATAGTCACACCACTGTGTCACCAGTACCACTGCGGGGCTGACTGCATCCTCCAACAACTGCTCAAGGGACTGGCGGGTGCCTGCTTCTCCAGTGGGAAGCTGCGCATTCCTTCCTAAGGGGACTGCAGCCACGGACATGGGAAGGAAGTCTGCTCCTGACAAGCCTTGTGTCCGTGGCCTTTCCCTCTTTCTGGGGTGACATACAGAGTCGGTCAGCCCCAGTCCTGTGTGCTGCTGCAGTGAGACATTTCCCTTGCTGTTATGTCAACATTCCAAGGCTCCGACAGTTGGGCTATTTCCTCTGGTGTAGCTCTGGGAAAGTCCTGCGAGGCAGACAGCCTTGAAGGATTCCACCTGCTAAGGCCAGAGTATAAGAAGGGGCCATTCAGCAAGAACAAATTCCAGGTCTCAGTGCGAGGGGGGTGGGGGTGTTTTCTCCCTAAAATTTTCTGTTTGCTACTTAGGAAACTTTCTATGACATCGTAGAGTGCAAGCTCGGTGGTGAACCATAGATCCAACATGTGCTGTGGTATGAACAAGAAATGACCCCCACGGTCTTAAGCATCTGGACACTTGGTCCTCAGTCTGTAGCACTGTTTAGAGACGTTTAGGCAGTGCAGCCTTGCTGGAGGAAGTACATCACTGGGGCAGGCTTTGAAATTAAAAGCCTCCATCACTTCCGGTTAGATCTCACTGCTTCATGCTTGGGCTTCAAGGTATAAGGTCTCAGTTTCCCACTCCTGTTGCCTGCTGCCATGCCATCCTTGTCATTACGGACTCTAACACCTTGGAAGCATGAGCCAAAATAAACTCTAGTATAAGCTGCCTTGGTCATGGTATTTAATCACAGCCAAAGAAAAGTTACTGATACAGTATGCATGAGGACCTGGGGTTGGCCTTCAGCAGAACACATGCTTACATACACACACACACACATACATACACACACACACACATACACATACACACCTACACACACACCTATACACACACACCTACACACACATACACACACATGGTACTAGGGGCACACAACAGTATTTCTCTGCCAGGGTGACAGGGTTGATTTCTCCCCATTGGGGATATTTATGAATGTGTGGAAGACTGATATACTGCTCAGATCCATACTCTCCCACCTATAGAACAGACTCCATAATATACCTGGTCCAAAAGACCAGTAACGCTGAAACAGGTGCTATCATATAGGGGGAAGACTCAGAGATTAAAAAGTAGGGTCAAAACAAAGCCACTTCAAAATAATGATAATGATAATGTTGCTGTATGTAGTTTGGGATTCCCAAAATGCATCTTTTTGTTTGTTTGTTTTGTTTTTTGATTTTTAATATTTTATTAATTTATTCATATTACATCTCAATTTCCCAAAATGCATCTTAACCACAAAAATATACTAGCTTTTTTTTTTTTTTAAAAGCAAAATGATCCAAAGCTGGCCTGTAACTCGTCACAGTGAGATCCCTGGAGCAGCTTGAAGGCAGGTGGAAGGGGTGTGAACCACAGAACGTTTGATCAGTAACATTCTGATTGCTGTGTTTATTTAAGGTGAGGTTGTAGTTGAACACTGACTACTCCAGTTCACTGGTGACGGGCAACAGCAGGAACACATGAGCTCCGTCCCCAGAATTACTAAAGCCACACAGGCAACTTAAATGTATTTCCGTCTCAAAACACTGGCAAAGTGCTCCAACTTTTAAAATGTGAACAAAATATGAGCAACCATGGTGAAGTTGACCTATAATTCTAGGGTGGCTAAAAAGGAACGGTAGCTACACAGTGGAGTCAACACTGCAGGGATAGGGATGCTTCCTATGAAATGCCCCTCATTTCTAATTTTCCATTTCAGGTTTCTGTGTGTTTCCTATTCTTCTCATAGAGAGCTTTTTTACAGAAGGATGTACATTTTTTTCTTAAGAAGCCTTCTCTGCAAAACAAGGAAAATTCCTGCACTATTGTATATAAGGGAGCTCAGACTTTATGAACGAGCAGGGACAGTTTAAACGGACAGTTTTAAAGGCTTGTGGTACAAATAGTAAGCAAAACTGATTTGGGATGCTAACCGTTTCCCACAATCAAGAATCCGGCTGGCTTTTCTTACTGTCCAAATGCTAAAGGAAAGCAAACACCATGGCAGGGGAAATGATGTCTTCCTCGGCATTTCAGATTTGTTGTTCAAGTCAGCGTGAGCATGGAAACCATAGTAATGACTCGGTTTCACCTACCGTAATTATGGTATACCTCGCAGCAATTCTCCACAATATCCACTTTTCTCCCACCACTCAAGTGCTCTCAATGATCTCTGGAAACCATTAACCAAAAGTCCTGTTCCAATTTTCCTCTTCTCCCTCCTCTGCATCCTCAGTCATGCTGGCGTCAGGACAAGGCAAACTTGTATTACATCACAGAGCAAACTCATTTTCTCTAAACCAGCCCAATGGCCGGTTACCGCTACTGGAACCAGCGCAGCCACAGTGTGGTCTTTGTTATTACTGAGTGCTGCTTTTAAAAACAGTGAAAGTTTCCTGGGGACTCCTTTCCCCTGCTGAAAAGAGGAGAGCGTCTAGTCTGGCTCCGCCCAAGCTGTAAACTAGACATTACCTTATATACAAGTGACTCTAAGGCATTCCTCAGTCTAGCTGCCTGCTGCAAAATTCCTGCACTGGGCAGCATGCTGCAGGCCCAGAGTGTTGCCGGCTCTCCCTCCTTTCTACTTTGGCTTGCCTGGCTTTCTTTCTTTCTTTCTTTCTTTCTTTCTTTCTTTCTTTCTTTCTTTCTTTCTCTCTTTCCTTTCTTTCTTTCTTTCTTTCTTTCTTTCTTTCTTTCTTTCTTTCTT
>OU015743.1:109447952-109464504 GCA_907169655.1 Acomys percivali | reverse complement strand
CTTTCTTTCTTTCTTTCTTTCTTTCTTTCTTTCTTTCTTTCTTTCTTTCTTTCTTTCCCCCTTTCTTTCTTTCTCCCTATTTCCACTGTCCCACTCACTGTGTTTTTGTGTAAATGATCTCACATGACTCAACAAATCCATCTGCCTGGAGCAGGCCAAGTCTGGAGCCCTCCCAGGAGGGAGGAGAAGAATTGCTTTGTGGAAAGGACCTGGAGCGCTGCCCTTCCTCTGGCTCGAATTACCCGCCTGTCAGGCCTGACGGATCTGGCTAAAAATAAAAGGAAGCGGGCTGTGAAGAGCAGATGAATGGGCTGAGCAGCTCCTCAGGTAACACAGGCCTGCTGCTGCCCAAAGCTTCCCAAACAGAAACTTGAAATGTGCGACCTCTAAGTGCAGTGCTGTGGCTTCCAGGTGAAGGAGCTGTTTAACCTACCAGAGTGGGTGACACAGCCTGGATTTCAACTCTAGTTCCCCCCCCTCTTTCTCTCTCTCTCTCTCTCTCTCTCTCTCTCTCTCTCTCTCTCTCTCTCTCTCTCTCTCTCTCTCTCTCTCTCGTGTGTGTGTGTGTGTGTGTGTGTGTGTGTGTGTGTGTGTGTGTGTGTGTGTATCACAAACAGGGAGAGAGGGGGTTATAGAGACTTGTACAAAATAGCTGAATTCAGTGGAGCAAAGGCTTTTTAAAACAATGCTGTTTCCACTGCATAATTCTCCTCCACACCAGACATTTTCAGCCTTGCCTATGATGTCACTTCTCTACTCAGAGCCAGCAAAGAGTTAAAAGTCCTTCTTGTAAGTGTATGGCCAGCGCCTGCAGTGGGTATTAAGCACTTAGGTTTGCGATGTAATGACACACTGTTACAATCTGTAATATGAAACATCAGCAAAGCTCTGGCGCTGAGGCGCTCTCTCCCCACCATTAGCCATATGTTTGGCTCCTCAGATAGCCAAGCGGGTGTTCCAGCATGCCATCTGGTTTTTATCCACATAGGCAACTGCAAAGCAAGGGCTGTATCCCTCTGGAGCTGTGTGTTTCTTTTCCTCTCTTTCCCTGTCGTCTTCCCTCCCCCTCCCCCCCCCCCCCAGCTCGTTTGGTTCCCTTGCAAAAAGAATTCCCTGCCATTCATCACATGCAAAGAAAATGTTACCTGGCCTGGCAGCGGTGGAGCCATTAAGAATGCACGGCTGAACTGTAAACACGCCAGAGGCTCCTTTACATCCTCAGAATCTCTACAAGTCAGTCTTACCCCCCACATCCTCTACCCCCTTCCCCATCTCCTCTGAGTGCTGACATTTGAGCCAGCATGTTAAAAATAGGTACATTCTTGACAGGTCCAGGGTTTGCTGTGCTGCCCTTCATAGTCACTTCACATGCTAACTGCAAGGCTTTAAATCGCACATGTGTGCACACGCACATACACACACACACACACATGCACAAGCGAACGCATGTTTGTCTCAGCATTCAATCTGCTCGACGTCAGTCTCACACGGGATGACATACCCCTGACTCACTGCAGGATGCAATCTCTCCTACTCTTAGGCAGTCAACGTCTATTGTTTAGTTTCCTGGTGGCTCTTTCTCCCTATAGAGACGAAATAGGGAGACAGAGATGGCACTTTAGAATAAGAACATGCAGCCATTTTCTGGCAACTGAGAACTGACAGAATGATGCTTTCTTCCTTCTGAATTTTTTTTCAGGGTGAGTGGAGACAGCTCTCAGGCTGGCCTCCGACTCACTATACAGCAAGGATAGTCTTCTCCTCTCTCCTGCACCACTGAGGCAGCCGATACAAGTGTGTGCTACTATACCCAGCTTACGTGGTGCTGCGGATCAAGGCTAGAGCGTTGTTCGTGCTAGACAGTACTCTGCCAACATGGCTACTCCCCAGCCCTGAGCTTCAACAGCATGAGAAAATGGCACATGCTGTTGGAGTTGACAGGATTTTCCTAGACTTTCTCCTTTACAGGACTTGAGGTACTCTATAATCTTTGAGCTGTATACTGGGATATCTGATACACAGAAAAACTACCTATTTCTCTAAGAACTGCAGCCCATTTTGCTGCATTCAAAGATCATTAGCTAGGGATTATTACTTGTCACATCTTATTTTAAAAGCTGGTTTCTTACATACCAAGAACAAAGGGAAGGCTGTCATTAAAAGGTGACTAACCAGAATGTCAGATTTTATCACATGGTGGGCTAGAGAGGATCCTCCAGGGGAATTCTGTGCTCAGTCTAACAAGGGTGTCAGCAAGGCCACTACCTGTGCAAACTTCTGGAAACCACTCCCTTGCTGATCCACACTTTCATGATCTTAAAAATATGCTGCACTAGCTAATAGACATTAAAATTCTGTTTCAAACAGGTTTTAGAGAATGGCATCAAAGAGAACTTTTAATTCAGAAAGCTTTAGGAAATTATCCAGAAGATGAGCCCAACACATATAAAATGTTATTTTAACATGTTCTTAATATTCAAATTACTAGTGAGATATTTTACATTTTACACTGGTGCTTGAAAACAGTGTAGACTGTTCACATATAGCATCTTCCGGTGTGAATTAGTCATAATTCAAAGGCTTTCGAGCCACCTGTACAGTACAGTGGTGACTGTACTGGGCAGCACAGACACAGCACTTGTAGATAGCACAGGTGAAAGGATGCACAGGCTTTTCTCATAAAGTGACAGCACAAGAGCCAGGCGAAGGAGGGGGCGCACGGGTCTGGGGAACGGCGCTAAGTTGCTTGCACAACCCATGCCAAAGATAAAGGGGACAGAGCTTACTTCAGAGCAGGAAAAATAGGGCGGAATGAAAAGAGTCAGAGCCAAAGGGAATTTCTAGAAAGAATAGGAAAAAAAAAAAAAAAGGATTAGTCACTTAGAGATGAAAGAAAAGGGCTCACAGAGTTGTCCAATATGGTTGTTGTTGCTGTTTTTATTGTTATTTGTGTGTGCATGTTTTAATGCTAGAAAGTGTGCTTTCAGTGAAATGTCACTGAATGTGTGCTTAAGGTGAGTTTTGCATACCTGTGCAGTTGAAAAAAAAAAAGCACTGCTCTTTATTAAACACATGCTGCGCATTGCTCACTGGTTAGGCAGTGCTAGGCACCAGAGGAAGCAAAGCTTTGGGACACATCTACACCTTGTGCTGTTTTTTAAGACAGGGTCTCTACTCTGTGGATCTACACTGCCTTAAATACCTCTCTAAAGCCCAGCCTGGCTTCAAACCCATCATCTTCCTGTTTCTGCTTCCCAAGTGCTGAGGTTACAGGTGTACACACAACACGTGGCCATAACGATTACTTCCGAGGGGCTCAAATATGAGGTGGGAGCTAAACAAAGTTTACAATGTCTAAGAGATGCTCCCTAAAATATGAATTAGATTTTTTTCCCCACAGAGTATTCAGTAGACCCCTGCTTTGGTTAGGAGTAGATCTTTGAGGCAGCAGAGTCCACATCAAATGGCTTCGAAGTGATCCAGGATTTGATTTCACATTTGTATTCAACTATACTGAATTAAGAAAATTCCAAATACAGGAAACTACAGAGACCATTCACTATCTGAACCATATGATAAAAGCTTGAGAGAAAATTCCAGACGGAGCCCCAGCTCTCTGCTCTCTTACTGCTTGCTCAGAATCCAACTTGACATGAAGAGAACCGAATGCCTTGCTATTTCAAACACGGTGAGAAATGCCTGCACCTGTAGTCTGGAGATGAATGGATGCAAGCAGCAAGCTGCCCTGGTAACTATAATGGTTTTGTAGCCTTTCACTTTATTATAATTTTATAATCTGCTTCAAGCTCCTCCAAAAGCTTTTTTAAAAAAATCTAGTCAGATTTTATTTCAAAGTGCAACCAATTGAATGTGTGTTCCGACAACTACTTTTTATCCTTAAAACAAGGAACGTTGGAAACGTGGAATGACTACAATGACTCCGGAACAACACGTGCATTGACAACCCACACAGGAGACTGCAGCCCACAGAGGCCCTGAAGTCTGTGCCAGGTAACCCACTTGCTGAGTACGTGTGGCCGGAACAACCCAGCCGCTCAGTTTATAAGCATGATCAGGCTGGAGTCTAAAAAACATGGCCATGGAACTTCCTCATCAATGGCAACTTGTGTGCTAGCTAATCCTAGCTGTCAACTTGACACACCCTGGAAGAGGAACTCCCCATTGAGGAATTGCGCCCTTCACACTGGCCAGTGGGTGTATCTGTGAGGCAACTTGTTGATTGCTAATTGATGGAGAAGGGTCTAGGCCACTGTGAGCAATGCCACCCCTGGGCAGGCAGTTGTGAGTTACCAAAGGAAGCTAGCTATGTAGATGCTTCCAGATGGCCTGTAAGCAGCGGTCCTGTGGGTCTCTCCTCCAGGTTCTTGTCTTGAGTGTCTCCCTTGGTTCCCTTCAGTGGTGGACTGTAAGATGAAATAAAATCTTCCTGCCCCAACCTAGAACAACTTGTAAGAAGTGCAGATATAAACATCAAATTAGCAGAAAAGCACTATTTTCAAGTTGACTTGATCATCTAATTCAATGTATTGGTAGTTTCACTGCATTTCAAATTTGGCAATGCATTAAGTGTGTGGTTTTAAAGTTATAGTCACAAAGGTATTTTTTAAAGCACTGAGGTGCTTAAATATTTACAGAGCCTTTCAAATCTCTGCAGGGAACTAAAGCGGGCCAGAGGTGGAAGGCCATTGGCTTAGTGAGCACTTTGAAGTTAAAATATAAACTTAAGAGGAGCTGTTGGTGTACCACTACATGAGGATCATTAGGTTAGTCCCAAACATCAGCCAAGAGGAGAAACCAATTCTCATGCCACAGAAGCAGAGAAGCTGAGAAATGATGCTCTGGGCAGCATCTGGAGAGCAACCAATGACTTGGATTGAAAGGAACTGGGGCCAACATGTGAGATATATTATTCACATCTCGGTGTTTTTCATTGGTTAATTCGTCAACCATTTATTCACTCATTATGTACCAGGCACACTCTGTGAAACTTGGGACACATCATCGAAGAAATGGACAAAATTCCTATCTTTAGGGAATTTGTAACCTACCGAGGACAGACAATAAACACAGATAAGGTTCACAACAGCTCCTGTTTTGTTACTAGGTGACAAGAGCAATGAAAAAACACACTGGAGTCAGAGGAACTAGAAGTGTGCGGGAGGTGGCTGCAGTTTCAAATGGGATAACCAGAGTGGGCCTTATTGCGGAGGCACAAGATGGATAAACCAAGAAGCTATCACGTAGAGCACAGTCTCCCAAGGATCACCAACCACCATGACCAGGAAACTTGTCCCCGGTCAGAAGCACCAGTCTGGACCCTCCAGGTTAATTCTAATGGACCCTGAGATGTGAGTAGCACTGGCTTCAAGAAAAGGACTTATGAGAACATGTTGGGCTGGGTGTGGTTATGCATATTACAATGCAATTGCCCAGAACACAAAAGAGCATGACTGTGAGTTCAAGGCCAGCCTAGACCAGAAAGTACATCCCAGTAAGTCCCAGCAGTCTCAGGCCCTCCTTCCTCCAAAAAGAGGAACAAGTCTATGCGGTCCACAGAAACTGTGATGAGACCAGGCGTGTTTGGAGATGAGAGCCTTGAGGAGAGGGGCGGCAATAAGGAAAGAAAGCCGAGGGACTGCAGGTCACTGGCAGCCTTAAGGTCTCAGTGAGGAGCAGCCAGAGAGTTTCAGGCAGAAGGGCCACAGGGTTGGACTCATTTTGTAAAATGCTCATGTTGTTCTGAGTAGCAGCATCATAAGTACTTTCCCCAGAGAGACCCCTTAATCTTCTTTCTAATTTCTCTTTGGGCAGTGGTGTGCTTCTAAATGTTTGAAGTCAGCTCTGAGGACAAAGGCCTCCGACTTGTGGTGTTTGCTGATTCCCACGGTGTAACTCTTCTACCTCCGTGACCCCCCCGTGGAGCTGCCTGGAGGTGCTCCACACAAGATGCTCCACACCTCACCAGATGTGGAGTTGCAAAGAGAGAGGGGCATGGCAGACTCGACACTGACTGCAGGTGCTCCATTGCTAACGGTAAGAACAGTGAGGATTCTATAAGCTGGGCTGAAAATGGCAACAAGATTCCATCAGTCCTATAAATGCAGTGTCTTCCACGGACATATGACTGTTCATTAAATACAGACCCGATTCCTTGGAATTTAACACGAACATAACCCACTACCTTCTTTAATTCGGGCATGGGGCGCACACTGCTAATCCCAGAACTCAGGGCTGAAGCACACAGATAGCCCTGAGATCCCAGACATCCTGAGCTACAAACGTGAGATGCTGTCTCAATATATCACCTCCCTTACACAATGCCCCATTAATACCAAACCACTATTTTCTTTTCTTAAAAAAAGAATTATATTTAACTTTAGTTAGGACTCACCTCTCATTCCATTTTATCCCTTCCAGAGCTACTGTTTTGTATATTTCAAAGGTACACTGAGTGTATCTTCTATCAGTCCTATAAATGTAGTATCTTCCACGGATATATTACTGTTCATTAAATACAGACCCAATTCCTTAGAATTTAACATAAAGTGGGACTGGTCACACAGATTACAGTCGGCCTCCCCAAGAACTCACTTGAATCCAGGCAGGCTATCAATAGTGTTGAGTGCATTACAGGAATGAAAACTTCAATTTATTTGGAGGCAAAGCAAAGTTTGCATAAGCCTTTATCCATTTGATTTTTTTCCATTAAGGAACTGTCCCTGCCTATCAGATTGCAGTTTATGAATGACAGCAAGGAAGCAGCATCTTCTATCAGAGAAAGACATTCTGTGGCCTCAGGGTGAACAGTGTTTGCTCCCACCAGAAAAGTATGCTTGACTCATTCTCCACTCAGTGTGGCCCAGCGGGGTGCACCACCCACATTCAGACCCCAGGCAGCCAGACCAGAGATGCACTCTAGCTCACACTCCTGGGAAACAATGGGGTCTTTGAGGCCTCATAATCTTGTGAAGAAACAGGCGAAAACGTCATGGGAAAAATTAGGAAATATGGGAGGAAAACAGCTCACAAAATGAGGGGTGGGGCTGTTTGCTCACAAGTTCTAATTCCTCGAACAAAGAGAACAACCATGACCACGACAGCTCCCTGCTGGCTCTGACTCTTCTTTTCAAAGGGGAGGCTTCGAACTCCCTTTCCTTCCTTTTCCCCGAGTATTGCAGCACCGAGCCACAGACATCAGGATGAGAACAATTCAAAACTTAGGAGCAGAGTTCATTTTTAAAAGCTTAGCCTCAAGAAAAATCCTAATCAGCAGGCCTACACTACTGTACACCAGTACAGTTACAGACAACTGGACAACAGTATCAATAAAGCTACAGACAACTGACAACTGGACATCAGCACCAGTACTGCTACAGACAACTAGACATCAACACCTGTACAGCTATAGACAACTGGACATCAACACCAGTACAACTACAGACAACTGGACATCAGCGTCAGTACAGTTACAGACAACTGGACATCAGCGTCAATACAGTTATAGACAACTGGACATCAGCGTCAGTACAATACAGACAACTGGACATCAGCTCCAATACAGTTATAGACAACTGGACATCAGCGTCAGTACAATACAGACAACTGGACATCAGCTCCAATACAGCTATGGACAACTGGACATCAACACCAGGACAGCTATGGACAACTGGACATCAACACCAGGACAGCTACAGACAACTGGACATCAGCACCAGGACAGCTATGGACAACTGGACATCAACACCAGGACAGCCACAGACAACTAGACATCAGCACCAGGACAGCCACAGACAACTGGACATCAGCAGTTGCACAAAGAAAAGTGGAAACTCTTCATATGCCTCCCATTTTTATGTCTTCCAAGATATTGGTGGTGTTAAACCTGACTTAGTAACCACCTCTGCACCTCAGAAATCCTTCCTTATTATCTGCGATCTCAATCTCCTAGCCCAGTAGCTGCAATGTTCCCTTTTCCTCCCTAGCCTTCGCCACAAGTTCCACCTGGACTCAGCAGACACCTCTTTCCATTTAACATCCACCCAGGGCAATAAGGAGTTCTAAGTTAGTCAAGGCCATCTGCGGGAGACGCAAGAAATGGACCCTGTGCTTTAGTATGGCTTCATAATGCAACTGTGTTTTCCAGTTGATCACGTTAACTGGAATGTGCCAGTCTCCTGAGGATAAACTGACTTACTTATCTCTTACCTCGTTTCCAACTCTTGACCGTGTTGTTACCTGTAAGATATTATCAAGTTTTGAGCACCAGTACACAAAAACCGTTGCCATCCAACAGCGGGTATGGCGATCTAATATTTGTGGAAAAGAACCACAAGTTATACGGAAAAGGTTTTGCTTTGCCCTTAGAAAAACACCATAGCATATAATAACGACATAGCAAATGGGTCAAGGGCGAAACAACCAAGACAGAAACGTACGTCATAAAGAAAATAAGTCAAACTAGGATGAGAAATTCTGACTCTGTGATTCACAGACATGCCATCGCTATCTCCCCAAGACTGATACTGGTTTGAAACCATCACTTGACATCACTTGAGGTGGAGTTTAGAGGCACATAGAGAAATGAGCAGAATTAAGTGCAGATTAATCATGCGGCCTCAAACACACAAGGGAGGGGTGGTGGCGACACTCCATCAGAGTGCAAACCAAGGCCTGTCCACAGAGCAACTCCAGTACTGCCTCAGGTGGAAACAGCGGTAAACTTCCATGCCAAATTCTCAAACCACTGCTCCAAACTTTGCGGCTCAGGAGAATCACCTGGAGGTCTTTAAAGCGCCTACTGCGTATGTCACACGAAAACTTCCGGGTGTCTGAAGTCAGAGACAGGTCCCTGTGGTTTTAAAGATAACCCAGATGGTTACAATGTGCACCCAGCTATGGAATCATGCCCCAGGCTGTTGTGGTGCAGGCTAGCTCACAGAGGAAAGAGTGTGCTAGTTTAACTTGAGGTTAGTGATGTTGCTCAGTAAATCTTAACTGGGACACTTGGAAGTGGGAAATCACTGTATGGGCTTGAAAATAACAAATCTGTTCTCAACCTTCATAATCTGCTGTTACCAGATCTTTAAAAGGCCTTTAAGTGAACTCATAGCTTAGAGACTTACATCAGGGCAAGGAAACTAGGTGTGATGGCAGATATGGGCCTGGCAAAGAAGAACAATTGGATTGTCACTCCAGAAGTATGAAAGCAGCCATCCATCTTGTGCTGGCTAAGGGGCTACAGTCAACTGTACAGCCACAGAACCTGCCTTCTAGTTAATGGTTCTGGCTGCTGGTTTGCAAGCCCCAGGCTACGCAGCAGCTTCTTCAATTCTGACTGGGCTGGAGTGGGGCCCCTGATCACTACTGTCCAAATGACTGACTGTTGCATCATACCAGCGGCAGAGAGGTCATGAGAAGGTGCTCTGGGGTCACGCATGCAATGTGGGATCACATCTAGTAAAGGGCAAATACCCAATTCTATGCATGCCATGCGTGCATGTGACCCTGGGGTAAGGACGAGATGGCATCATGTATACAAAGTACTGTCTCCATATAGGAAATATAATAAGTATGCTGACAGTAGGAGGTCAGTTACTGTTCCAGGCCATTTCCAGTGTGGATTTTATCCTTAGCCTCACCATACAGCAACTTTTGCTTTAGAAACCACACTTTAAAAACCTGAAACATGACAGGGGTGGGGAGGAAATATTTTGCTCTTTCATTTAGTTATCAGGAGGTCCCACCAACCATGAAAGACAGTGCTGCCAATGAGCAAAAGAGAATGTAGACACTCGGTTATGCCTACAAGCTAATAAATAATACCAGTAGTCCCAAAGGAAACGCAGTCCCTTTATTTCCTAGGGGACACCCAGAGTAGAACTGTGTTTTCTTCAAGATCACACTGTTACTGGCAGAACTGGGGTCCAGCTTAGAATCAGAACTTTCCCTCCTCCACATGGCCCCTGTCCCTGGTGAGGTCACACTCAGAAGTGCATGACTATACCAAGATGCAGTCCTCATGGACAAGGTCAGTGTGAGAAGTGAGGTATGTGATGGTGCCTAATCTGCCCAAGTGTTGCTCTGATCCAAATTCCCCACCCAGCAGAGCAGGGCGTTTTCAGCTGAGCCTCAGAAAACAGCTTTGTGGCCAAACAGTTTGCTTAAGGATGTTCAGTCCTGTTTCTATAAGGCAATTATAAAAGGGCTTAATTTCTCAGTTTTTCATTAGCTATAACCTTTCACAGATACATATACATTCACATATGTACTTTTTGTCCACTGGCCAAGGACAGGAAATCCTGTCTTTCAGCTCCCAAGTCTCCGACACTCTGAGTCTTTTCACTGGCAGATGTGACCTTGTCTCGACTCTGTGGTAATTTAAATGTTCTTTCCGTGTCATTTCTGCTTGACCTTGGCAACATGACCAAACAGCAAATTTAAATGCTATCAAGTAAAGATACAACGTTTGCATCCTACTACCAACCCCCCCCCCATCCAATTCCAACACAGTGACCCTGGGCCAGAACCTAATCCAAAAGATTATAAAGCTACATCCTGACAGGTTGCCATGGCAACCCCTTAATGTCAACTATTTCATGTCCCAGGGCTGCAAGTCTCATTTTGAGTCTACTCATATTCTACTATTTCATGTTATAACAACCAACTGAAACGCAATTTGATATGTCAGCAGCCAAACATAATAAGAGATGCCACTTGCTATTACAGCCAATAATAAAAGGCTTCTAGTTGCTTCTGTTCCAAAAATACAGCAAATCACCATATATTCTAAGTCTAGTTTTCAAAGAGAGGTTATTTTGCCAGATTTCCTCCCTTTTAGCTAATTAGACCATATTTAAGAGAGCCTTGGCGATGAAGAGAATTCTAGTGAAAACCAGACATTATTATTTTCTCAACAGGAGGAAATAAGCTGATCCTTCCAGCCTTCAGCAGACACAGATTCAAACTGGGGGTGGGGGGCAGGGGGCCAGGCGGGGAATCTAACTATAACATAATCCTTCCAACGGCACAAATAAATAAGTGTATCTTCTTAGAATTTCAACTCTTTACTATTGAAGGAGAGGGAGATACTGATTAAAGCTGAACTCCAAATAATCAAAGCAGTGTGCTTCAGTCATCAGCTCCCCCATCCTCTCAAGGTACCAGTTTCCTAGAGTCCATCCCTGAAGATGTCCCTCATCTCCTACCGTAACCTATGACCCAGGGACAGCGAGGCTGTGTAGACCAGTGCACAGGGCTCCTTTGAGCAATTCTCATCTACTGTGTGTGGGGGGGGGGGACTAAAACACCCTTGTGTAATTTATCTTCCCTGTTTCTCAATTAGCAGAAATGTTATTGGAAAAATGTCCGTGAGATAAACACCAAGCCTAGGGTGACAGGGAAATTAAGACAATATGTAGCAGCTGGGCGTGGTGGCGCACGCCTATAATCCCAGCACTCAGGAGGCAGAGGCAGGTGGATCGCTGTGAGTTCGAGGCCAGCCTGGTCTACAAAGTGGGTCCAGGACAGCCAAGGCTACACAGAGAGACCCTGTCTCGAAAAACAAAAAAACAAAACAAAACAAAACAAAAGACAATATATAGGAATCAAATAGCCAATCTATAAGACATATGGTTTTTTTTACGCTATGTGAGATTTTTTTTAATCCTGAAAATAAGGGTATTATAAGAAGTACACCCAACGGCTTCAAGCCAACAACTTCAAACCAACTTGAATACCTACAATCTCTACACCAGTGTGCATGGTATTTTCCTAAAAATTTAACAGAGTTTCTTTTTCCTTTAAAACCTGAAAACCAGCCAGGCATGATGGCATAAACTTGTAATCACAGCATTGTGGAGGCTAAGACAGGAGTGTGTGAACCTGAGACTGCAATGGGGCCTCTAGCAAGCTGAAGCTCAGCCTGGGCTATATAGGAAGGCCCTGTCTCTAAAACAAAAACAAAGGTCGATTTCCACATGTCTATTCTTCACAACAGCTGCCAGAAAGTTCAAACCCAGTCTCTACCAAGTCCTTAAATGTCCTTTTGTTGTCTCTAATTCTTAGACGCACTTTTCTTTTTGTTGCCTACTTAGCAGGCTGTATTTCTGGATCCAAATGAAACCATTTTGCCGTGAGATTATTAGTCACTAGATAGCTATCACGGAGCCTCAAGTGTTTCTGTTCACTGCTGTTCTGTTGCCTCGCTTTGGTCTGAAGGATGGGGAATTGTATGCTTGTAAGAAACATTTGGTTCTGCTCACAGAGCAATGTGAAATTCTCTTATTTTTTTATTTTAATCCTATTCTGAGCTGATGAGGTGAGACCTGCCCCAGAACCTCTTCTCTATGTCTCCTCAGCCTGCCCCTGAGAGCTCTGTGCATACACAGACCGCTGAGACTGCTGGCCGGGAACAGTGTATATTTAGGTTTAAAATTGGGGTTTGCAATGCCCATGGGATTCTGGACAAAGTATTTAAGCTCTAAGAGTTTCAAGTATTAAATCTGAAAATTGGAATGACAAAGCAAGGCTTTGGGAGAGTTTGTGTGATTAATGAAGGCTCATAGGGTCCTTGGCAAATACCTGAATGCCACAGTCAACATTTAATAGAGGCCAGCGGTTACTGTCACCGCTATTAACGTAGGCGGTTTTTAAAATGGTGGTGGTCAGTGTATGCTTATTGTGTATAGAGGTCCCAACTCCATCCACAGGTTCATGTGAGAATTCTTCCAGGATCACTTCCATCCCATGTGATGGGACAGTGCTACCAGGCTGTGTGGGCCAGGCAAAGGACACACACACTTTACACAGCATTTATATATTCAAACACTGAGTGTTCGAAGCAGGTTTTGTGCGTTTTCCTTAAGCCAGGGGGCTTGCTTTCACCAGCCTTACAGCGGCTGAGTGACAGGATGAGAACAGTCCCGCCCCTTATCTCCATCTTCATCAGCCACCCGATGCCTGCACCAGGGTATTCTGGGCTGTGCAGATCGGCAGCTGGTGATGTAGTTCAGTTTCCTGGAAATACAGGCAGCCATTTCCTGTGGCTTCCTCTGTTTTTGATGTAGAGATGAGCACATGTAAAGACTAAACACATCAAGGGTCAGAGCTTCAGTCACCGGTTCTGTGAGTGCTGAAAAACACTGTAATTTCCTCATAAACAGATTGAGAGCAGAGTCTAGGCTGTCACCCATACAGCACGCTCCCTGAAAGTCCACACAGCAAGACTCAGAGGTGACAGTGAGAGCACAGATGCATCTATGTCTACTGCCTGCTGCCTGCTCTGATGAACAGCGCGCGAACTTGCTCACCGCTGCCGTCAAGAAACATTTCTGGGAAGGTCAGAGCTGTGCACAAAACAGCCTGGAAACGCTCTTGTCTGTTCACAGGACTCTAGTCAAGATTTCTCCAGAAATAGAGGCCAGGTCAGAAAAAGGTCGCTCTTTGAAGTAGAAAGCAATAAAAATGTCAGATGAATGAAGCTGTTCATAGGACACTCTAACAGTCTAGGAAGAAAGACAGCAAGGTACATTTAGTTCATCACAAGCCAGGCTTGCTGAAGGAGATCACGGTAGGTGCTGAGGACGAGAAGCAATGAAGGAACCCATCTTGGCCAACAGTCCCATAGCCTGATGCTGTAAGGTGCCAGAAGCCTCATGCACATTTACACAGAGGTCACGTCATTCATGGCGGACTCGGAATGGCCTTGGAAGCTGGCCTGAATTTTGCCACTTGCCAGCTAAGTGACCTTGGGCCAGTGACTTCACCTTTCAAAACTTCCACTGCCTCCTGTGATCTCTGTTTGTTTATCATTGGCTTGCTTGCTTTGTGAAATACTGCTCCTATCCACCAAAGAGGACAACCATGGCTACAGCCAGCTGCTTGGCCCAACGACAAGTATTGTAACAAATTCTTAAGTAGTTTGTGCTTAAGACCTTTTTTTTTTTTCAATTGAAAAAGTCTTAGTTAATACAGCTGATTTATAAAAGTGCCCATGATCATTAACCCAGAGAAGACACAAGAGGGTTTGAGAGAAGGTATGGTTGAGAAAGTGCTTACTGTACAAGCGTGAGGATTAGAGTCTGAGCCCCCAGAACCCACATGCAAAAAGGTAGTGCAATAGTGTAGAGCTGCCATCCCAGGCCTGGTGGGCAGATACAGAAGGATGCACTCCTGGACAGCCAGGCTAAGCAAATCACCAGGGTCAGCTCACTGGATGAAAAAGGAAACCTGTCACTTGAAGGGATTGGGGCCAACTGTTAAAACTGGAGACGACGTGGTCTAATAAGAGGGCACGAGGAGACTAGGCAAAGCTATTCCCCCTCACTCAGGAGCATCAAGGATCTTGTTTTTAAGGCCTAATAGGAGTTGAAAGTACATACAAAAGGGGGCTCCAAAGTTACATATTCATTCCCACAACATGTTGTTATAACAGGCTCAGAGACATCCTGGTTTCTCTGTCATCTCTGTAGGCTGCACGAAATTCCCCGGCTGTTGGACACACTATAGTTTATTTCCTTAGAATATCTCTATTTTCTGCCACGTTATAGAATGGTTCCCTCTGGATTTAACCAGATAAATGCTGTAAGCTTGCTGTGACACCACTGCTCTCACTGAACATGTGTTTCACATCGCAAGAACATCTGGCCATATCTATTAGTTTTGTAACATGACAGAGTTTGAGAGAGCAGACATGTTTCTCAGAAAAACCCCAAAATTCATTAAAGGAAAAAAAAAAACCTAAACACAGTCCCTTCTTGCCAATGGTTATGTTGACAACTTCTCTGAATGAACCTGTTAGGAAACATCAAGATCTATGAATAAATGGTTGTGACTTCTACTGTGTGTTCTGGCCACATACCCTCTGACAAGGAAGACAGGCTACAAAGAAGGTTGTTTAAGTCCAGATTAGAGCTCCATTGAAACAGAGACTCAAACACTGGGAGAGAGGGGAAGAAAGATGACCATGGACAGGGCTGAAGTGGAACACCTAACAAGGTCCTGTAGAGCCAGCAAACAAGTCTGAATTTAAAAAGCCATTGGTCACTCTAGAGGTCAACATACCTCACAGATAACTCTCATAAAACAAAACCATGTTTTGCTGTTTTATAAAATAATACCTAACAGGCCTTACTACTAGTTCAAATCAAATGAAAACAATGGATCTGTTCCTTAGTCAAATTTATTTATGCTAAGAAGAAAATAATATTCTATATGAACCTATAGAAAACTTTATAATAGTCTTAAGTTCTTCCTAGGGAAAATGTATCTCTATCTCTGTCACTTAATTATCCACCCATCTATCCATCATAGGAAAGAAAAATTCAAGGAACTCCTTAAGACATGCAAAGAAAAATTATGGAAAGACACACACCAGCCAGATACATTTCAGGAGTGGTTGCCATAGAAACTAGTCAGTAGGTTTCATTTTTAGAGTTGTGCCTTTTGATAAAATATTAAGTTTCTTGGAGTATTTACACACTTATACATAGACACAATAGCATAACTGCTGATGTCCAACTAAATTGCTTTAAAACTACTTGAATGACTTCTACTTTTATCAATTATCTACAAGAAAATAATTCATCTTGATAAGGTGATTGCTGAAGTTCTCTCTTCCTCTGGTCTGGGTATTTCACACTGAATAAAAGCTGGAGCAAGTGTGGTATAGGCATAAAAGAGGTCAGGCACTTGACAGGAACCTAAGAAATTAAGCCTTGGTCTTGAGAGGCTCCTGACAGCTTGCCAACCAGTGGTGCTAAAATTTTCTAGGCTAGCTGGACAACTGCTTACTTGTTGTCAACACGTTATTATTTAGATCTCATTTGTCTATGACAAGGTGGCCCTTCTCAGCTGTAAGAAATGGTGACATATTTCATCTTGGAAGAAGCATTGTAACACTGCCATGCAAGGAGCTCATACGGTATCTCCTTCTCATTTGTGTTTAATAACTACTCATTTTGGGTCTGAGTCAAAAAAGCATGAGCTATACTTCCCTATTTTGAAAATTAAGAAGGATTACACATTCTAACATAGAATCAGAACCGTAATCACTAATTCAGATGCTGATTTTCAAGCACAGGCAGCAGGTTGGTTGCTGTAACAAAATCTTCTGACCAAAAGGCATCTGTGTTTGTAGATCAATGCTAAAATAATTTTTGGATTACAATCAATAGACAATCAGAACATCTGAGGTGTGCCTGGAGAGGCCTAACAACTACTTAAGCTGACCTAGAAAATACCTCTGAGCCATAAACCTGGCAATCTTTGCAATGGGGTTTGGTGGATTTGGTTTTCTATCAGCTGGGAACACCCCTGGCTTCAGACCAAGAAGTCAGTCCCCTCTAAACAATAAAATCAGCAACAATCTTGACTTCCTAGACACACAAAGTAAATCACATTAGCAGCTGAGGAGATGTGATGAACTTTCTGTGTGAAGGGCAACTAGAAAAGAAAACAAGAAAGGATCGACTGGAAATGTCATGGCAGAGCCTGAGCCAGGGGCTGGCTCTAGAGTGACTGCGGAGCCTGAGCC
>OU015743.1:109419264-109439594 GCA_907169655.1 Acomys percivali | reverse complement strand
CACACACACACACACACACACACACACACACACACACACACACACACGTGCGCATGCGCACATACATACACCTAAATAAAAACGAATCTAAGAAAAAGAGAAGAAACAGTTGCCTATGGACCACCCTGGCCAGGTGTGGACCACAGCTGCAAACCCCACACTCAAAGGGCTGAAGCAGGAGGATTGTGAGCTTTGAGGCTAGCCTGGTCTACATAGTAAAGCTCTGTTTCAAATCAAAACAGAAATCACTTATGAAGTGACTTATGAAGGCAGTCAGTCTTCCACTTAAACTATTACACTTACAACTGTTTAAAAATAGATTTACTTGTTAAGTAAGACATAATTTTTCAAAAGCACATTCACTATGTCATTGTTCTTATTCATTCATTCAAGAAATGAGGGAGGGCTGCTGTTGGCTCCTTCAAACATCACTGAGCAGTTAAAAACCCTGCTCAGTGGAGTCCACGTCCACAGAACTGCATAACTGACTATGGCAGAAAATGAGGTTTAAAATAATAACAATAAGAAACATTTCAGGGATGTAAAATGGAAATTCTACAGATCCATTACACAACAATTTAAATATAACTACCACTACTGAATGATACACTTAAAAAGAGAATACATATTGTGCTTATTTAACCAGAATTTTCAAAAAGTAAAATAAATTTAAAACATAAAAATGTCCGCTATACACTGGGTATCTACCATGTATTGGCTCTACTCCAAGCTAAACCTCAGAGCTGCCTTAGGAGGCAGGCGCTACTATTTCCCCAGTGTCCTAAATGGGAACACAGAGATCAGAAAGGTAAACAACTTGGCAGGATCATGGATTTGAGCAACACACCTGGGAGAGACATAGCTTGGTTTGCTTAGTGAGTTCCTGGACTGACAGGACTTCATAAAGAGACCCTGCCTCAAACCAACCAACAAAACACAAACCAAACCAAACCAAACCAAACCAACGAAACAAACAAAACCCAAGCATCGAGTAGTAGCAATGATACAGTAGTGGTCCAATTGTAATCACCTACTTGCATTCTTCAGTTTGCTCTTCAGATGTTGATGACTTACAATCCAGCTAACGCCCTTTTGATGGTGATTTGTCATAGGCACTGAGAAACCACTTTCAGTCACGCCAAAGCTATGGTGTTCTTTTCTTACGAATGGGAAGGAATTACAGAAGCTGGTTTCTTTTAAAACAGACATTACAGACAGAAACTGTAAGTATATTTAGTCCTTTGTACTTTTTTATCCAGTAGCCTGGCTGAGAATAATATAGAAACACTTAAAAATAGCCATTCAGTTCTCTGAAAATCATGAAAGAGCTTTGCACATACCCAGCACCTGTTTGACACATCTTAATCAATGCAACTTTGCTAGTCATATAAAAAAGAGAGAACCTTTCACTTCTAGAACTGGGCCCCCTTTAGATCCGCAAGGGGCTCAGTCCCAAGTAGAGCTAACAAAGTTCCAGCTTTTTCTTTTTTTTTGTTTTGTTTTGTTTTGTTTTTAATCACATTTATTGTAAAGATATATTAATTATGATTATTATAATATTTACCCTAGTAAAGATTATACAAAATGTAAAAAATAGACAAAATAGATGTACAATACATATAAAAGGAAAAACAAGTCTAATTTTATGTTTCCCCTTTTTATTGAAAACAGAATTTTTCTCACATAATATACTCTTTCCCATCTTACTAACCTTCCTTGTTCCTCACCACCTCTCCTGCCATATAGATCTATCCCATTGCTTTCTCTCAGAAAACAAAAGGCATTTTTCCTTCGTTACCTGCTCCTGTAACATGGCAAACCTCCTCAAGCAGGAGCCTTTAGAAAGAAAGCTAACTTGCTTCTATCACTTGTGGACTTCTCCAAAATGACCTGGGAGTGAACATTTGGAAAATGACAACGGAGACACAGGATAGCCTCTGAGAGAGAGGTGTCTCACACGTTGGGAAAGTTCAATCCATAGAGAAATGAGCGAAGGGGGGAGAAAGGGTGGGGGCAGGAAAGGAGGAAAGAGGGGGAGAGGAAAGGAGGGAAGAGGTGAGCTCGGGAACAAAGTAAGTATTTAGAATCCACTTGTGTGCTCAAGTGCCCTGGCTGAGCATCAAGCTTTCAGCCATGGTCCTAGCAGCAAAACTAAAACAGGTCTGAACACATAAGAATGCCATCGAAACATGAGGAACCAACTTGAGAGTGGCCAGGTGTGCTCATTCTCCTGAACAATACAGAGTCATCCACCGTGCTTTTAAAGCAAACCTGACGTAGGACAGCACCAGTCTCCTTATCACAATTCCTCCAAGTGTGGAAAGATATGTAAGATCTTAGTAAAACCTGAACTTCCTACTCATCTTAATTTCCCCTTTTATTTCTTTTCTTAAAACTAAAATTTACAGCCGGTCATGATGGTGCATGCCTCTAGTCCCAGCACTGAGGGAGGCAGAGGTGTGCAGATCTCTGTGAGTTCAAGGCTGGTCTACAAAGCAAGTTCTAAGGCGGTAAAAGCTACACAGAGAAACCCTGCCTTGAAACAACAACAACAACAACATTGCAGCAATCAGAAAACAGGTGTCATATACCTTCCCTAGGCAAACAATCAAGTTGGACTCTAAAATGCAAAAGTCAGTGACTACAACCACACAGGTCTGTATTCGCAATGATTAAAACAATGATTCCCTATTCAGGGGGAGGAGGTCTCCCTCAGTTACAGTCATAGGGGAGGGGAATAGGGAGGAGTGGGAGGAAGGATACAAGGGATGGGATAACAATTGAGATGTAATATAAATGAATTAATAAAAAAATTATAATAAAAAAAATGAACCTCAAAACATAGTGGTTTATAATAAATGGATGATGGAAACAGACTTCTAGTAGCTCTTACAAGGTCAAGAATGGGTCCAAACTAATACAGTCACATTGGCTATGTTTAAATGTGAGGTGCTATTCCCTCTGCCCACCACGGCTCACCAGCTTACGAATTCAATAGATGCTAAGTATAGAGCTGCTAAAGACCAGCCAAATCATTTTCCTAGGGCCAAGCTAGCCAAGGTCTCATCACGTGAGGCTTTAGTCAAAAGCTCCCGGAGAACAACTTCATAACCTGATGCTCCTTCAATTAAACTGGACAGAGCAGAGAGGAGTGGGTAACAAAGTCCTCTACAGGAAACAAGGGGATCTGAGTATAAACAACTGGGGGGGGCTACTTTTTATTTAAATGAGTGCACCTTTGTCATCTAAAATGATAATGTCATCTATTACATGTATTTCCTATATAGGGAGTAAGAAATCTAAGATGTGATTGATGGGTGTTGAGCCTGAGGATGCCTAAGGTCCTGCTCAACTCAAATACTTCCAGGACGTAAAGTGCAACACTCCTCACAAAATTAAATACTAAGTTCTGGCCTCTGGCTGTCTCTAGGATTTTCTTCTTTATATATTTAAGTTTGTCTTTTTATCCAAGCTAGTAAGTTAAAGGCCCCCTCAGATATTGTGAAGCATCCAAGTGTATGCAAAATAGAGGTAAATCAGTTAAGTACCAGGTATGTTTCAGATTTGACCTGAAATTGCTTAACATGGAAACCTTAGCCATTAAAAAAGGATTTCTTTATGGTCAAATATAATATATATATATATATTATATATGGATTTATACACATACACATAGACATAAGTAAGTATACCACTGCCGTACCAATTTTGTTAAATTGTAAAATAAATCTATCGTGTATATGTGCATGCACACACATGCATGTATATGGAGGTCAAAGGGCAAAGTGTGGGAATCAGCCCTTTCCCCACTTGGGTCCTGGGGTCTGAGCTCAGAGTGTCAAGCTTTGTACCCTGCTGTGTGACCAGTCCTACTCCATGATTTTTAAAAGTCATTTCTTCACAAAGATGTCTTCTTTACAAAAGGCCTTCTATAAAGGTTACACGAGGTGGCTCTTATCTGGTTAGTATCTGGTTAGTATCAAGATATTTTCATTCCCTTATAAAAATTGGAATTCAGATAATTTAGTAGCAAATCTTGACCAGCTAACATCTTAACAAACAGAACAAATGGAGATTAAAAATCAAACAAAAAAAATCAATATGTGCTAGAAAGATACATAGAAAGAAACAAACAGATTCTAATGCCAATATTTTGTACAGACCTTGGCAAACTGTTGATGACTACCAGTTGTGACTAGCAGCAAATGCTCCTAGCAGAGAGACGCAAGTATACAGAATAATTTGTTCATGAAAAATAACGGGTGTGAGCCTTCCCAGACCTTCAAAAAATTATTCGGAACTAGTCACTAAGCATAAAGTGATAGAGTGCGCTGCTAAGACAAGGGAGGCTGCTGGCTCTGAGGGCACAGTGCTAAGGTAATCTGTGTAGGGCTGGTATGGCACCCTTCAAACTCAGGCAGGGAAGGAGACCTCCGAGGGCTTTAATCTCTTGCCGTGATCACTTGGCATGGCTTTGCATTTTAATGGCTGCAAGAAAGTGAAGAGCTCAAAACAAGAGGAAAAAGCATTGCCTTATATCCCCCTTCCTGTATGTTGTATTTTGAATGTGTAGTTTACTTGAGCTGAGTACCCCCCCCCCCCCCCCCCGCGCGCAGTTCTCAACCCATGGGGAGCGACCTCCACAGGGGTTGCATATCAGGTGTGTACATTATAACTTATAACAGTAGAAAATTATAGTTCTGAAGTAGCAATGAAATGATTTATGGTTGGGGGGGATCACCACCGCATGAGGGACTGCATTAATGGGCTGCAGCACTAGGAAAGCTGAGAACCACCACATCATGTGAAATGCCTGAGAAACCAGGTACATGATGGTTTTGTTTGTTGATTTATTTTTATTTATGTGTCTGAGTGTGTGGGTGCTGTATGTGTGTTGGTGCCTGAGGAGGCCAGAAGAGGATGTTGGACTTACAGGCATTTGTGACTCACACAACAAGGGTGCTGGGAACCACACCCAAGTCCTCTGAAAGAGCAGTATTTGCTCTTAACTGCTGAGATATCTCTCTAGCCACCATCACAGTATTTTGTATTTGAGATTTTCTTTTTAAATTGTGCTAGGGAGAGTTACTTGCATATATATACTTTTGTTCCAACCATAAATTATATAGCATCCTTTCTTAATATATGTATGTGTGTATACATATTTATGATCCTTTAAAATAAATAATATATTATTTATTAATATATAATATATTAAGAAATAACATATACATTATTTCTTAAAAGGAAAGGGTCATACACACATTATATATGTGTGTATGTATATATATATACATCATGTGAAATGCCTGAGAAGGAGGCATTTGTGTATGTGTGTGTGTGTGTGTATCTTGTCTAACTGCATTTTGACCTGCCACATGGTGTCAAGTGTGGAACTTCCCACTTGCAGCATCATGCCAGCTCTCAGAAAGATTCAAATTCTTGGAAATTAAAAAAAAAATTGGACTAAAGATGCTCAACCTGTATTTTAGAAATATGTCCTCTTAGACTTTTTGCCGATCAATAAACAACTATAACCACAAATATGATATTAATAATAAAGCAATGCCATTAAACCCAACATCCTAGAGGATTTGTAGGATGGTAGGAACTGTGTGACAGAGTCTAACCGTGTGCAGAGCCCTCCTGTCAGTTCATTATCTCCCATTTACATGTATTTTGCATACATTTTTAGAAAGCTAAGGAGCTATTATACTTCAAGCTCAAAGTAGTCTCCTGAGGATTTATATAGCATGTACTCTATAACCAACCCATGTTTCCATTTGACTCCATTAATATGTCAAGACTGTGAAGATGGGGGATCTCAGACTCTTGACACTCCAGTATTGGGAGCAGTGACACTCTAGCTCCTAGCACGTCCTCGCGTGTATTTCCCCATATATGTACAAAGAGCTTCTCCAGGACAGTCAGTGGTGCAACAAATCACTATGGAGTTTTTCTATCTTCTTAGATTTTCATTATTTTATATTTTTCTTATGATCAGTGGCCACACAACACTTTCTTTTCAAATTGGACTTCATTCTGTCTGCTACTGCCTTTCCACAGCCATCAGGATTTATTTATTTTCATTTAGATTTATTCATTTAAAAAAATGCATGGTGTGGGCAGGTCACACAGTAGTCCAGTCTGGTAAGTTCCTCAGAACCTCGCTCACCTGCACTATCCCCACACATCTAGGTTCAGCTAAGTGTGCCCAGCCTATGCACTACCCTGCTTAGAGAGTTCCTCAGAACTTTCCCTGCCCACACTGTCACCACACCCCAGGCCTAGCCACAGCCAAACTGCTTCTACACCCACCCAGGCAGTACACTGCCTTAGATTTGCATTGGCCCCTGAATTCTCCGTACTGTCAGGGACCCACTTCAGCCTGTGTATCAGCTCTAGCCTAGTGAGGGAAACAGGCAAACTTTCACTCAATAATGCCAGACTGGAATCTCATATGAGACACATAACCAATGAAAGAAGTCCATATGACCAGGTCATGTCACCAAAACACAAACAGTATGATAGGCCAAGACAATCCACCTCTTGCCAACCCACAGTCCTACAGAGATGTTTTCTAGTGAGGATTATTTAGCTAACTAAAAAAAAATCAATCTGAAAAGAAGATGGAATTGAAAAACTCGGCAACTTAAGTAGAAAACTTGGGAGAAAGTCAAACCAGTAGAACGGATCAAAGTAGGATACAGAAGTATCCTGCCTTGAAATTACAGGAACCTCATGGCCAAGGAATGTGAAAGCAAGTTTAAATAATAACAAGGAATTATGCAGGAAATATGGGAACACCATGAAAAATCTGTAAATTGTGAGTATAGAGGAAGAACACCAGGAGAATGGCACAGATTAGCTCTTCAGGTTCACAGAAGAAAGCTGCCTCCAGGTAAGGGAAGACACATCTGTGCGGAACAAGAAGCACATAGACCACCAGGCAGGACCAGAAAAGAACTCCCTTACAGCACAGAAGCACGGGTTACAGAGAAGGAAGAGAGGTTCCGGAAAGCTGTGAGAAAACCAGAAGGAACATACACAGAAAAGCCCATCACCATAACAGCTCACTTCTCAATGCAAACTCTAAATCAGAAGATCCTGGAACAATGGAACTCCAAGTTCTAAAAGTCTGCAGTTGCTAACCCAGATGATCTTATCCAGAAAAAACTGTCCACTATAATAAAAGATGAAAGAAAACCTTCCCGTGGTATAAATAAGCTAAAAGAATTAACATTTACCGAGCCATCCCTATAGTGAACACCAGAAGTCACACTTCAGAGTGAAGAGAGGAATAAGCATAGCCCAAAGTCCACAGAAAGTAAGCAAGTGAGTCTGTAATTAAAGAAACACAAAGTAGGACCAAGAGCACAGAGAGAAAAGAGTAGCATCAATCAAGGCACTCCTTCCAATAATAACTTTAAATATTAATGGACTCAATTCCCTATCAAAGACACAGTTAAACTTAATTAATAAATAAAATTCATCTTTTGATGTCTGTAAGAAACTCATTTTGTGCTGGAGAGATGGTTCAGCCATTAAAGGCTAGGCTTATAACCAAAACATCAAGAAACTCACCTTGCCTCAAGGTACCACCTTAGAGTGAAAAGATGGAAAAAAGTACCTGAGGAAATGGAACCAGGAAACAAGCAAGCATCACTACCCTAACACCTGAAACAATAGACTCCAAACCAAACTTATCAGGAGAGAGGAAGGGATACTTATCCCAACAAAGCAAACAGTTACCCAGGAAGACATTACTAGACACACATGCACAAACTCTGATGCACCCAACCTCATAAAAACTGGACCACTGGATTTCAAGATGTAAACTAACCCCAATTCAGCAATAGTAGGTGATTTCAATTTTCAACTTTCCCTAATAGGTTTTCTGGACAAAAAATAAGTAACAGAATTAAATGACATCACACATCAAATGGACCTAACAAATTATCCACAGAATATTCCACCCAAACACCAAAGAATGTACGTTTTATTATTATACCATGTAAGTCTCTAAAATAGACCACGTACAGGCACACAAAACAAATACAGAAACAGTAAAATAATTCTGTGTATCCTATTTGACCACGATGAAATAAAGCTTAAAGTCAATAGAAGGAGATTTCTAGAAATTACACAAATTCATGGATCTTAAATGACACATTACTGAATGATAAATAGGTCAAAGAGAAGAAATCATGAAAGAAGTAAAAAAAAAATTCACAGAATTAAGTGAAATTAAAAACACAGCACAACAAAACTTCTGGGACATATTCAAAGAGTTGTATAGGAAAATGTATAGCTCTAAGTGCCTACATTAAAAATCATAAAGAGCACAAATAAATGACTTAATGATGCAACTCAAAGATTTGGAAAAACAAGAATAAACCAAACCCAAATCTACTAGACAACGAGAAATAATAGAAATCAGAGCAGAGATTAATTAAATAGAAACAAAAAAAAACAATACAATGATTCAATGATTAAAGAGCTGGGCCTTTGAACAGGTTGACATAATCAACAGACCTTTAGGCCAATTAAACAATAAAAAGAAAGAAGAGACCCAAATTAACAGGGTCTGGGATGAACAGGGAAAAATTACAGGAGCTAACAAAGAAAATCAGGATACTATAAGTAAATATTAAAAAAAAAAACTTAGATTCCATTAAGCTGGAAAACCTAAAAGAGATGGATAACTTTCTAAATTCACTCAAGCCACCAAAGTTAAAGAAAGAAGAGACCAACAATTTAAACAGACCCATAGCAAGATGACTGAAGCAATGATAAAATAATAATAAACAATAATCAGCCCAGGCCTAGATGGACTCACAGACTTCTACCAAACTTTCAAAGAAAATGTACAACCAACTCTTCTTAAATTACATTTCCAAATAACAGAAAGAAACAGAAGGAGCCTTCTGCAAAGCTGGTATTACTCTAAATTCCAAAACCAGGTAAAGATACAACAACAACAGACATTGGAGGCCAGGGTCCTTAGTGGACACAGCTGGACAAATTCTCAATAAAATGCTTGCACCAAATATAGGCATATGCCAGACAGATCATCCACTGGGATCAAATTGGCTTTTCCCAGAGATGTAGTAATGGTTCAATATACATAAGTCAGAAAATGTAATAAATTATATAAATGGACTTAAAGACAAAAATCACCTGATCAACTCAATAGATACAGAAAAGTCCTTTGGCAAAATCCAAAATGCTTTCATGATCAAAGTCCTGGAGAGAACAGCCAATATCGTCCTAAATCAGTGGTTCTCAATCTTCCTAAAGCTGTGATCCTTTCTTTAATACAGTTCCTCATGTTGTGGTGACCTCCATCCATAAAATTACTGCTGCTACTTCATAACTGTAGTTTGCTACTGTTATGAATCATAATGTAAATATCTGATACGTAATCCCCAAAGAGGTCATGATCCACAGGTTGAGGACTGCTATCCTAAATGGAGAAAAACTCAAAATAATCCTACTAAAACCAGGAATGAGATAGGGCTGTGTGCTGTCCCCACTCCTCTTCGATACTGTGTCTGAAGCTCTAGCTAGACCAGCAAGACAAGAGAGGTAAATTAAAGGGATATAGATAGAAAACGAACAAGCCAACATCCCTATTTGCAGGTGATACGTAATACATAAGAGACCCCAAAACTTCCAACAGAAAACTTCTAGAAATCATCAACCTCTTTCAGCCATGTGGTGGGATACAAATCAACAGTTGGGTTTCTGTTCCTGTTATAAAGCACTGACCAAAACCATCACTGAGGGGAGTAGGGGAAAGATGGCAAGCACAGGCAGCTGCGGGAACAGCGGGAGGAGGCTGCGCATGGCTCCCTTGGCTCCTTTTCTTACGCAGTCCAGGCCCATCTGCCAGGAGCTGGCACTGCCCACAGTGGTCCTCCTGCATCCATAAGCAATTAAGAAAATGCCTCCACACACATATCCATGGGCCAATAAGAGCACGGCAATTACTGGACTGAGGTTCCCTTTTCCCAGGTGATACTCATCTGTCAGGTTGACATTCCAACCAGCACATCAAGTTTCAAAAACCAGTAACAAGCACGCTGAGAAAGAGACCATGGGAACAGTCCCATACAATAACTTCAAAAAAAAATCTAGGAATAAACCTAATTGAGGAACTGAAAGACCTCTACAATAAAAACTTTAAATCTCTGAAGAAAAAAAAATTTAACTCACGTGGAAGAACAAAAGATTTAAAATAGCCAAAGCAATCCTAAGCAAAAACAATGATGCTGGAAGGATTACCATTCTAGATTTCAAACTATGTTACAGAGCTATAATAATAATAATAAAAACAGCATGGTACTGGCATTAACTGTTACGCTGCTGTGATAAAACACCATGACCAAAGCAAGCTGGGGAGGGAAGATTTTATTTGGCTTTACACTTCCACATCACTGTTCATCACTGAAGGAAGTCAGGACAGGAGCTCCCAGAGGACAGGAACCTGGAAGCAGGAGCTGATGCAGAGGTCATGGAGGGGTGATACTTACAGGCTTGCATCTCATGGCCTGCCATGGCTGCTTTCTGATAGGACCCAGAACCAGCCCCGGGGTGGCACTGCCCACAGTGAGCTGGGCCCTCTCACATCAATCATGTAGAGGTATATTTTTCAATTAATTCTCTCTCCACTCATACGACTCTTGCTTATGTCAAGTTGACATATAACTAGTCTGTTGCTGTAAACACCACATGCTTCAGACACAAGACTTAAGGAATCACACTGGAACTGACCTAGATGCCTCCTCCCAGAAGACCAGCGCTCATCATATCTGAGAGTGCTATGCAGGTTTCCATGGAAAAAAACAATCAGTAGTGCTACCCAGGCGTGATGCCTATGAACCGTAACAATGACCAGCATGACAAGATATCCTCAACAGTGGATTAGTGGGGTGTGTGGGTGTGTGTATATGTGCACATGTGTGTGTGCACGCACGTGTGTGTCGTTTGCTTGCTTTTGTTTGTTGCCTAAATTTCTGGTCTTTAATGTGTTGGTCTTTAACGTGTTTCTGGTTAAGTTCTGTGATGTTACTATAGAATAACACTCTCCCCAGAACCATTTGGTGAGGAGATACCCCCTATCCCCACCCCCACCCCCCACCTCCTGCTGTGTGCTCTTGACATCCTTGTTAAGTATCAGTTGACCACATGTGGGAATGTGGCGTTTCCAACTTCATCTTTCTTGGAATTGGTTTATCAATTTGATGTCTTTTGTACTTTCATAGGAATCTTAGAATTTTTTCTAATTCACTGAAGAGTATTATTAGAATGTTGATAGGAGTTGTACTGAATCCACATATTACTCTGGATACTACTGGTATTTTAACAATATCAATTCATGTGATATATGAGCATTGGATATTTGTATTTACCTGTACCTTCTTCAGTTTCTTTTATCAACACTTGATAGTTCTCAGGTCTACCGCTCTCAAATTCTTGATCTTATTTATTCATAAGCGTTTTATAGTTTTTATTTATTTATTTATTTATTTTTTATTTTTTGAGACAGTGTTTCTCTGTGTAGCCTTGGCTGTCCTGGACTAACTTTGTAGACCAGGCTGGCCTCGAACTCACAGCGATCCACCTGCCTCTGCCTCCCTAGTGCTGGGATTAAAGGTATGTGCCACCACTGGCCAGATATGTGTTTTATAGTTTTTAATAAAGCATAAATTCAATAATTTTCTTGATTTTTTTATTAGCTGGGTTGCTATTTGTATATAAATTTTTACTGGTTTTACATGTTGGTTGTTGTATCCTGCAACTTTATTATCCTCATTTGTCAGTTCTAATAGTATTTTGTTGATATTTGAGGGTTTTTATCTCTGCAAATAGACAATGTGACCTCTTCCTTTCTGCTTTTCTCCTTGCTCTGTTCAACACTGCTGAACAGAAGTTCCAGAGTACCCATTTTTGCTTTGCACTGGATCATATCAGAAAGCTGTCAGCTTCCCCCAGGTTATGATGCTAGCAATGGGTTTGATGAAGGATTTCACCACACTGGGTCTCATCACACACTTGTAGTCCTGAGAACAGTTACTAAGGAAGGGTGCTGGCCAACAGACTGGGTTCAGAAGTTCTCTACTTTCTGGAGGAGCATAAGCAGCCAGCTTTGCTTCTTTTTAGAATGTGACAATAACTGACCCACGAAATTATCTGGCCTTGGCTTTTCTTCACTGGGAGATTTTTAATTACTTCCTCAGTATCTTTGTCTACAGGTCTGCTCAAGCCTTCTGACTTAATTTTCCCTGACCTAATTCTGGGGTTGGTATTATTCTAGGAACTTACCCATTTCTTCTACGTTATCTAAATCGTTAGCATATAAGGGCTTTGCAATTGTGCTGCATGAATCTTTACTTTGGGCATATCTGTTATAATTTGCGCACTTTCCTTTTTCCTTCATCATCTTTTTTGTTGACTGTGTGTAGGTACATATGAGTGCTCTTTTGTGTGTGCACTTAGGGGTCATGTGTGTGCATGCAGGGGCCCTAAGGATGACATCTGGTGCCTTTCTCAATTGTTCTTACCTTAAGTACTGAGGAAGGCTTCACACTGAACCCAGAGCTTGCAGTTTGTAACTAGCCTGGCTTAGCTAGCTTGCTCTGAAATCCGTCTCTGTCTCCCTGAGCTGGAACTGCAGGCAGGTGGCCACACCTGCCTGGATTTATGGGTCTTAGGGATCCAGACTTGAACTTCAGTGCTCTAGACCAAGCACTCTACACAAACCATCTCTCCAGCCTCTGTTTTCATTTTAAAAAGTTGAGTAGTCTCCATTATTTTTTCCTTAGAGTAGGTGTTGGTCCATTAAAAAAAAAAAAACTAACTCTTTGTATGTTTTTTCCCTATGGCTTTGCTGTTTTTATTTCATTCTGATATTTATTATTTCCTCCCACTAATACTGTGTATTGGAATATTTCTCTGTTTTAAAGGCAGGCCTTTGCTGACGTAACCATTCCTCTTAGACCATGTTGTGTGCAGCTTTGGAGGTCTACATTTCTGTGTCATTTGCCCCAAGATATTCTGAATTTTCCTTCTTGAATTCTTTTCAATCATTTGGTTGTTTGGGGGCGTGCTGTGGGTTTCCCAAGGCTCTCTACATTGCTATTGGTCCCTAGTTTCATATTCTTGTGGTCAGAAATAATACTATGTCTAATTTTTATTTTCTTAAATATATTAAGACTTGTTTTGTGGCCTAACATATAGGCTATACCAGAAATGGTTTTGTGTGCACTACTGCGGGACATGAATTCTGCTGCTGCAAACAGAAAATTCTTTGTATGTTCACCAGGTGCATTTTGTATAAGGAGCAACTGAAGCTCTTCCTTGTTTTCTGTTGAGACTGAGCAGTTATAACTCTTTAGAGCATCCAGCATTATCCTAACTGATATACACATTCTGATTATGTTCTTCATGGTAGATTAGGTCTGTAAATGTGCAGGCACTAAGAAAAGGTTGGAAATGTGAACGCTTTTGAGGGTGAAAGCTGGAGAAAGGCAGGAGGCTCTTCACATTAGACTTAAGAACATGGGAAAAAAAAGAAGTGGATTTCAACACAATTCCGAGAATGAGCTGGTCAGGCCATCGGGAGTTCTTGAGCCAACACAACTCTCTGGAAAACGTGTGCATCCCACAGGCACAAGCCTGCCAATAAAAGCCCCTAGTGTGCTCCATTATCTACTTGGAGAATCTAGAGGCTGAGTGTGGTCTTAAAAGCCAGTGCAGTGTGGCCGTGGTGGGGCAGCAGGGGGATCCACTGACAACACTTCCTGGTGCAGATCTGAATACACATCTCGTGGCTCGCTCGTTTCTCAAGTATCCAGCTTTCGAGCGCCACATCCCTTCCCCTGTCTGCATATCTGGATAGTTCCAGCTAATCTGCCCTCAGATTTTAATTACAGACATCATTCCACTAATTTTTTCCTTCCTCTTCTCTATGGCACTAGTAGTCTCCCTCCTTTAGAATGTATACAGGCTCAAGATTTCAACCTCAAAACCACATTTTTAAAAATCCCTGCCCATCTTGCTTTCAAAGCTTTTCTCTCACAGTAAAGATTTCCTCACAGTATAAATGGACTGTCTTCTTTCTCACTATGCATCAACTGTTCATGGCAGTTCTACTTAACTTATTAACTGCCAAATCCAGGAGGGCATGTTTGGCCTCTGTGTGGCACAAGCCTTCCTGAACATTGCGTTCCCTAGACTCTCCTGCTCTGAGTTCTGGCATAACCTACCCCAATTTTTCCTCTTCCCCTTCACATCACTCCTTCTAAGGCTTCACTGCATCTGCCTGTCATTAAATGTCAATTTCCTAACGCTTTTATCACTGACCTCTGTTCTGTCACCCACATAGGTCTCACGACCTATTGCACACCCATATCCTGATGACACCACCCACCAAATTGCCTAAACCAGAGACCCTGGTCGCTGTTCTCAGTTATTTCCTCTCCGTCTGTGTCTGTGTTCAGACCATAAGGTTTGAGGATTCTGTTCAGCTAGTCCTCAGAACAAGTTTCATGGCCACTGACCATGGCTTCTCCATGCACCTGCAAAGGAGGCACAGTGGCTGCTCCTCTGGCCCTTCAGGCATCACCATCCCGCTGCAATTACACTATTCCTAAGCCACAAGTTTAATTATGGAACTTCTTAGCTCAAGGTCCTGAAATAAAGAACACAGCTTTGTCTCCTGCTTACCAAAACTATCAAAGACGGAAAGTGCTTTAACTTACAATGATTTCTAACTTACAATCTGATCTTCAAGCACACATTTCATGTTGATGTTGTGTCAATATATAAATAACCTGATTATGATAAACAAACACATAAGTAAATGTTTTATTAAAAGAAAAATCCTGAAATAGCCCACCACCGAATAAAACATAAAGGACAACTTCCCCGGAATTGTACGTCATGTCTCTCCACTACTCTGCAGCCCCAAGCTGTAGTCATACACCCCTCCAGAACTCACACACTGTGACACCTGGTTGTTTTCTGCTTCTGTGGCTCTGTGTGCCTTGAATTATTTTTCTATCAGCTCTGTGCTGCTGGCTGGATGACTCTCCTATACATCCTTTCACTGTTCACTTGGGCTTTATTTGCTCAGTGATGTCGTCCTGAGCTTCCCATCCTCACACCGCACACTGGATACCCTAGGATATCGAAGGGTTTTTTTTTTTTCCTTCTGTCTGTGCCTGTTCATGGAATCTCCCACACAATTCCAGAGTAGCAGTCTTCTTTTGCCCCTCTCTGAACAACACTGACAGAAAGTAGGCACTTAATGTTTACTTACTGACAGAATAAATGATGAACAAACCCAACCTCCCACCTTGAGGTTAACGTGAGAAAATTTGTTTCTTACACACAGAACTTCAGATCGGGGGCTGGGGCTCTCAGTAACAGCACTGTTACCTGAATGTGCAAAGCTCTGGGTCTCAACCCACAGCACTGAAACAGACAGAACAGAGGGGATGGTGGTGGTGGTGGGGTGTTTTTCACAGAGTAGCCAAAAACTATTATGCCACCAATACACATTACATGCACACACTGGTGGCCAAGTTCAAGTAGTGACATCTGTGATTTACATGTGAAAAGTGAGCACTTGGCATTGCTGGAGAATATTTCCAGAACTCAACAGAGGATTGCCACAAAGACAGCTCAAGGGCTATTATCGCAGGCACTTGCACTCGCTCTTAGGACTTGCATAAACTAGAGTTCATGTTTCACACAGAGCTCTAACACAAATTAGAAACAGGAGCCAATTAAGCCAGGGAAAAGGAAAAGGCGTGCCTTTGATACACAAGAAACTACACGTGCATTTTACACTCAATGATTTTTGAATTTGTTTATAGAGCAGAGTACAAAAATTATCCTAAATGTCATAGCTTGTAAACTTGATGTGCAAAACAGGAATTTAAAATTAGAAATGTCCACAGCCACTGAATTCTGAAAGGAGTAAAAAAAAGATGAAGGAAATAAAAATAAAACAGAGTTTCAGACTCTGGGATACACCTCACTACTGATGAGTGTCTGGCCAGCTGGCCCACTTTATTGCACTAGCAAACACAACCACTGACTAAAAGGGACCTTCTCATTTGGGTCAGATGATGAAAAACATTCTCTGCTTCTTGACATGATGAAAGATGTGATTATTCATAGTGGCACCTTGTATGGCTGCCATCCCAAAGGTTAGTGAAAATGGCTTTTTCCCAGATTTGAAATATCTTTTGTTTTGTTTTGAGACAGGGTTTCTCTGTGTAGCACTGGCTGTCCTGGGCTCACTCTCTAGACCAGGCTGGCCTCAAACTCAGAGATCTGCTTGCCTCTGCCTCCTGAGTGCTGGGATTAAAGGTGTGCATCACCACCACCTGGCTTAAAATATGAATTCTTAAAGTTCTTTTCATAAAGTATCAAATCCAATCAAAGATGGATATTTTCATAGAAAAGGTCCAAAGAAAGCTTTTAGTTTGCCCAATGTTCTATGAGATAAGGGTTTTGGGGGAAATGTATGCCTTTGTTATAAACTACACAAATTAGTGATTCTTAAATATACCATTCACTTTACTTTATCCTTGATGTCAGCTTTAAAACAACAGTAATCCTTCCTGAAGCTTAAGTCTGCAAAAAAAGTAGATGATGACACCAAGCTTAACATTTAGCAAGTTATTAAAATTATTTCTCAAAATATTGTCCAGGTATATGAGCCAACCTAAAAAACAATGACAGGCCAAGTCCCCAAGTTTCCTCCAGTGGCCCCATTAATAAGACTTGGACTGCCATATCTGACCACCACCTCTTCTTGGTAAGATGGCTGCAGCAAGGTACATTTGCTTGCAGGCATTTGTCTCATCTCAGTGGAATGGATCTGTACCATTTGAGACCGAGGACCCTGAAGGAAAGTATTTACAAAATGAATTATAAGAATCCTGACCAAAATACTGAATGATGCCACGACACCAGGAAAAGTTCCTCACGTGAGGTAAATATTTGATAAAAATCTTTATCAGTTGAGTAGTTCATTGATAGATACAAAACTTACCCTTTAGAGAATGAATGAGAGGGCTAATGACCTCACTATAATCCCCACTTTTTTTTTAGTTTAATTATAGCATTTTTTTTTTACTTTTTTCTTCTGACCTGGACATATTTCATAATAGCATTATGGTAATATATGAAATGTATTATTCTGAAGTATTTAAAGTAAAATTTTAATTTAGCTGCAGATTGTGTCTTGAAGCATTCTTTTCTAGCCAACATGTGCGTGAAAACCTTTGCATAATGACACGACATAATGAATGTTAGTAACTGGTGAACATATAAGTGTCTTACACTATTCCTCCATGTTCTCTCCACAGTTGAATTTGTTTAAGAATGAAAAAGGAAGCATTTTAAAAGAATGGCTTTCTTTGATAAGCATCAGGTTTTCAGATTGTAAATGCATTTCTCTAGCATTGAAAACCTAAAATGTGAGCCCCCCTCCCCGATACATATCCAGACCAACAAAAGCAGCCTTGGATTGTTGTTTCCAACACGATGTTGACTCTGTTCTCACACATCCTGGAGTGGTTCTGTTTTGAGTCTGCAAGGGAGGTGAAGAGGCATGAGGACACACTCAGAATTCAGACACCTCTTTCCAAAGGCTCCAGAGAGCTGGCCCTGGGGGTTTCCTGGTCCCTGTCTGGTTAGTCCCTGGCTTAGTTGCTGCCTCTCCAACTGCTGACCAGTGGCTCCTGGGAGACCAGGCAGGAGGTGGGGGTTCCATTTAAATGGCACTCATGGAATTAATTTGCCAAATAAATAACTATGTGTTTGACCTACAAGTTTAAATTTTAAGTGCTACGAACATTCTTAAATGCTTTTATAATTCAGCTGATGGCAATGCTTTACTGAACATTTGTGCACAAACTTTACACAAGCAACCTGCAGTTGTTTTCAGGATGTACAGACACAGGCTGAGACACAAAGGCTAGCCAAGTCCATGCTGTGCTTCTGACAAAACAGGCTCTTTTTCATCATGGACACCAGCACCCTCACCAAGCACAACTCTTAGCCTTTCCTCAAAGGATCCACTTCAGCCTCAAAGTAGACTGCACAGTGGAAATGCTGAGAGGAAAAGAGCTGCTTCTCTCTCGCTTTCCCCTCAACACTCCCCATGTCCTCAACACAGGAACCCTGAGAGACAGCGCCCAAAAGCATGCAAAAGAGGCGTGAAAGGGTCATCTCCAGGGTCCAGCTCCACAGAAAGGACTCTATGCTGTGGACACTTTCCTGGGGATGCAACCTCCTAACTTCCACATCAGGAACCTAGCTACATGCCATCTGTTAACTACTGGGATGTGTCTATACTGATAAATCCAAGATGTCAAAAGAGCAATATACACTAAGATGAAAATCTTTAGTACCCAAAGCAGCTTAGTTTGTGGCCAACTTTCCAGCATTTTCCCAACGAGATGCAGAGATACTGCAGAGTAAGGGGGCCTCCCTGTCTACAGAGAATGCTAAGAGCCCTCAAGTGCATAACACCTCCTTCTATTCATTACAACATATAAAGCAGGCAGTTACAGGAAGGAAAAATCTAGAAGTCCCCAGAACGTGTTTGTTGGTAAGCTCTTCTCAGCTTCCTTTTGTCTCTTCTCTCAGATTTCATGTATACAACTAACCCTGGGACTAAATATACACACACAATTACTTACAACAGGCCAACCATAGAAACCACACAAATACCCACTAACTGGGGCTAGGTAAACCAATACACAATAGAGTATTATCCATCAATACAAAGAACTGAAGAACTTGGTATGGGTGAACTTCAAAAATACTAAGCTAGCATGCCCGTAACTCTAGGTTCAAGGCCAGCCCTGGCCATACACTGAGTATGAGGCCAGCATGGGCTGTATGAGACTGTCTCTTAAAAATAAAAGGAAAGGAAAGAAGCTAGGCCCATAGAGTCACAAGCTGTAAGATTGTATTTATATGAAATATCCAGAAAAGGTCAAATCATAGAAGCAGAAAGCATGTTAGCAGCTTTCAGGACTTGGAACATGAGGGAAATGGGGGTGGGCGGGTGAAGGCTTACCAGTATGGGGTTTCCGTTGATATGATAAAAATGTTTTGAAACCAGATAAAGGTGATAGTCGCACCAAATTGTGAGTGTACTAAATGCCACTGAATCACACACTTAAGAGGGTCACTTACATGGCATACCGCTTTACCCCAATTTTAAAAAACAAAAAACAAAAATCTATGTACCATTGCGAGCACACAGGTTTTCATCAGTGTTGATTGTTAGTTACAGAACACGCCACAGCAGCCAGGCAGAGGCCCCGCCCTCAGGGCTTTCTACATTACACACAAACAGAGGTAGATTTCCTGTAAGTAAGCTGATTTAAAGAAAAAATGGTTAGGGAAGAACGAGAGAGAGAGAGAGAGAGAGAGAGAGAGAGAGAGAGAGAGAGAGAGAACTAAACCATCTCAAGCAGAATAATCTCCCCACTCTTTTCACTCTCTTCCAGTCTCCCCCACCCCAGTGGAAGTATCTAACCACGCATACTCTAATCACTAAATACACCACACACGAAGTCTTGTGCTAACGAAGTGAGACCTGTCATGGTTTGTCCCGCAACAGCAGACAGAAAAGGTACAAAAGGCCTGGAAGGAGATGAAGAGGTACAGCAGAGTGACGGGCGAGGAAATCCTAATCAAAGTAATGGGACCACTCTGCCTCTCAGAGTGGGAAATACACACACACACACACACACACACACACACACACACACACACACACACGTAGGAATGACAGCAGCGTTGCTAGGAATGCCCCTCAGCATTATGACATAATTGTAATACAGGATGTTATGCATCTCTTGCAACAGATTCGTATCTGTTGAAAAAGAAAATGCGACAAAAGAATAAGTAAAAAATTGTATTGTTTAAAGTGGCATCTCAGAAGAAAGAAATTACCTCACATCCATATCCGTATCTATCAAGAATGGGAAAGAAACGACAGGGAAGCAGGGGGCAGGGCGCCTCTCTGTGTTCCTTCAAACACTGCAGCACATATATGCTTGTCTTGTCATTTAAATACCAACTTTAAGCACATAGAATTTTTTTTCCTGCACTTAACTTTCATATATGTAAGAAACAGAAAGGCAAGAGTTCACTCAAAACCTGCTTTGCAGGTAGATACTGAAGTTGACACATATCACCTTCAGGCTCCTGGACTGCCTGTCTTCTATCTAGACAAAGTGCCTTACACACACACACACACACACACACACACACACACACACACACACACA
>OU015743.1:109359067-109369096 GCA_907169655.1 Acomys percivali | reverse complement strand
ACACACACACATTTCTGTAATTTTGGAGAATCCTGACTAATAAAAGTTTCGGTACGGGGAGTGGTTCTAACATACCAGAACCTTAAGAATGTTTTTTCCTGAGTTGCTTTTGCAGTTTCTGGAATTGGCTCTTGAATCTAATCTCATTCAAAGATGAGAGTGAGCATGTGTTTCCTGTAGCAGATAGCCTGTGGCATGTAGGGCGCATCTCCACAGGACACTCCTAATCACTGCTGTGTAGGAGATGGTGGTCACAGAGTGAGGCAAGCACCATTGGGGTAATCACTTAGATCAGTGCATCTTCAAAGCTGCACTTTCCCTTTCGGCTAAAACTCTTTGGAAAAACTTGCAAAGAATCTTTCAAGGTCACTGAACGTCTTAGACCCATTCTTCTAAATACTACATGGTAAGAACTCTACAGTATAGAACAGAGCATGCCCAGATGCCCTTTGCCCATCATCTTCTTTTGCTTTCCTTTGTTATTTTTGAGACAGGTTTTCCTATGTAGCCCAGGCTCACTTCAAATCTGCTATCCTGCTCCAGCTCCCCAAGTGCTAGGGATATGTGTGCACTACTACCATGACATCTTTCCTTTGCAAACATGTGTTTTTAAATGGAGCACCAGAAGAATGTGTCAACTGTCTTTGGTCTTTGAATAGGTGACATGCTCAGACATGTTCCTGCTTATACAGGAATGTGCTTTCCTGTATGAATATTATAGGTTTCCAAATAAAATTCTAATTATTTGCAAGTAACTCCAATCTATTCTTCACCCACTCTGGGTAATGTGTTTCTCCATTCCATCATCTCCTGCTTCTGTTTTGTGCTTGTGAAACGTGTGCTTTACTGACTGAGCCATCTCCTCATCCTCTTCCATGCTGTGCTGCCATGCCCTTACAGATATACCAGAGGCTTGCCTCCTAGTTGGGCCTCCTAGATACTGTCAAATTGACAATAGTTATTAACATAATGTCTTTGAACATTCTCAGATTTTAGGGATTATGATGATGTTTGTTGGTTGTACCTACTGTCTGCTCCTGAAAAGCTTAGTGAATTAATCCAGGTTTAGTTTTTTTCAGGTAAAATGCTTTATAAAACATCTGAACATGTGTGTTCTGAAGGAGAATCTTGTATCTGGAGGGCTTAAATGGCTGAAAAGCAGACATAGAATCTTATCCTGTGACTGGGTAGTTATAAAGGAAATGAAACTCCACGTCTCATAGGAGTCTCTATAAAAGTGGGGGCACTGGTTGGAAAATAGTGGGATCCCATCAGTTGTGGTGGAGATATGTGTGAAAAAAAGACTTAATGAAACTGGAGACATTGAAAATTTAAATTCTGATAAGCTTGGTGAGTTAGAACTGTTTTCCATTTAAAATGGAATTGGTCTCCTACTTTCAGCCAAAACAAGTACCCATGAGCTTACAGAACTGTCTTGTTAGAATTTTCCATATAGCATTGCTTCTTATTAAGCAACTCACTTCACAGCCAAGGAAGGGCAGCAAAGGGCTATGGAACTGACCAGCTTTCCCACACTCTTCAGACTGAAGCAGCTGACTTGATGAAATTACTGAATGGTGTTTTAAGGATTCAGTCACAGTACAGTACCCATTAGGTCTGGGGCAAGGTTCTCCAGAAGGCCATCTGTGTTCTGAATCAGTGCCCATCCATAAATGGTACTGTTTTCTTAATCAAGATCTCCTGAAAATACAAGGTAAAATGTCCCTGAAAATACAAGGTTAAATGTCCCTGTTCCCTAGTGACCACTAACAGAATTCTTGTTCGAGCTGCTGACATTTTACATTCTACTAGCCTAGACAGTAGTACTCTGTTTTAGATTGAGGAATGCTTCTACCATAAGACATAACAACAGCAAAACCAACAACAACAACAACAACAACAACAACAGATCTACTAAACTGGAAGTCAGGCCTGCACCCAGATGCTTTGGGCTCCTTATGTCTCTGTGTCAACAGAAGAAGAGGGCTACAGCATTGCTGGGGTGAATTAGCTGAACTGTTTAAGGGGAAGTTGGACTAGTGGTCTACAGTGGGGACAAGAGAAGAGTACGAGAAGCTCCTTAACTGTGGCTCTTCATATGGCCGTGCCCTGTGATTCGGGCCAATGGGAAACTGCAGCCTAGGCCAGGGAACACTAGCCATGGTGCAGATCCTGCACGAACGAAGACTTGACCAGGCACAGAACCACATTCAGCAGAGACACCAGCTTAAGGCAAAGGAAATATAGACTGTGTAGTAGAAGATAGTGGGTTCTATCTACTGTTGGCGATCAAGAATATTTCCTTCTTATTTTGCTATAATTACACGCGTGTGAACACCTATCACAAGCAAATGATTTTGTTCATTTCCCTCTCTTAATGCCTTATCACGCAACATAAAGTAGATTGGCTTTACACCAATCAGCATTTATGTATTGTTAACTTTGTGCCACAGTGTTTAAATTATGAGCTATCAAGACAAAAGTAAGCATCATTCAAGGACCTCATCTTTTCTGGGGGAAGATTAGGGCATTTCCCCTGTATTCAGGATAGTTGGATCACGCTATGTGGAATTACTGTCATTATTCTGAGATTAAGTATGGTTTAAGAAGAAACGTACAGGTGCCAAGTTGACAAAGGGTGAACCTGTGATAGTATCAACTTGCGTGGGCAAGTGATGCCTAACCAGCTGCTGAAACATTCCTCCTGGTGTCTGTTGAGGGTGTTTCCAGATGAGTTTGAATTGATGGACAGAGTAAAGGCAACCAACCTCTCCAATGTGGGTGGGCACCATCCAGTCTAGCAGGTAGCCTGGAAAAAAAAAAAAAGGTAAGGACGGGGGACTCAAGCTTTCTTCTGGAGCCGACATGGCCATCTCTCTTTGCCCTGGGATATTATCACTGGTTATCAGGCTGTGCAGTGATCTGAATCACATGACTGGCTTTCCCTGATGTGTGGGTTGCACAGATCATGTAACTTTTTTTGCCATCTAGGATTGCATGAGCCAAGTTTCTTAAATATTTGTGTGTGTTCTTGTCTCTGTTCCTTTGTCTCTGTTTTTGTATCTTCTGTCTGTCTGTCTGTCTGTCTGTCTGTCTGTCTGTCTTTTCCTCCTCCCTCCCTCCTTTCCTCCCTCTCTCCTTTCTTCTTTTTCCATTAAAACCTTGTCTAACTTAGAAAAAGTTATTTTCAGGAAAGATAGTTCCTGAGAGGAAAGAGTGTTGCAATTTGTATATTCTTCAGTGAAATGCCAAGGAAGAAACAAATATGGAGGTTCCTGGAAGATCCCCATCTGAGAGCCCATTAAACAAACAGACTCAAGCAAGGAGAAAGGAGGAATGCCAAGATGTACAGAAAACTTCTCTTTCTTCTCCAGACTGACTAGTTCAGGATGACTGAAGGTTCTTGTGCTCAAAATGTTACCTATGTGCTGACCAGCCTGAAAAGACCCACAAGTCACATATCATGATATGCTCTTGTGCTGTGTGGCATATAGAGAGGTGGTCATCTTAGGGGTTCCTTGTGGTTGGAGCAGTTGGCATGCCTGTTTTGCTTCCTTTGCTCCAAGCTCTGGGAACATCACTAGAGTCCTTTGTGCCCAGATACGCATAGATGTGTGATGGTTAGTGTCAATTGTCAACTCAGCAAAATCTAAAATCACCTAGTGGGCAGGCCTCAGAGTGAGTGTGCCTGTAGGTACACATTGCCACCACAGGGATTGGAATAGGAGGACTCCGCCGGTGGTACCATTACCTGATTCGACCCTGCGGGAGCTGAGCAGCTGCATGCACTCATTCACTCATTGCATCTGTTTCCTGACTGTGGATGTGATAGGACTAGCCGCTCTCAGCTCCTGCTCCGTGGCATCCCTGCTGGCATGGGTTGTATTTGGCGCTGTGAGCCAGGATAGCCCTTTCTCCAGTCAGTTGACTTTGTCAGCATATTTTATCACACAAACAGGCAAAGTAAGGAAGACAGACACCAACAACCTAAAGTGTTTATCCCAGAACTTCTACGAAGATCAAAGGAGTTGGTGAAAAGCTTGAACTTGCCTTTTGTCCAAAGAGAATAGCCTCTGAGGGCAGGCCAGTCTCTTTTGTAGGGCCACAGGAGGAGAGCTAACTCTTTCTGGTTTGTAGGTGTGCTTGTGTTGTTCTTGTCCCAGACTGTTTGTTTCTGTGGCTGTTTGTTTTCTTGGTGCTGTCAGGGGCCTGATCTTTGTTTGTCAATGACTATTCTGGGGGAAATGCTTTGTTTCACTGAATTCTAACCTGAGTTATCTTAGCGTGTAGTAGGGAAAAAAAACCCACCATAGTATTTGCTAATTTTTTTTCTTACAGAGGCATCTTTTTTAAGCTTTCAGTTACCTGAAAGGAAGCTTCATGCCCAGGGTATGAAGGTAGCATATAGCAACGACTGGGCCTAGATGGAAGGTAAGACATATTGATAGATCCGTGATTGATCATAAAAAGAACAAGGCTTGGTGGGAGGAGCCGTGCCATAATCTCCTGAGGGCTCACGCACTCACATCTTCATCCTATCTGGGGTACCAGCATACAGAACAGTGCCTTGATTAAGGAAGGCACGCTGCCATTCTTGGAGTTAGGAATGCATGCGTATCATGACTGGTTTGGGTGTCGTTTTAATGCCTGTGAGTGTGACCTCACGAAGAGAGTCACTCAACTCCCATAATGGATTCTGCGATGTCATTAAAAAGAAATGCCACAATTCAGCTTTGTAAGTGGTGGCCATTTTAAGTTCGTGTTTTTTTATTTAAAAATAGCATACATAATCTGGCTACATGCACACAGTATTTATATGTCAGACAGCTTATGACTGAATCCTATTAGCTCACATAGCAATGATAGTTCTTGCTTTTTAAAAATGTCTGGCATAGCTTTTGCATTAGTCATTTCTAACAGTAACCCTATGAGTGGCAAATCCTATTTTATAGAGGTTGAAACTAAGGCATAGAAGTGGTGGGGGGTTCCCAGCGCTAAGTGGCAGAGATGAAATTTAAAATCTCTACGTTGTCAGCATGTAGTTGAAACCCCGTACATTGGTAAAAACCTATAGTGTTGATCAAAGGCTGGGGCTAGTCTCAGATTCCATCAAAATTGCTCTATCAATGGGACTTGTTAACAATATAACAGTGATAATTTTGCATGGACCAGAGACATACAAAGTTCTTATTAAAGTCACTGAAAAAAAAACTGACAAGAACATTTAAGGAAAGAGCAAGGAACGATGGCTGTGCATCTGACAAGGAAGAACTGAGCACGTAGGAGAGGCAGACGTGGCTTCTCCTCAAAGGAGAAAATAGTCTGGACACGTTGACCATTAAAGTTGAGCTGAAATCATAGAATCCAGTCTCTGAGTTGATCACCAGTTAATGTACCATTTTGCACTGGCAAGTTTTTGACCAGGGTAGTCAGCAAAAAGAGACAAGAGGCATTACGGACATCACCATGGAATTTTCTGGATGAGAGAGGCTGTCCTTCCTGAACACATCAGCTCTGGCCTCAGATTTTGACAAAACTCAGATACCAGTTGGTCCATAATATGCTCCTGCCCCTTGGCAAACAGAGAGCATCTCTGTGGAGTAATGAATCCAGCTAAGCGTGGGTTGAAATCTCAGAAACTACGAACAGAAAAAAGCCTTTCTTGTTTTTTGTTTTTTTTTTTTGTTTTTGTTTTTCTCAAATATTTTTTTTTCACACCAACGGAAAAATTGCCTGACCTACTCTTTTCTTTCCCTTTATTTTACTCCAATCATTAACTTATCTTGCTTTTTTTTTCTCGTTAAAATCATGAGCTTCTAAATCAGGAGGGGCTCCTGACTTGAGACTTTATAGCTCTTTCTTTAACACTTTCTACAGTGTCTAGCACAGTACGAACTTCTCAGTAAATATTTGTGGGATGATTGTCCAAGCCTGCATGTACGTGAAGTGTGCAAAGTTTAAGTAAATTTCCTATAGGATCCCTAAAGTTCTATGTATGTTAGCCTTGGGAAGGGATATTACCAATCTTTAGCTGTCAGGTGGATCTAAACTGATTCAACACAGCAAGGATTTTCTTGGGGCTGACGAAGGCAGAGGTGGCATTCATAAACTTCAGTCGTGTTCAGCGCCAACTACCTTTGTCAGGGCTGCTTCTCCTGGGTTGCTGGGAGCCTCACTACAACAGGTAACCAAGACAGCTCTTCAGTATAGCACAAGTCTGGCATGAGACATTTTTTCCTCCTGGGTAAACAGAGCCTCTTCTCTCAGTTCTTAGAAAAGATGCTGTACACTGTGACAATGTGGTTCACTACTTTAACGCCATTTGAGGTTAGGATGTCCCCCTTGACAGCAAGCATACCTAAGCTGCATTGAAGGGCTATGGAGAGCAACAAGGGATGGTAGGAATTTTAAATCTTGATATAAGTATTTCCTTTTGTATTTTGTATAAAGATTTAAAATAAGTTGAAATTGAGAACTGCTGTTGGAATAGAAAGGTTATGAAAACATAAGAGGTGACTCAGAAGATCCTGAAAAACAGGTTGGAAATTGGCTTTTATATTGATCAACTGGGAGGTTGACATTTGCCTCTTTGTCAAAACATATAGTGATGTAACAGGAAACACTGCAATACCAAAAAAAAAAAAAAGTTGTTTTTTTTCCCTTTTTTACAGACCTTACAATTGTATTCAGTAACATTGCTGGCAAAGATCAAACATGACTGTCCTTTCCCTTAGATAAGTAGAGTCACCCCTGGGTCACGCCTGCCCACTTGTTTCTGTAGTGGAGGAGCACGTGGTGGCTGAGTTTGTGAGTGGTTGGCTCTGTTTACCACAGGAGTGGAGAAAGGTAATGTCAGGATGTGCTAAAAAGAAACTACCCAATTTGTTAGAACGTGGAAACCACTGTAGCTGATGCTGTGCTTTGTGAAGGGAGAGAGGCTAAGCTTCGGGAACTACTCAGTTTCCCAAGACCTTTTCTTTCTTAATCTAGCAGCCAGAAATCCCTCTGCCTCTCTCTTCTCCTCAGCTCTCCTAGCTAACTCATTCCCGTCTTCTTCAAGGTTGACATGTTAGTTGGTTCTAGGCAAACCCGTCTGCTCACAGGTCTTAGAGCATCATGCTAGCCTTCTTCTGACAAAGCCTTGTCTGGGAGCAAGTCTGTATTGAGGATTTGGCATCAAGTGTGTGGTTTAAAAAAAAATCATGGTAAAACATTCCTATTGTGAAAGCTAGAGCTTACCAATCTCAGTGCTCAACATAGCAGCATTAAGCACCTTCAGGATGCTATGCATTCATCTCCTCTGTTACAAACAGAAACTCGGTATTCATTAAACTCTGTACTCTTCCATCCCCTGTGGCCTTGGTAATCCCCAACACAACCCTGGTGCTGTGATTTTGCCTGTTTCTGGCATCTTGACAGAAGTGCACCCACACAGTGTTAGTGCACACCCACAGTGTTAGTGCACCCAAACATTCTTAGCGTACCTGTACTGTATTAGCCACCCATACAGTAGTCTTGCAGTCACACAGTATTAGTGCACCCTTACTATGGTAGTGAACCCACACAGTAGTAATGCACACACATATACAGTATTTGCCTTTGTTTGCCTTATTTTCACTCAGAAGAATCTTTCAATTCTCAACCACATTACAGCATCGATCAGAAGTTCATTTTTGAGGTAGAAAAATATTCTGCTGTATCATATTTTGTTCATTCATCATTTGGTTTCTCTTTGCTTTTAGGGTGTTACATCAATGCTGTTACAAACACTGGTCAGGAAGTCTCCTCTTTAAGCTACAAGACACTGGCTGGATCACCTGGTAGTTATGCACTTGGCTTCTGGAGAACTCTAGCCCATGGCTTTGACAGCCTTTGCTTCCTCTTCCTCTCAGTGTCTGTGGTCAAGGTGGTCCAGCTCTCGGTGTCTTTCTTGTCCTTCATGCAAGCTGATCACATACCACTGTGCCCCTGCCTGCATCCGCTCACACTCTTCTCCCAGATTAAAGTCCCAGACCTGACAAAGTAACTGCAAAATCATGCCCCAAGGCTTTGCCCTGCCCTCTCCCCCAGAAAATACAGCACCATATTCTGGGCTCGCTTTTCTCCAAGCCAATCTTAGTTTGCCCGACATGGCTGGCAAGCATTCCGATGGATCTCTATCCGTTTCTTATCAATTGCAGTCCCAGACGCCTCCGAACGCAGCCATCCTGCCATTTCCTTCTTCTCATCAGTTAAGTATTATAGAATTTGTATTATCCTATTACATGATGGTGGTGATGATGATGATGATGATGATGATGATGATGATTGTTTGTTTGTTTCTCTATTGTCTTTACTCTACATAATCACCTGGATTCTGACCCAAAGGGGTTTTCCTATTAAACTTAAGAATGGTCAGAGCTGGAAAGACAGTAAGGTTAGAACACTGCTGGTCTTCCAGTGGGACAGACACAAGTTCGATTCCCAGCATCCACAGAACAGCTTGCAGCTCTTTGTAACTTGAGTTTCACAGAATCCAACACCTTCTCTGGCCTCCTTGTACACCAGGCATGCACACATACATACAAGCAAGGCTTCTTACACACACAAGGAATGGAAAACATTTTGGAATGCTTATATTAATAATTTCCTCCTCTTTTTATACTGACCTTGGGAATATTCTTTGCCACTTTGTAATATTTTGCAAAAGCAATATTTTCTTCCAGATAAATATAAGCCACCTCACAATAGATTTGGGGGTCACTTATTTCTTTGCTTAGAAGACCTTATTGTCACTAACGCAAATTCCTTGTCTGAGAAGTCCAAAGTCACAGTAAATTAGTGTCAACCTGCTAGTCCAGAATTATGCCCAGCATGTCCCCTGTGCCCTCAGTACTCCAGTGGACAAGAGTGACACTTCCTGCTGTCCCTGGGTTTCCTGCCTCTTTTCTTCTTCCAGGTCCCCGTCCTGTTTGTTCTCCTTCTACCCATTTCCCAAGTTCAAAGTCAGATGCTGCTTCCATCCAAACAGATTAGATAAGACACATGCAAAGCTTCTTGCAGGTGTTGAGCATTTAGTGAGCACTAGATAAATACTACTATGGGATGGATACTTTCCTCTGTATGGTTATCATTCTGACTTACGATACATTTGTCTCTTTCTCAGTTATTACTATATGTATGGCACAGCGTATACCGATACACAGCAAAGCCCATGCAGGCCAACCTAAACAAAAAGGAGGGCTTGTACAATCACACACCTGAAAAGCTTGGCTACTTTGAGCAGACTTACTATTTTCAGAATCAGCCCTGCTGGCCTCTGCGGACTTTCGTAAAGCAGCCTGGTGTGCCTGTGAAAAGGCTGTGCTCCTCTTGGCTTTCCAGCATCAAGCCCAGAAGAGCAGCCTGCTCTCCAGGGAGTTCCAGCAGTGGCTTGGTATGCCCCCGGAACTCCTGGTTTGCTGTGGTCTGGATCTGCCAGGGCTGGCCCTCCCCCGCCCCCCTTCTCAACCCCCACCCCAAGCCTGCTTCTTTCTTCAGGGATCACTGAGGGGTGGAAATTCGACACCTTGCCCTGCAGACTGTTCCGTGTTGCACAAGTCTAGTGTTAGGAAAGTCTCCTTGATCTTTCCAATGCTTCAAGAGATCGAATTTCACCCTTTGTCTTGTAGCAAAGATAGGAAACCAGGAGCAACTCTCTTTAAACTAGCTTGCACTTGATGGTGGCGCTCCAGTGCCTGCTCGCCCTTTTCCTCCCTCCAGGTGAAAACCATTCTATCTCTTAACCTTTCCAGGCGGAGCCTGATTTCAGACCCTTTGACCTAGTGTGCAGTTTTGCTTGAACTCTGGACTTTACTTTTCAGGCAGAACTTGACTGGAGACCTCCCTCAGGCTCAGCCTTTCTCCGACCTCCAGGGAAGTCTGGAAGGACTCAGCTGTGTTGGCTGGGACCTTGGGCTGCTGCCAAGCCCTGTCTGGTTTCTTGGCTCACAACTCTCTCTCTCTCTCTCTCTCTCTCTCTCTCTCTCTCTCTCTCTCTCTCTCTCTCTC
>OU015743.1:109333501-109359057 GCA_907169655.1 Acomys percivali | reverse complement strand
CTCTCTCTCTCTCTCTCTCTCTCTCTCTCTCTCTCTCTCTCTCTCTCATCTCCCCCACCTCTTTTGTGACAACTACTGCTCTCACTTTCTCTGAACTCCTGACACAGGGTTTGTGCCCCGCCCCCCAGGCAGCTCTAGCGCCCTGCTTTGAGTCCTGGTGATCTAATTTCTGAGTTCCCACAGTGGACAAGATGGGAATGTGAGATGTGATTTGCTGTTTTTGGTTCCAAGAAAAGAAACAGAGCTGCGAGCTGTTTTGTGATGGCTCTGTCCCGCCGTCTCTGGTGTAGGGAATGAGGGGTTTCCGGCTTAATTGCTCTGTGGCCTGCTGGCCCTTAGAGGCGCTTCCAGGTTTCTTTGAACATATCCAATAAATTTAAAGGGTGTGGGCTGGGGGCAGGGACGGGGAGAAATTAGAAACAAACAGAAAAAATGATATGCAAGTCTGGTACCGAATGCGGGATGGTTTTGTGTGTGTTCACTATAGTTGCTAGAATGGTACAGTGAACATGAATTCCAGGAGAAATCAGAAAAAAAAAAAAAAAAAAAAAAAAGCCAGGTGCTGGAGAGACGGCTTAGTGGGTAAGGGCACTTACTGCTCTTGCAGAAGACCTGGCTCTGGTTCCCAACACCCATATGGCGGCTCACAACCACTAGTACCTTCTGTTCCAGGGGATCCTGTTGACCTCCCTGAACTCGGTGCAAATAGACACATGGTGCAAATAGACACACACATATAGACATACTCATAAAAATAAATATTTTTAAATGCCAGCAAATGTTGAAATTAATGCTAAGTTGTTAAAAGAATAAGATGATGGCCAAACATTATTTTCAAGCAAATACAAGTAAAAAAGAAAAAGAAAAAAAAAGAATTGTAATACAATTTAGAAAAAGTATGATTCCTTATAAAGCAGTACTTAAGATAAAGAAGCCATTTTATCAATGTTGACAGCAGATAAATGCAGAAAGAAGATCATATAGTGACGGACGGCAAGCAGTGAAAAAAGAGCCCTGGGCTTTAGAACAAGAACTGGTGTGAGAAATCAACAGAAAAACAATTCTGGAGACACGAGCACCAGACTTTGACAATCAATACATAGGAAAAAGACATGACAATTTGCAATTAGTAAAGGTGATTACTAGGCAAATGGTGAATTACATTCCCAAGCAGCAGCAGCAGCAACAACAACAACAACAACAACAACAACAATAACAACAACAATAACAACAACAATAACAACAACAATAACAACAACAACAACAAGCCTTTCTTGAAGTATAATGTAAAACTCTTGCAAAATAAATAATATATAAGGCCAGAGATGAAACTTTTGTCCAAACTGCAACAAAGTTAGGATCAAATTATAAAAGCTTGAACAAAATATCACAAACCACTTGGAAAATTTAAGGCCTTTAAATTTTTTAATTAAAAAAAAAGTATGCATTTAAGAAAAGTATACAACTCAGGATATTATGTGTGAGCATTCTTGGAATTTGTTCATACCAGCACTAGGTAGTAAGCAGAGAGTCACCTATGTGCTCTTTAAAAGGGAATGAAAACCAATGACTGTATGACTGAGAAACAAATACTCAAAAAACAAGCACAAGTGAAGGTAAATATTAATGCAGCAATTTGTGAATTAGAAAATTAAGTATAGTTGATAAATGCAAATATTTACAAATTTAACACCAAAGAAAAGTGGGAAAGTTAAAGAAAGAGACAATATGAACAGAAAGACTCCACCCAGCAGATATCAAAGCAGATGCTAAGACTCGGCTGGAGGACAGGGAGTCTTACAGAAGAGTGAGAGGATAGAAGGACCCACCCAGAGGGGACAGGAGCTCCACAAGAAGATCAATGGGGCCAACAAATCTGGGCCCAAGGGTGCTGGCAGAGACCAGTGTACCAACCAAGGACCTTGGCCCCCCAGCTCAGGTGTAGCCCATAGCCAGCTTAGTCTCCATAGGGGTCCCCTACTAAGGAAGCAGGGGCTGTCGCTACCATGGACTCTGTTGCTTGCTCTCTGATCACTTCCCCCTGGTGGGGTGCCTTATCATGCCACAGAGGAAGAGGATGCAGGCAGTCCTGATGAGACTTGATAAGCTGGGGCCAATTGGTAGGGGAGAAGAAATCCCCCTCTCTGAGGACTAGGGGAGGGGAATAAGGGGAAAAAGGGAGGAAGCTACAGTTGGTATGTAAAGCGCATAAAAATTTTTTAAATGTTCTATATTTTTAATTTGTTCACTTTACATTCTGATTGTAGCCCCCTCCCTCATCACCTACTGGCCTTACCCTCTCTCCATCATACCCCCTCCCTCCCCTAGTCCTGAAAAAGAGGGAGCCCTCCCCCCTAATATCTGACCTCAGCCTATCAAGTCTCATCTGGAGCTGCCTGTATCCTCTTCCTCTGTGGCCTTGCAAGGTTGCCCTGCCGGAGGGAAGTGATCAACATGTAGTGACCAGTGTCCATGTCAGAAGTAGTTCCTACTCCCCATATTACGGAACCCACAAGGAGACTGGGCTGCCTATCGACTACATCTGAGCAGAGGGTTTGGTCCTCACCACGCACAGTCCTTGGTTGGTGCATCAGTCTCTGCAGCACCTCATCCTCTGCTCAGATTTGTTGGCTCCATTAGTCTCCTTGTGGAGCTCCTGAGCCCTTCAGGTCCTTTTGTTCCTCAACTCTTCCATAAGACGCCCTGTGCTCTCCCCCAAAGGTTGGCTGTGAGTCTCAGCATCTGCTTGGATCTCCTACTAGGTGGACTCTTTCAGAGGATCTCTATGGTAGGCTCCCATCCTGTTCCTTCTCATCAGTAACTTCCAATGTCTGTTCTATTTGTCCTTCTGAAATGAGAATTACACATTCTCCTTAGAGTCTTCTTTGTTAATTAGTTTCTTTAGGTCTGTATATTGTAGTGTGGTTATCCTGTGTTACGTGGCTAATATCTGCTTGTAAGTGAGTATAAGCCATGAGTGGTGTCTTTCTGGGTCTGGATTATCTCACTTAGGATTATCATTTCTAGGTCCAACCATTTGCCTGCATATTTCAAGATTTCCTTGTTTTTAATAGCTGAGTAGTACTTCATTGTGTAAATGTACCACAGTTTCTTTATCCAGTTTTCAGTTAAGAGACATCTAGGTTGTTTTCGGATTCTGGCTATAATGAATAACACTGCTCTGAATATAGTTGAGCAAATGTTCATGTTGTATGGTGGACTATCTTTAGGGTATATGCCCAGGAGTGGTATGACTGGGCCTTGAGGTAGAATTATTCCCAATTTTCTGAGAAAGCACTAGATTGATTTCCAAAGTGGTTGTACAAGTTTGAGCTCCCACCATCAATAGAGGAGTGTTCCCCTTTCCACACATCCTCCCCAGAATGTGCTGTCACTTTGAATTTTTTATCTTAGCCATTCTGATAGGTGTAAGATGGAATCTCAGAGGTGTTTTGATTTGCATTTTACTGATGACTAGGGATGTTGAGCATTTCTTTAAGTGTTTCTCAACCATTTAATATTCCTCTGTTGAGAATTTTCTGTTTATTTCTGTACCCCATTTTTAAAATAGGATTATTTGGTTTGGTAGTATCTAATTTCTTGAGTTCTTTCTTTCTTTCTTTTGTTTGTTCTTCAAGACAGGTTTTCTCTGTGTAGCCTTGACGCGTGACTGTCCTGAACTTGTTTTTGTGGCCCAGTCTGGCCTTGAACTCACAGTGATTCACCTGCCTCTGCCTCCCAAGTGCTGGGATTAAAGGTGTGTACCACCACCACCCAGCCAATTTCTTGAGCTCTTTACGTATTTTGGATATTAGCCCTAGGTCAGATGTAGAGTTGGTGAAGATCTTTACTCAGTCTGTGGGCTGTCATTTTATTCTGTTGACTGTTTCCTTTGCCTTACAGATGCTTTTCAGTTACATGAGGTGGCATTTATTAATTATTGATCTTAGAGCCTTAGCTATTAGTGTTCTGTTCAAGAAGTTGTCTCTTGTGCCGATGAGTTCAAGGTTCTTCCCTACTTTTTCTTCTAGCAGATTTAGTGTGTCAGGTTTATGTTGAGATATTTAAACCACTGGGCTTTAGTTTTGCGCAGAGTGATAAATAAGGGTCTATTTGCATTTTTCTACAAGTAGACATTCAATTAGACCAGCACCATTTCTTGAGGATGCTATCTTTTTTCTATTGTATGGTTTTGGCTTCATCATCAAAAATCAAATATCTGTAGATGTATGGGTTTATTTCTGTGTCTTTGGTTAGATTCCATTGATCAACCTATCTGTTTCCATGCCAGTACCATGCTGTTTTTATTACTGTTGTTCTATAGTACAATTTGAGATTAAGGATGGAGATATCTCCAGTAGATCTTTTATTGTATAAAATTGTCTTAGCTATTCAGGGTTTTTTGTTTTCCAACTGAAGTTGAGAATTGTTCTTTCAAGGTTTGTAAAGAATTGTGTTACTGTTTTGATGGGAACTGCATTGAATCTATAGATTGCTTTTGCTAAGATGGCCATCTTTACTATGTTAATTCTACCAATCCATAAGCATGGGAGATCTTTCCATCTTCTGATATCTTCTTCAAGTTCTTTCTTCAGAGACTTGAAGTTTTTTTTCATACAGGTCTTTCACTTACTTGGTTTGAGTTACACCAAGATACTTTAGGTTTTTTATGGCTATTGTGAAGGGTATTGTTTCCCTGATTTCTTTCTCAGCCTGTTTGTCTATTGTATAAAGGAGCACTATTGACTTTTTAAATTTGATTTTGTATTCAGCTGCTTTGCTGAAGGTGTTTAAAAGCTGTAGGAGTTCCTTGGTAGAATTCTTGGGATCATTTATGTGTTCCATCATATCATCTGTGAAGTGATACTTTGACTTCTTCCTTTCCAATTTGTATCCATTTGATCTCCTTTAGTTGTCTTATTGCTCTAGCTAGGACTTCAAGTAGTAAACTGAAGAGATACAGAGAAAATGGGCGGCCTTGTCATTTCTGTGATTTTAGTGGAATTGATTTAAGTTTCTCTCCATTTAGTTTTATGTTGGCTATAGGCATACTGTATATTGCCTTTCTCCAAGACTTTTAGCATGAATGGCTGTTGGATTTTGTCAGATGCTTTTTTAGCACCTAAGGAGATGATCATGTGTTTTTTCTTTCAGTTTGTTTATATGATGGACTACATTGATGGATTTCTGTCTATTGAACCATCCTGCATGCCTGGGATGAAGCCTACTTGGTCATGGTGAATAATATTTTTGATGTGTTCTTGGATTTGGTTTGCTAGTATTTTATTGAGTATTTTTGCATCAATGTTCATAAGAAAAATTAGTCCGAAGTTTTCTTTCTTTGTTGGGTCTTTGTGTGCCTTGGTTTGTAAGGTGATTGTGGCCTCATAGAATGAGTTTGGTAATGTTCCTTCTGTTTCTATTTTGCGGAATAGTTTGAAGAGAATTAGTATTAGCTCTTCTTTGAAGGTCTGGCAGAATCCTGTGCTTAATCCTTCCAACCTTGGGTTTTGTGGTTTTTTGTTTGTTTGTTTGTTTTGTTTTGTTTTGGAGACTTTTGATGACTGCTTTTATTTCCTTAGGAGATATAGGACTATTTATTTTTTTACCTAATCTTGATTCAATTTTGGTAGTTGGTACCTATCAAGATAATTGCCCATTTCATTTAGATTTTCAAATTTTGTGGCCTATTGGCTTTTGAAGCAATACCTAACGATTCTTTGGTTTTGTCATTATGTCTCCCTTTTCATTTCTGATTTTATTGATTTGAGTACTCTCCCTCTGCCTTTAGTTAGTTTGGCTACAGGTTTGTCTATCTTGTTTATTTTCTCAAAGAACCAGCTCTTGGTTTTGTTGATTCTTTGAATTGTTCTCTTTATTTCTACTTTATTGATTTCAGCCCTGAGTTTGGTGATTTCCAGCCATCTACTCCTCTTGGGTGTGTCTGCTTCCTTTTTGTTCTAGAGCTTTCAGGTGTGCCGTTAAGTTACTAGTATGAGATCTCCCCAATTTCTTTATGAAGGTACTTAGTACTATGAACTTTCTTCTTAGGACTGTTTTTGTTGTGTCTCATAAGTTTTGATATGTTGTGCCTTCATTTTCACTGGATTATAGCAAGTCTTTAATTTCTTTTTTTTATTCTGTCCCTAACCCAGAGGTCATAGAGTAGGGAGATGTTCGGTTTCCATGAGTTTGTAAGCTTTCTGTTGTTTCTGTTGTTGTTGAGTTCCAGGTTTAATCCATAGTGGTGTGATAGGATTCAAGGGGTTATTTCAATCTTCTTGTATCTGTTGCTGTTTTCTTTGTGACCCAGTATATGGTCAATTTTGGAGAAGGTTCCATGAGGTGCCAAGAAGAAGGTATATTCTTTTGTGTTCGGGTGAAACGTTCTGTAGATATCTGTTAGGTCCATTTAATTCATGATGTCTATTGGTTTCATTATTTCTTCATTTAGTTTCTGTCTTGGTGATCTATCTATTGGTGAGAATGGGGTACTGAAGTCTGCCACTATTATTGTGTGGGGTTCAATATGTGAGTTAAGCTTTACTAATGTTTCCTTTATGGACATGGGTGCTCTTGAGTTTGGGACAGAGATGTTCAGGGTTGAGACATCTTCTTGATTTGTTTTTCCTTTGATGAGTATGAAGTGCCCTTCCCTGTCTCTTTTGATTAGTTTTGGTTAAACTATTAAACTAATAAATCTACTTTATTAGCTACTAGAATGGCTACTCCAGCTTGTTTCTTGGGTCTGTTTGCTTGGAATACCTTTGGCCAGCCCTTTACTTTGAGGTAATGTCTATCTTTATTGCTGAGGTGTGTTTCTTGTATGCAGCAGAATGATGGGTCCTGTTTTTATATCTATTCTGTTAGTCTGTGTCTTTTTATTGGGGAGTTGAGGCTATTGATGTTGAGAGATATTAATGACCAGTGGTTGTTAGTTCCTGGTTTTTGTTTGTTTATTTGTTTTGGTGGTGGGAGGGAGGGAGGGAGAGAGAGAGAGAGAGAGAGAGACAGAGAGAGAGAGAGACAGAGACAGAGACAGAGACAGAGACAGAGACAGAGCGCACATATGTGCATGCTTCCTTTCTTTTGGTTTTGCAGATGTGGGATTATTTACTTCCTGTGTTTTTCTGGGTATAGTTAGCTTCCTTGGATCCTTGGGTTGTAGTTTTCCTTCTAGTATCTTCTGTTTAAACATGATTTTGTCATAGAAAATCGTGTTTTCTCCATCTATGGTGATTGAAAGTTTTTCTGGGTATAGTAGTCTGGGTTGACATCTGTGGTCTCTTAGTGTCTGCATGACTTCCATCCAGGCCCTTCTTGCTTTCATAGTCTCTGTTGAGAAGTCAGGTGCAATTCTGATAGATTTGCCTTTATATATAACTTGGCCTTTTTTTCTCTTGCAGCTTTTAATATTCTTTCTTTGTTCTGTATATTTAGAGTTTTGCTTATTATGTGGCTGGAGGATTTTCTTTTCTGGTCCAATCTATTTGGCATTCTGTAGGCTTCTTGTATGTTCATGGCATTTCTTTCTTTAGGTTGGGGAAGTTTTCTTCTATGATTTTGTTGAAGATGTTTTCTGGGCCATGGAACATGGAGTCTTCTTCTTCTATTCCTATTATTCTTAGGTTTGTTCTTTTTATAGTGTTAATTTTTCAAAGGATTGGGCAAAATCATGAATAAAAATATCCCTTTTACAGTGATTACAAAAATCAAACCAAATCAAACAAAACAAAAGAAAACAAAACAACAATGACAAAATGTCCAAGTCTTTTGAAACTTCTTCCAATTCCAGTCGGCTTAATGAATAGTTCTCTAAAATTTAAAAAACTGTGATTTATAGTTTAAAGATATATTTTATTATGTTTAATTATGAGGAGTGTGTGTGTGTGTGTGTGTGTGTGTGTACGCGCATGTGGGTACAGATACCCAACGAGGTCAGAGGTGTTGGATTCCTGGAGCTGAAGTTTCAGGTGGTTGTAAGCTGCATGACAGAGTACTGGAAACGAAATTTGGACCCTATGAAAGAGCAGCAAATACTCTTAAATGCACTTCTCTCTAGCCTCAGTGATCTCTATGTTATTTAAATCATTCAAGAAAATATGGGAACTTTGAAATCTATCAAATTTCACTTATGAATTCAGGGGTTGACAGGCATTTCAAAACCTCGAGAATGCAGCAGGGTAACACATGTGACACTACTGAGTGTGACCTGGCCTGTGAAATGCAGTGTGTTATGCTGCTATCACAGCAGAGCAGTGATGTTCATAATGACCTTACCCTCCAGACAATCCAGAGATAACAAACTTCAACACACCCATACTAAGGAAGACCTTTTAGCAATAACAAACGAATCTCATATGGATGCAGGCTAAGATGTACATAACCATTAGAAACACTATAGTAAGTGAAAAGAAACTAGCTATAGAATATAGTCACTCATGTTTATGAAATCTATAGCAAAGTCAGGAGGGTGACATACACCTTTAATCCTAGCACTCAAGAGGCAGAGGCAGGGGGATTTCTGTTAGTTTGAGACCAGCCTGGTCTATATAGTGAGTTCCATAGTGAGTACTGCATATTGAGACCCTGTCTCATAAAATAAAAAATAAAAATTCCAGAAAAGATAAATTCAAGTAGAAAAGCTTTTAGAGACAGGTATATGAGTAGGAAATGACTAAAATGAATAAATAGAAGGGAACTTGGGGGACATTAGAAACTGTTCTAAAATTAAGGTGCTTTAAAACTGTTCCAAACTTGATGATAATCCAAAAACTCTAAATTTTTGAAGTTCAGTGTAGCAGAGATTCAGTCTGATGGATTTGTGAAACACAGCTTTCAGGATATAACGCGGTGCTGCACATTTTTGCAAAACTTGAATGAACTTAGTTTCATCTGAAAACTCTATCCCACCAAAAATACCCAGGTTGGCAAAGTGGAAGAGGAAGAGTGCATACTGTAGAATTCTCCTATGACAACCATGAAGCAGAATGTTACCTGAAGCCCAACAGCAAGAGGATGTGATGTCATTGTACAGTCATACAACGAAATCCATGCACTTGACAGGAGTCACAGTCTTGAAGACCACTCTGTGACATGGGAGGAGGCTCAAGAAATAACCTCAAATGGAAGAGAAATGTAGCATCTAATTGAATATGCACTAACTCTAATGGAAAATCACATGTAACTGAAGGCCTAGGCCCTTACACCTACATCCCAGTGAGCATATCATGGATGGCATCATTTTTTTCTCAATGCTTCCTATGTCCCGTGCAGTTTCACAGAGGAAAGAAAAAACTGTAGTGGGGTCTTGACCATGAGGCAATGTAGGCAACAGTGAGGCCCATATTTCTTTACATTCTTCCGGTTCTGCAAAAGCGCAGCGACAGCTGAACCAGTGCGTCCGTGAGGGTCTGCACGTGTGCGTGTGTGGGCGTGTGTGGGCATATGTGTGTGCATGCATGCGTGCGTGTGTGCATGCGTGCATGTTCCTGAGCACACACACCTGGGCAGGGGTGTACACAATGTTGGGTCTTTACGACTGAGAAGAACTTTACCACCTTTGATTGATGGAACACTTTGACAACCTAGCCATACTGTGGCTCCAGTTTGGTCAGGCACCCATAATTCATCTGTTGTTAGTAACCAAAGTGTTGTGTTATAGAGAGTGTTGGACACATGATGGCAACAGGATTCATGGGGGATACTATGGCTGGGGCCTCTGGATAATAACGCTCCTCTCGGATTTCCTTCTTTCAAAGTTCAGTACTCTGTGTAGGTTAAGTGTGGGAGAGAGGTATCTGGAGCAGGGTAGCAGAGGCGCAAGAACAGCCAATTAGGAGGCTACATCGGACGAGCCGTCAACTCCCAGTGGCCTCTGCAGTAACAAGGGGCTACTCTATAGCCTTTGCTCTCTGAAGTCACATTGTTAGTTGCCACAAACACGTCTCCACCTAACCTTTAAGGTAATTAAACAAATGAGAAATGAACTACATTCTAGCCCCTAACGTTCTAGCGCTATGGTCTTTAGCACTAATGAGTTTGTACCAGCCTCACCGCCTGCCTGGACCACGTGTGGGAGAGGCCGGTAAAGAGACCCTGCCATCCTGATGAGTGTGCTCATTAAGGAAGCCACTTGGTTTAAAGACCCGCCCCAGACAATCTGATGGTGGATTTTATTGAAATAGTTTTTATAAACAAGGCTTCAGACAGGATTTTCTCCTGATGAGTGCTCTAAGCTCATTACCACCCTCAGGAAGACATTTAAAGAGATAAAAATAAAAGTCTAGGATTAAAACACTTTCACCTTTAGGCAAAACAGACTCTCCCTGGGCTTCTGCGTTCTCCATCTGTAAAGGGGTAATGATACTTCCCTTCCAGAGCATCCAAGGAGTGGCTGCTGAAGTCTGGGTTTCATCCTTGGCAGTTGGGAACGAAGAGCTCATAAACCTGATTATTCTTAATAGCATGAAGAACCATACATGATAAATAGATGTCTGATCTCTCTTAAGATGAGGGCAAGAACCATGTAAAGAAGAAACACACACACACTGCAGTAAATCAGCTGTGGACCTGGGACAGTCACCTGGCTTGAATTAGACTGCTGCTCTCCCTCCAATATTGTCTTTACTCTTAAGAGGTTTTCAGTCTAGTGACTGTCACCACAGAATAATTCCCTCTGTTTGTTGTGCTGCTGCTATGGAAGCAGAGTGACCCGAGGAAGGTGCTTGCAGAGAAAAAAAACCATGCCACGGAGAATCCAGTGTACTGGGAACTCTTTCAAAAAGCCGGACACCTGAGGCCTCAGTCAGCTGCCCTCCATCAGATGGCAGAGGACTTTAACATCCCTGTGGACCATGGGAGAGACAGTCCCACATTGTAACATCATTCTACAGAGCCAAGCCCAAGAGTTTGCACAGAAGCGCTGCGCCTAAGACGTGTGAAAGAGCTGGACCTGGTTCAAGAATGATTGACATACTCCTTTCTGAAGGAAGTGACAACTTCTTCTACTTTTTTTTTTTTTTGCATCAAACATAAATAGTAAGCTGAAGAGGAAGAAGAGGGGGAGGAAGAGGAGGAGGAAGAGAAAGAGGAGGCAGAGGAGGAGGAGGAGGAAATAAAGAAGGCAATTGAGTAGCAGAGCCTCATGTCCCTGAGATTAGACAAAAGGATTTTTAGCACTGGGGGTGCAGCATTGGGGAAGAGGGAAGTTAGAAGTGAAGGGAGCAGAAAAAGCTTGTCTTTTCTGGGAGAGCTCACACAACCAAGTGGCTGACTGGAGCCTTCCAGAATCACCCTCATCATACACGACACTGAGTTCAGCTGCCCCGTGTACTATCAGATAGTTCACATAAATAATTTAAAAGTCCTTAGCTGCCAATGCCAAGTTCAAATGGCTTTCTGGGCCATCCGGGCCTCCTGTTGTCAGGCCGGGAGACTTAATGAGAGGTTGGCAGTGCCTTAGGCAATGAATGTGTTCTCATGAGGGTCCTAAGAGCAGCATCCATCTCCCAGGCTCTCTCCTTGCTGCCACAGTGCCCAGGACCACTATCCTGGCTTGCTCCATTTCATAAGGCTCTACCTACTCTTCGTTGATTGACAGCTGCCATATGCACATACTTCAGGGCTTCCACTTGCTGTCTAGACAATGGAAAACCTTGCCTGGCTTGCGCTGCAGCCTCCCCTTGGACACCAGCAGGAGGAGAGTGCTGAAGATAACAGCATCCTAGAGTGAAAACGGCCCAAAGTGGAGCCAGAGGAACCTATGAGATCATCTGGAAGAGCTTGGGAATTCACTGCCATTTGCCTACTTGGCTTCGGATGAAAAGCATATCTTAAAGCTGCTCAAAATGTGTCTGATTCATCTGTAACTGAGAATGAGACCAATCAGGGATAAGAAGTGAGTAAAATCCTTGTGATCACAGAGCCAAGAGAGCCTATTTTAAAGCACTTAATGTATTTTTTTTCTTAAAGATATACACACCAACTGTAATTAAGCTCCCCCCTTTCCTTGTGATCTTGGCGAGATGTTAAAAAAGAGATAGAGGGAGGGAGTTGACTTGCCAAGTAGATTTTTCTAAGCGTTCTCAGCTCTAATTAAAAGTCCTTTGTGCAGGGCCAACCAGCAATCAGCTTCCTAATTAGAGTTGAGCAAACTGCCTTGGTGAACTGTGGATTTCTGTGAACCCCGGAATCTGGGGGGAAAGTCTGTCTGTTTGCAAAGGGCTGCCTTTTGAAGCTCAGACACCCAAGTCCTGAAAGGCACAGATCACAAAGCAGCTCCACTACTCTCGGGACAACTCTATTTCCGCCTTGTAGTAGCCCACCGACTCCCTCCACACTGCACACATCATAGGCTGACAGCGTTACCATGAGATGATAACTTTTCCCAGACAGGTCTGGGCATTATGTATGTATTAAAATAAATGCTGGTTGTTTTGTTTGTTGTTAGTTTCAGACAGAGTCACCTGCGTCCTAGGCTGGCTTTGAACTTGCTATGTAGCCGAGGGTGATCTTGAACTTCCTCCTGCATCTACCTCACAAGTACCAGTATAGACACACAATACCACGCCCAGACATATGGGGTGCTGAGGACCAAACCCAGGGCTTCATGTATGGTAGGTAAGCATTTTAGCAAATGAGCTACACTCTCATCCCCAGATATGCCAGTGTCTCGTCAATCAAATACAGACCAAAAATACCATTCTGCCTTTAACTGGAAATTCTCTAGATTCTTGGGAGCCATACTGGTAAATAGACATAGCAGTGCTTATTGCCTGCCAAACACAGCACAAAGAGCTCTGTGGGAAAAAAAAAACTGACTCGGCCCACCACCAGACTTCCATAAGCCAGCTTCTGCCATGTCTTCCATCACAGACAGGAGCAAGGCACAGAGCAGTCAAGTGGCTGGCTCAAAGACTAGAGCCTGAGTTTGCGTGCCATCTGTCAGACTCCAGTTTGTGCTTTCCTGCTCCACACCCCAGTCCAGGGCTCAGAGTGTCCACACAGCGCAAAGTTGGAGCAACACAATCTCATCTGAGCCCACCCTCCTGATCTCCAAGGCCCACACTGCACATTGAGACCTTCTGAAATACAGGTGTTTGATAAAGAGATTACACTGGAGTATAAACTAGCGGACATGGCTAGGTTCCATTCCCAGACCTGTGGGAAGAATTCTAGCAATGGCATCCTTGTCTCACCCCATCAGAGACAAACTGTCCCAAAGCTACAGCACCCAGGGGAGATGCTCATGAGCAATGTGTCTCGTCGGCATGCGCCCTCTCCGGCATATCTGTCTGACTCCTCAATTCCCTAGAAACACAGGCATTTGGAGACAGGAGCCACTTATGATCATATGATTGTCTCATTCCTTTCATTTGTGTTGCATGTGTGAATAGAAAGAGATAAAGGCGGGTGAAAGGCTCAAGCCTTAGTCTCAGCTCTCAGGAGGCTGAGGCAGGAGATCAGTTGAGTTTGAGAGTTTGAGGCTCCCTGGTGGACACAGGAAGATTTGTTTAAAACCTAAACCAAAAAGTAGGGGCAGGGACACTTTCAGCGGACTATCTTTAAATGGATTCTTTTGATTCCGATTAAAAATACCGATTGTAAATATGTTGCCACTCTTCACGCTGTGAAGGTGGGTGGTGGCTTGTAAGGCGTCACTTGGAGCAGCCCCCCTGCCACGCCCACCCCTCTGGGATAAGGGGACAGAGACCTCAGAGCAGAGGCAGAAGAGAAAGTCTCAGACACCAGCAGACTTGGAAAAAACAAAAAGGAAATGAGATGAGAAGAATAATAAAAAAAATGTGGGGAGCTGCAGACAAAGGCCTTTCTCTCCAGAGCTAAAAGAAGTCTGAAGTTCTTAGGGGAACAAAAAGGAAAGGTCCACGGGAGTGTAGGTAAGCTCTTGCTGGGCTGTTTTGTGCTGGGCACAGGAGCACAGCTCTTGTGATGTCACACTGGGCCAGGCTCCCAGGACCATCTTTCCCAGGAGGTAATGAGATCTTGCCACTGCCTTTGCGGCACATGTCTGAAGGAGGGGTCAGCTCTGCAATTCTCACTTTGCCTTAGTTCCTTTGACTGCCTGGCTCCTTGGCTTGTCCATAATTGGGCTCCGCTTTATTTTAATTGGCTGCTTCAGTGTTTGGTGTGTGGCTGGCCCTTCATGTTGTTTGCAGATGAATAGAAGCCAGCCGAATCAGCCCCTCTCCGCACGAGGCTTTGAGATAGTGGCACTTAGTAAGTGTTCCCTAGATGAATAAAGACTCTGTGCAGCAAGTCACGTGTTCAAAATTTGAAGTTCTGAGAAAACCAAGCAGGCAGGATAGAAAGTTTAAGGTCTTAATAACGGGTCCTGCCAGACCTCCGAGAGGAAAATAAAATGTTTCTGAATGGTGAACAAAATTATTTCTGGAATGTTACCCTGGTGAAGACAGTGTGGCAATTCAGGATGCATTTCTTTATGTTCATCTTCCAAATATACATCTCTAAAATCCACAGGGCTTCAACATTCTCTGAAGGCCTGTCTGAGGAACTAACTCACCTGGTTGCCTTGAAACAGGTAAAAGCATTTCTCGTCACGTGAGCGTAGATGTGTGTGATTTATCTAACCCTCTGGCAACATACAAAAGTGAACATACTCAGATGATGTAAATTACAGGAAAATGTAGTTAGTGATTAAGAACTGGCGTGCCCAGCCTGAGACAGATGAGACTCCGAGATTAGTTCTTGCTGCTGTTTCTTCCCTTTCTTGTGAGACATTCTTCCAAGGCTCCATCAGACGCCCTTCCCACCAGGATGACACACTGACACACTGCTTGTCTCTTTCACCCCAGCTTGTTGTAAACACCAATGACTTGCCAGATGCTTTGCTGGTTGTTCCTTGCTGACAAGTTGAGCTGGAGTTGGCTTTTTCTTAGTTTATATGATAATTTCGTCTTGAGTATGTTCACAAGACTTGCCTCTGTAACTTCCAATTACCCTGTGGAGCACTGTTGTCATAGTGCCCCTCTCTGGAGAGAGACGGGAGGTGTTGAGTGGTTAGCTCTCTTCCCAGAAGAGTCCTCAGGCTGGGAGGGGATGATTTCCAACCATGCAGCTCAGCACATTAGGAATACAAAGAGAGTGACTCGTTTTCAACAACATGATATTTGCTGTGGACCTAGAACATAGATTTTGCAAAACAAAATTGAAGCCGTCTATTCCAGAAACTGAATCTTTTGAGAATGTGGAGTTGAAAATGCCATTGGAACCAGGAGCCTAGGCAGACCCCATGTCAGTGTGGCTCCCTAGACATCTGTGCTGGTTTGCTCTCACCCATGCTGGCAGAAGGCTTGGCTGAGGAGAGCCAACACTCAGGCAGTGGCCAGAGCAAAACTCTCAGCATGAGTGAACTCGTTTGCTTTTCTTCAATAAGAATCATATAGGCAAGGTTTTAGCATCATCTCACTTGACAAATAAGGAAATTGGGTTTTAGAACTATAGTCATTTGCCTGGATCAAATACCAATTAAGTGCTCTTCTCCTGCAACACAGTTTCTTTTCTATTGTATGCATTTATAGTGGACATGATGTGTTGATGTGCACAGTAATTCCATTACCATAGCCAAGCAGGTTTCTGACCTGGCACCTTATGTTGTTATTTTTGTGGCAGGATCATCAATAATATACTCTCACAGCAAATTTCCCATCTATGATATTATTATCCATGGCCCTTACACTGTGCATTAGATCCCTAAATGAATTCATCTTGTATTTTCTATTTAGATTTAACTCTATATTCTTTGATCTTTATTTTCCCCACCTCTTCTCCCACTCTTCTGCGCCCCTTGTAACATACGGTCCTACTCTCTCTGTCATTGTATATTTGATGTTTTTAGGTACCACGTATGAGATCTTGAAGTATGTCTAACAAAACCTCCCCTTTTAAGGCTGAATAGTATTGGAGTATATATTATAATATCTGACATGTAGAAGATGGTCATAGTTCTATGTGTAGTACTATGGCTTGGCCTGAGGGTCTTGCACGTGTTAAGATGCTAGGCAAAGCTCTCCCACTGAGATCTATCCTACCCCCACACCACAGTTTCCTCATCTATTTATCTATTCATGGACACTGAAGAGATGGCTGTAATGAACGTGGAACATGGAGATCTCTATCATGTGCTTATTTAATTTCTTTTGGGTATATCCCAGGAAAGGGATTCCTTTAGGTGTGTATCTGGAAGAGCTTGGTTGTATGGTAGTTCTGCCTCCATGAGGTTTCCCACAATGGCTGAACCAATCCCCATTCCTCCTAGCAGCACAAAGATTCCTCCCATCTTCTCCTTGTCCAGCACTGGTCACCTGTTGTAAAAGCTGTCTTAATGGATGTGAGGTGGACAGTCACTGGGCTCTGAGATGCAGCCCCTGTGGTTAATATTAATGAGCATTTCCATATACCTGTTGGATACTTTTCACTTCATTTTTTAAAAAAACTCTCTTCAGATAGATGACTTGCTTATTTCTAGTTGGGTTACTTGGAGGCTTTTTTGTTGTTGTTACTGTTGTTATTTGAATCATGCAAATTCTTCATGTAGTTTCTGCCCACTACTTTAACTTTGCAAACATTTCCTTTCAGTCCACAAGCTGCGTGTCCATTGGTGTTGGCTGTCTCCTTTGCAGTAGTGCAGAAGCTCTATTGGGAGTGGTTCTGTTTCAGCCAGGAGTGGCAGTGCACACTTGAATCCTTTTTTTTTTTTTTTTGAGACAGATTTCTTTGTGTAGCTCTAGGTGTCCTAGACTTGCTTTGTAGACTAGGATGGCCTTGAACTCAGAGATCTGCCTGCCTCTGCCATCACACTCAGCTCACACCTGTTATCTTAGTAAAAGGAAAGAAGATCGTGAGTTTGAACACATTCTGGGTTATAAGAAAGAGAAAGAAGGGTGTGGAATCCTTTCTCTGTTGTATATTCTTGATGGCCTTGTTGGCGATCCATCAACTTTATATAGTTGGGATTTTATGTAGTTCCATTAACATATGTATCTATTTTTATGCCAGTAAAATGCTTTGACTACTATAACTTTCAGATATAAATTGAAATCATAAAATATGATGCCTTTGTTCTTCTTTCTCAAGATTGCTCTGGTTATTTGGAGGTGTTGGACTCACTGTGGTCCACTTTCTGAAGGCGAGGATGTCTGATGTGTGTGCTGTACCTGTGATTTGGCTTCCCCCTCTTCATTGGTGGCATTAATCTTGCTCTGCAGATGGGGAAGCAGGGAGGGTCTGGTCTGAGTTAAAGGCAGCTTTTTCTGTGTAGATGGCTCCTTCAGTGTGAGCTGCCTTGGTAGATAGAGTGAATAAAGAGCGCAGAGTGAAGAGCCTTTGGTCTTCTAGCACTGTATCAAATCACCTGGGGTCTTTCATCTTTATAGTTTTGGCATGTCTGTTCTTAGAGCTGTTTTGAAAATGGGTCTGTTTTTAATGAGAGTTGCATATTGCCTTAAAGATGTAAGTCATGAATAATGTGATTAAATGGCCACTCCTCAGCTGCTGTGGAGGGCTCCCCATCCAGGGCAGAAGCTTAAGACCTAACATTGTTATTCAGTAAGGTTAGAGGATACGATCATATGGTCAAAATAAATTCTTAGAACTTTTCTTCCATTTCTCCCTTTCCTGTTTCCATACTGTGTTAGCCATAGCTCTCTAGAGGAAACAGAATGGACAGAAGGAACATTTATTAAAATTGGATTTAGTGGACTGGCTTACACAACATGGTCTGATAGTCCAACAATGGCTGCCTCACACTGGAGAAGCCAAGAGCCCCATCATTGCTTAGTCCATGAGACTGGATGGCACAGTAGTCCTAGTCTGGTGCTGAAGGCTCTGAGGGATCCTGAAAGACTGCTGGTCTTCATTGTACCTGGGAACCCTGCAGAATCTGCTCCTAATATCAGTGATGGATCAGAGCAAGGGCAGCAACAGGATATATGGACTTGCCAGCAAGAATGAAGGCAAGCAGGCAAAAAATAGTACTTCCTTCTCCACTTTCTTTGCATCTGGTCTGCCACCAGGAGGGGCTCCCCACATTTAGGAGTGATTTTCCCACTTCAGATAATCTAAGATGATTCTTGAAAATGCCCAGCACCCTGCCTTTTAGTTGGTTCTAGATTTGTTCATTTGACAACCAAGATTAGCTGTCATGACAGTATTTAGCATCTACTTGTGGAAGAAAGAAAATCAGAAAGTGGCTATAAGAAAGAGAGGAACTCAGAGAAAGCTGGCCAGACACTAATGAAATTGTCATTATAAGAAAATGATGCAATATACAAAATGCCTCCATCTACCATCCCTAAGGAATAATGTATTTCCTGGTTAAAGAACAAGGAATCTGGCTGGGAGATACTCAGCTTGGGAAGTGTGTATAAAGTGTGAAGAACTGAATCTGATCTCCAGAATTCACATAAAGTCAGGTATGTGGTGACTCAGGCCTTTGATACCAGCACTCAGGGGACAGGGGCAGACAGGTGAATTGGAGGGCTGCATGTCAACCTCTAGGCCAGACTCTGTCTCAAAAACAACAACAAAGAAGTTGGGTATGATGGAATGCTGTTATGCTCTTATAACCCCAGTTCTGGAAAGATGGATACAGGTAGATCCCTAAGTTCCCTTGCTAGCCAGCTGTTATGTATCCCTTCACTCCAAGACTGGAATATTCCATCCTATAGGGACATTTCTTAGCCAGAAAGTAATTCAAAATGGCTTCAGGAAGTTCCTTAAAACTAATCAAGTCCACTAACTAAGTTCCTCACTCCCAAGACTAAGCAAAGACTCTCACACAAGACAAGCTACAAAAAAAGACTGAGGCCTGAAGAGACGGCTCAGTACTTAAGAGCAGTGACTGTTCTTCCAGAGATCTTGAGTTCGATTCCCAGCAAGTACGTGGTGGCTCAAAGAAGAGACTGAGATCAGACCAGCTTCCTCAAAGAAACAGAGACCAACAGAGTCACTTGGAAAGGACATTGCTCAACCTGTTGAGATGCCTGCAGGCTGGGCAATGTGTTCTTGGTCCCAGCTTTTGTAAGTTTGTCACCCATGCTAGGATGAGCTTTGGTGACACAGCTGTCTTTGAGTTATTTCTGTTCCCGTAAGTAACCTCTCACCCATATTCCTTTAAGTAATCCCAATAAAACTCACGACTCACTAAAGTGGACTTCAGTGATATCCGTAGTTTGGTCTGTGGCATGGGGGGGGATAGTGTGTGTGTTCTGTCTCCCCAGAAAAAGTCTTGTCCCACAACACCAGCCTAGCCTACTTGATGAGTTTCCATTTTAGTGATAGACACTGTCAAAACTCATGGTTGATGGCTCTTGTGTGTGGTGCTTTAACAGTATTGTCCCCTCTGGAGTCATGTGTTTGAACACTTGGACCCCATTGGTGGTGCTGCTTGAGGAGGTGACTGGGCCTTTAGGAAGTGGAATCTTGCTGGAGGAAGTAGAGAATTAGGGAAGGGCTGTGAGAGTTTGTAGCTCTGCCCCACTTGTGGGTCACTCTCTTTGCTTCATGTGTGTGGATGGAGATGTGATTTTTCAGCTTTCTGCCGGTGACTGCCCCATGGTAATGGTGTCTTACCCTCTGGGATCAAAATAAATACTGTAGTCTATAAGTTGTTTTTGGCCATGGTATTTTATCACAGTGGGGAGAAGCAGCAAAGATTGATCTCTGGTCTCCACATGCCTGTACACACAGATGCACTCACACAGACACACAGACACATAGATACACAGAGACACAGACACAGACACACACACACACGAGAGAGAGAGAGAGAGAGAGAGAGAGAGAGAGAGAGAGATACAGACAGACAGACAGACAGACAGACAGACCAATAAGAAATCTTATGATTCTAGTATGTCAATAGGGTATGTGTCTTTTAGTCACATATACATGCAAAAGTAAGCTCAAAGGTCTATTTGCTTTATTTAGTCTTTGATAGAAGTAACCATTTGGTTGTAGCTTTGTTCTGCTCTTCCTTCAGGCACCCAGATGTCTGGTGCACATGCTCAGTTCCCAGAGTCTGTCTGGAGACTTGGGCGGGCTCTGCTCCACTGACATCTTTCCCCAGAACCCCATTCTGTTTCTCTCCTTTTTTTTTTTCCCTGCCTGGATTCTTCAGCAAAGAGGCTTACATCTTGAGAGGGCAAAGTTTCTAGTTTACATTTGCTCCCCACTCCTGCCCCCTGCCCCAGCATTAAGGGCACACGGAGCCTTGCTTAACGCATGAGAAGGCTTAATGAAACTTAGCATTTTGGTTCTTGATGACTAGCCAGTTCACACGCCACTGACTCCCAAAGGATTCATAGTAAGTCTTTAACTCGACCCTTAGAAAGTATTTAAGGAGACCCGGGGAAGCCATCAAAACAAAACCCACAAGCAGACGCTGTGCTGTGAGCCAGCAGCAGGCGTGTACTGGTCAAGGAATTAGATTACTCAAGGTGGTGAGTCAGTCAGCAACTATGTAGTGTTTGTGGTCTGGGGGGGGCGGGGCGAGGGAAGAACCCTTTGCCAGAACATGACTAAAATCTATTGGCAGCTGCTTGAAAGGAATCATGACAGCGCCTAAACCAATGAGTGTGTAAGTGTGCTTTTTTTTTCCCCCTCCCTATGTCTCTCACTAATTCAAAACGGAGTGTAAGAAAACACCGGCCTTTCTGACGTTGACTATGACAGCATGGCCTATGGGGCATTCCTAACAGCTGTCCAGTAGGACCAACTCCACACAAAGCTCTGTGTCTGGATTTGGACATGTGTTTGTGGGAAGTGGGAGGCATTGTTGTTGTTTTTGGTGTGTCCATGTGCACGTGGCAAGTATGTTTACTCTGTAAGCCATCTTCGTAGTCCTGTTCTTAGTTATTTAAAGAAAAGCCTAGAAGAAGGTTTCCAAATGTGGCTATTGTATGATGTGCCTAGGTCTATCACAGGTGCCCCCACAGAGACTTCTTGACTCGGAACTCTGGAGCTGAGGAGTCTGGGATAAGGGTGGTCTCTCTCTTCCTCTGATGGGATGCTGGCTGGGTTCTGAGCTCCTTGGGTTCTAGGAGCATGGTAGTGGCTGCTTTGGCCCATGATATTTTCCTTCTTGTGTGCATCTCTGAGTGTTCTCTTTTAACAAGGACACCAACCACACTGGGTGAGGGGCTCGCTGCTTCAGCATGATCTTCCTATCTTAACCCAACACATCTTTAGCATGCCTGTTTCTAATTGAAGCCATGCTCTCAGGTACAAGGGTTGGGACTTCAGAGTCTGCATGTAGTGGGGGAAGAAGACTGGACTTATAACAGTACCGTTAGCTAGAAACAATGAAGAGAATCCAAGCAATTCAAGCAATCCCCTTGAAAGTCTGTCTTGTTTTTCAGCCCATAAAAAGTTCAGAGTTTTCAAAAAGCTTGAATACGTTTTACATTATAAGGAATAGCCATTTAGACAGACAGAGAGAGAGAGAGAGAGAGAGAGAGAGAGAGAGAGAGAGAGAGAGAGAGAGAGAGAGAGTTAATAACCTCAAACAGAGAATTCGACCCAGCAAATGTATTTTTACATCTGGGTAGATGCCATGTCAACACAATGGCATGAATGCAAGAAAATGCCATACTGGGATCAGTGATGAAGACAGGGCACTGGGAAATTAGCAACACAGGTGGGGTAGAAAATGATTGGCAACATGAGTTATTTCAGTTATTTTTTGAGAGAAGCCAAGCACAGCCACATGCCCCACACTCCCAGGGTAGCAGAGTGAATGAGTGTGGATGTCAGTGCAGCTCCTGCAGGTAGAGTCCATTATATAAACCAGGGTGAGCACTATCAGTCAAAAGACACTTGGGTCAGCATAGTCAAAAAGACAGAACGGCAGAAAGCAGGCAACAATGAATGGAGTTCTGGGCCTTAGGAAGGTGTGTGGCCTGCAGTTGAAACTCTTTATCCTTGACTCTGGACACAAAGGAACATTTGGCACTGGAAATATCTGAGCAGCAAGTGCAATAACCCACCCCTTCAGTAGGGACCCATGCCTCATCTGTCCACGAGATCTGTGTCTGAGTGTGGGAGCTGCTGCCAACGTGGTGTGTGTATGTGTTTTGTATGTTGTGTGTGTGTGTGTTTGTTATGGCTTGTTTATGTGTGTGCTGTGTGTGGTATGTGTGATGTGTGAGTATGTGTGCAGTATGGTGTGTGTGTAGTGTGGTGTGTGTTTGGTGTGCATGTGTAGTGTGTGTATGTTGAGGCTTATATATGTGTGTGTGTGTGTGTGTATGTGTGTATGTGTGTGGTGTGGTATGTATGTGTGGTATGTGTGTGTGGTGTATGAGTGTGTGTGGTGTGTGAGGGTGTGTGTAGTGTGTTGTATTGTAGTGTATGTGTATGTATGTATGTATGTATGTATGTATGTATGTATGTAGGTATGTGTATGTGTGTAGTTAGTGGGAGCAAAATCAAACTTACACAAATTGTCAGAGGCATTGTTCCTGTCTCCTGATTAGAACAGAGGTTCAGTAAGAGAAAGGCTGTGTTCTTGGAGCAGCCACAGGGTAAACTGATGGGAGGAAGTGAGCTGAAATTCTAACATGATAGCTCTGATTTTTCTGTGTGGGAGTAGCTTTTATGGGGATCCACCATAGCCAAAGATTTCCTTGCACAGAAATTATTTTTGAGCAAGTTCATTCATTAGGAACATGGCTATCCTCTTAATTTTCTGCCATAATTATGTATCACTTTAAAGTCTTTCTAGCTCCCTGGGGAGCTGAGTGCAACAAATCCATAGTAGCACAGCCCTTTCCAGCAGACTTAGACATCATAAAGTTTTATAGCAGAAAGTGACCTTGGAAATGATCTATTTCAATGCTTCGTTTCACAGATAGGGAAATTGAGTTATCCAGAGGTTAAATGACTTGTCAAAGGTTAGCATCCAGAAAGAGGCAGAAGCAGGGCTTAAACTCATTTCCTGACACCCCCCCTCCACTCCCCCCAGCCCCCGCCCCGGTCTACTCAAAGCACCTGTGATACTCCTAGAGACAGGCCATAAACTAACCAAGAGAGACCCTGCTTCAAGTAGAATGCTCTGTCATGAACGGGTCTTCCTCTTTCTGTGTGACTAGTAGTCTCTGGCATATATTCAAAGCATATGCTAATGATCACTTTTAAATTCCTGGGGCAGTTCTAAAATTTCAAAGGATTAAAACAGCTGCCTAAAGAACTTGAGAGAAGCAATGTGGGTTGTTTACGGAAGGGAGAAGAGCTGTGTCCTTAAGTCTACCCGGATGTAGAAAAGTCTACCTCTCTCCAGTTCCCCGTCATTAACAAAAGATATGGTCAGACACTACCGGCTCACCCCCAAAGCCATCAGACCGTGTATGCCTTTCTCTGGAAGATACAATGTATCCATTGAAGAAATAAAGACCCACTTTCAGGTTTCCTCTGCCCATCCTGATAGTCTTAACATTGTCTTTGATTAAGTCTGACCCCTGAAGCTCATGTCATTTCAAGAGAAACGTGATTTCCTACTGCAGAGGTTAAATCAAAAGGAAATTGAGTGTATTTGCTTGATTTTAGTGGTTTGACCTCTGAATATATGGTCAGTGAGACAGGGAGGCAGGAGCAGGGCCATGCATACACTGAGTTAAAACGAAGTCCTGGCATGGCTCAGGAAAGCCTTCCCGCACCTGTTTCTCATTTCCTCTGGTTATTTCTGGTAATGAAGATTGGAACTGTGGCTATATATTCTGAGGTCTTGAAGGTCGATATGTTTTCTTTTATACAATATGCTAGTGATTAAGGATATGTCTTTGTACACACACACACACACACACATGCACACACACGAAGGGGGGAAAAACAACAGGAAAACACCTTAAGGACACCGTCTTAAAGACTGGCCACACCTCCCTTTGGGCTCGCCTCAGACAAGTCTATCTTCCGACCTGGATTTTCTTCATTAAGGGTTAGAATGACAAAGTGGAATAATAAAGTCGACTCATTTTAAAGATGGTGGGAGATATCTCGGGAAAATTGAAAGCGTTCAGATGGGAAAGCAGGCCTTCCGAATTTCACTCCTTGCTTTGGTTTTAAGTCTCCAGTCATCTTTCAGGCAAGCATGATGTCCCAGATCAGAAGAATGGAACACATGGCTAAAAAAAAAAAAAAAAAAAAAAAAAAGCCAATTGGAGCCCGCCCTCCCTTGGGAGCTCTTAGCATAATTTGTGATTGAGTTCAAGCCTGGAATTTGGCCCAGCCCCTTAATCAATCCTTAGGTATTTCTGTTCTTTTCATATTCTCGGGGCAGCCTGCCCATCTTGTCGCTTGCCTTTACTTGACGTTCTGAAGCACATACAACATATCGATTGTCACTCCGCTCTCCACTGTCTGGTAGTGGCATAGGTGAAGGAGGATATGTGATGCGTGTCCGTGTGCACGCAAGCTGCATGCTGGAGATGCACAGTGGCCTGCATGTCTGCTGTGCACCGAAACTATGGCAGGCCGTTAGCCCAGCCCTTCTCTGCAGTCTGATGTCTGTATATGATGAGTAGCAGAGGAGAGAGCACTTGGATGTATGCGTCTGCTTGCAATTTTCTAATGGAATCTGGCAGAAGAGCTTTGCAATAGGAGAGGTTCCAGTAAAAAGTGTGCTCACGGAAGCACTCCCCTCTTGCTCCTCACCTATTTGCCCTTCGAAAGTGCTGGGGGCGGGTGTGGCGTGGAGGGGGAGAAAATAAATCATGGAACGAGCCACCCATTGAGTCAGCAAAGAACAAGGCTCTGCTGGAAAGGGGGAAGATTCTAATTGTGTTCCTTTTGAAACAAAGCATATGTACAGAGGAAGAATCAAGGTTCTGGAGGGGAAATATTTATTTATCAAAGGCCAAGTCTCCTGTATTGGGTTAGGGTTGGGAGGAATGTGCTAGAAATGCTAGAGGAGAGAACACAGAACTGCTGCAGAAACCAGAGAATGGGTTTGAGGAGTAGTGATCTTCCCTCTTGGAGTAGCATTCTTGGGCATGGAGGGCATCTTGGGACCGGAAATGCTCACAACTCGGAATGGTCTCTCTGCCTTCATCAGTGTCAGGCTCTTTGTTCCCTCTGTGTCTGAGTGGAGCAGGGCTGTACATTTAAGCCAGGACTGTTAGGGAAAACATTCAAAAGTTTCCTTGTGCTCAAACCCACAGTCCTCAGACCTTTGTCTGGTCTCCATCATGGCCCAACTATGACAAGGATTGAGAGGATGGATGCATAGTGCAAAGAAGGTTTGTGTTCAGCGATGACAGTGTATGGAATCCACTGGGATGCTTATCCAATTCACCTGGGATAAGAAGGCCTTTCTATAACACGTATCTTTCCCCAGAGGTGACACAAATGGAATGCTGTGGTGTAGCCACACAGCCATGCAAACAATCAACCTGATCTCTCATCATGATGATTAATCTCGACCGCTCTTGGTTGGACTGAGATCTTTAATTATTAGTTACACGTTCTCTCTCTCTCTCCTCTCTCTCTCTCTCTCTCTCTCTCTCTCTCTCTCTCTCTCTCTCTCT
>OU015743.1:109304225-109330160 GCA_907169655.1 Acomys percivali | reverse complement strand
ACACAGATGAGCTAAAATTAAAATAACTGACAATACCAAGTGCTGGAGAAAGTGTAAGGAAATCCAAACTCTCCATTGCTGGTGGAAGTGTAAAGTGATGCAGGTCGTTTCAGAAAACCAGTTTGGCATTTTTGTATGAGTTTGGTATATACTTAACACTTGACTCCCAAGTCCTATGGATGTTCCCAGAAGTTTTCTTTGTAATTGTCCCAACTTGGATACAACCCCAACATATACTGGCTGGCAAATGGACAAACTAATAGAGTATTTCCTTGTGATAAAAACAAACTTAAAGATACAATAAGATGGATGAGTTTCAAACATAGCAGTTAACATGAAAAACACTAAAACAACAACAACAAAATCAAATAAGTGGTATATAAACACCATTTATATGAGGATTTGTAGATAGCAAAGTCATGGTGGCTTAAAGCAGTTATTTGGCTTTCTGAGGGTGTATTATTAGAAGGGGGACATCATCCTGCAAGCTACAGCTGGTCTTGAGGTGCAGAGGGCCCCTTACCTGCACATATGCACTTATTTGCTTTATGCCTTGAGTGCCTTTAAGAAAAACATGAAAGAAACATTTGGAAGTCCGGAATTGTTCCTCATTTTGGCAGTTACATGACTATGTGTTTGTCAAAACTCATTGAACTGCACACTGTAAACTGAACTTCAATAAAAAGAAAACAATTACGTGTCCGCTGTCTTTGTGACTGGGCTGCATCTGAGATAATTATGGTGTTTAGGGTCTAGAACTAACAATGTCCTTTGAATTCAGCCCTCTTCACTCGGTCCAAAGTACAATATAAAAGTTAGTGGTTCGAATTGTTTTTTAACCCGACATCTTAAAACCGGAGCTGTCCCTTCAAGTTGACAATGAGAAGCTGGGCATGGTGCCTCACCTCACCTGACAGTGGGAAGCTGGGCATGCTGTCTCCCACCTGTAGTCCCAGCACTTGAGACTTTAATGTTAGTTAGGATTTCCATGTGTCTCTTTTTTAGTGACTGAGATAACACTAGTTACTTCTTCACTGAGAGCAAACTTCAGCCACATTTTCTTTTCCTTTGTTCTAGCCCAGCCCACCTAACTCCACATCAGCTAAAGATGAATGCATGAGGAATGCAGTTGCTACTCAAAAGTGTGGTCCTCAGCCTGGAATAAGAATCACCCAAAAGCTTGTTAGAAACGAACAATGTCCCACCCATTCAAAGACTGGTGGTGGAATCTGTGTTCTTGTAAGATCCCCAGGCATCTGGACCACAGCAACGTATTTCTTGTAACTCTTGTGACTGGAGAGATGACTCGGCTATTCAGAGGGAGGCCTGCTCTAGCAGAGGGTCTGGTGGCTTACAGCTGCCTGGAACTCCAACTCCAAGAGGATCGGGTGCCTCTGTCAGTATACACACACATAAACACGCACTACTGGAAAAATAATTTCTTGTTACTCTGGAGCCTTTGTCTCTCCTTTTATATCTGGTCCTGAATTAAGCCTTGTACTGGAATCTTCTGTGATCCTCTGAAGGTCAGGCATTTGATCCCTTCTATCAGGGCCAGCCCTTGGACTATTGACTGCGTCTTTTCTGAGCGCCTTGCCGGTGTTTACTTACCTCTTGCGGTTCAATAAGCATCTTTGTAAGTAAGAGGAAGAAATGGCAGGTACCTGAAAAGCTTCTGCAACACAGCCAGAAAGAGTTTGGATGGAAAAGCCTGCTCTGCAGCACAGTTTACTTAATAAATGTTAAGTGAAAACAATAAATGTCCTTCCTGTTGCCCTAGAAGTGGCTTTTCCATGGCGCAGGTACAAAGACATTCTGTAAGCCTCTCAAAGCACCTGTTGTTTCTTTCCTCCTCATTCATCTGTGGATGACTATATTTACTTGCTTGGGTGTGCACTGAGTACTTAGTGGTTGAGGGGCTAGGTTTTCCAAGTTCTGGCCAGCATCTAAGTAAGACTGGTCTCCCCAACACAGACACAGAACCCAGGTGAAAGATGCTAGGTGTCTGAAATTGTGTCCATCCCACTCTGAGGCAGCTCCTGTGATAGGAAGCTACTTAAGGAGCTCGGGGAAAGAGAGGGTGTGAGAACAGGGGTCAGGAAACAAGCCCCGCAGAGGCCATCTGACCTTTCTTAGCTTTAGTTTTCTGTCCTATAAAGAGGAATTGGAGCCGTGTGTGGTGGTGCACTCGGGAGGCAGAGGCAGGCGGACTGCTGTGAGTTCGAGGCCCGCCTGGTCTACAAATCAAGTCCAGGACAGTCAAGGTGGCACAGAGAGACTTTGCCTCGAAAAACAAAACAAAACAAAAAAACAAACAAACCAAAAAAAAAAAAAAAAAAAAAGGAATTGGAATGGATGATATGTGTGAGGTCACCGACAGGACTAAAGCGAGGGAATGAAAGCTGCGTAGTGCCTGGACCCATGGTACCCTGCCTCTTCACTTTCTCCTTCCTCCACTCTTCATGGAGGTTTTGCTTTGTTTTGTTTTTAAACAGAATTTCTCTGTGTAACAGTCCTGGCTGTCCTGGACTCGCTTTGTAGACCAGGCTGGCTACAAGCTCACAGCGATCCTCCTGCCTCTGCCTCCCGAGTGCTGGGATTAAAAGCATGTGCCACCACCACCAGGCTCTTCATGGAATCTAAAGTCTTCTATATGAAGAAGGCAGAGGCACCATGCATATTATCACTTCAAAGAGTAAAACAAAACAAACAAACAAGCAGAAGAACGCAGAGCAACCATATAAGCTGCTTAAAGTTTCTCGAAGTCTCAGATAATTCCAGATGCCTTATATTTCTGCTGTTTTGTTTTGATTCTTTTTTTTTAAAAAAAGATTTTATTTATTTATTGTATATGAGTGCTCTATTTGCATGTACACCTGTATGCCAGAGGAAGAGGGCATTAGATCACATTACAGATGGTTGTGAGCCACCATGTGGTTGCTGGGAATTGCACTCAGGACCCCTGGAAGAGTAGACAGCATTTTTAACCGCTGAGCCACCTCTCCAGCCTTGATTTTGTTTCTTAAATACAACCCATTTTTCCGTACACAGCCCTCATGTTCTATAGTCCCGTGTGTGGATGTAGCTGGCTCCAGCTGGTGGCCGTAGGGTAGAGTTGGAGAGGCCATGTGTAAGGGAACACTTAGAAACGAGTCCTACACGCCCTCGGCTTCTGCCGCCACAGGAAGGAACTTTACATGCCATCCAGGACATAACTGGATTTCAGTATTTTGCCAGAGTCAGCTAAACCTTCTTATTCACGCGGCGCGTACACCAACCGCTCTGTTCTGCCTGGATAAAATGCAAAGGCGTCAAGGGCAGTTAGGTAGAGCCTGAGGAAGACAGAAAACAGCTGCTTCCTCCCAGCCCGCTTTTCACAGTCAAAACACCCAGGTAGGAAGCCTAAGAAAATAACTTGTGTTGTGGTTGAGAGTGTGGGCATCAAACCGTGTTTGGCATTTTTTGTCCTGCCAGTTACTAACACTGCACCTCTGAGGAAAAGTTCTCAGGCCAGTTTCCTCATCCGCGAAAGCATGGAAGCCATTCCCAAGGTGGTCATGAGGGTTAAGTGAGGCCAAACCTAACACATGCCTGTGGTAATACCTGTGCCAGAAATTCAAGAAATCTCAGCTATTATTGCTACTGGTCGTGACAAGGAAGGAGTGTGCGAGCGCTTCACTTTGCTTTGAACACAGTTCTTTGTAAATGAAGTAAAGTCCGGCATGTGAAGGATAGAGAAGGCTGGGAAACTGCAACATCCAATTCAGCAGCAAGAGCGAGCATTAAAAAAAAAAGGAAAGGAAAGAAAAAAAAAAAAAAGATCACGCAAGGCAAAGGATAACACAAAGAACCCAAGGCAGGAGCTGCAGTCGAATCTGCTGTAATGCCCATTGTCCACACTGACCGCATGCTGACAGATGGCCAAGGGACCTCTCAAAACCAGAGGGAACTCCACTTCAACCCGCTGGGAAAGTCCACACGAGCCGTATAGTTATGGGAAGGAGAATTTCCCACGGCAAAAACAAGTGTCTGCTGTGGGTTACTCCCCATCATTCTCCACCGTGTAGTGTGTGTCGGTTCCCCTTCTCTGTCCTAACGAACCTGCACCATTAGATCCTGGAGCTGAGAATACCAGCGCCCAGGTGTGGGGAATCCCCAATGCGCAGTAATTGGTGGAGTTTAGCCACTAATACGGTTTTACTTTTTCCTGGCATAGCTCTTAATAGATGTCTGTGGTACTTTGAACGTGAATGTTTCCCCATAGGCTCGGGTATTTCATCACTTTGTTCCCACTTGGTGGCGCTGTTTGGGGGTGCTGCAGCCAGGGTGGTGGTGGTGGTTATTGAAACTTTTAAGGGGCGGAGCCTCGCTGGAGGAAGTATGTCACTGGAAGCGAAGTTTATACTCTCAACCCACCTCTACTTTGCTCTGCCTGCTTTGTGTTTGCAGCTGAAGACGTGCTCTCTAAGCTTCCTGCTCCAACTGCCTGCTGCCGTGCCTCCCCTGCCATTGTAGACTTTCACTCTGAAGCCACGGGACAATATAAACCATTTCTATAATTTCTTTTTGTCACAGTGTTTTATACAGTCATGGTTGCTATCTCAGCATCATCAACGCCATTTCCTCCTGTTTCCTTCTGCTTAACAGGCAAGTCAAGAACGTTCTAGATGTCCTATGGGAAAGCCCAGGGAAGTAGTGGTGTACCCCAAAGTAAGTGGATGGACTCATTCTGTCCCATGCTTTTCCAAGTTGTGCTCTTACACCCTACCCTGTCCTACTCCAAAACAAGCTTCCCAGCTCCTAATCTTCAACTGCTCATACAACTAAAACTTTTTATTTTCACTCTAGCAACGCTGCTTCCTGGACCACACATGGAAACCCATTCTATTTTTTCACCACCACCTACCATTTTCCTTCTAAAACATTTTTCAAAGTTCATCCTGTGTGTTATACAAGGCTCTGATTTTAGGTAGCTTCAAAAGGTCATATTCACTTTGTAGAAATAAACATTTGCTGCAATTAAAAAGCCAAAGGCATGTGGTGGCTCAGGTCCATGGGTGCAGAGTGAAGGCTCAGCCGTGCATGTGTTCAGCATAAAGGCAGAGCCTTTATTCAGAGTAAAGGGCAGCAGTCTGACAGGATAACATCAGCGGCTGGGCTCTAGAATGTGGCCGGATTAGAGCCTGGTGCTGAGTCTTACGGCGTACCTGCTGGGCTCTGATCCGGGTCTGTCATTTACTGGCTGCAACACCTTGGGCCTTCCTGTACCTTAATGGATCTCTCTATAGCTGTGTGTGGTCTGGCAAAGTTGTTCTAATGATGATGATAAGAATGAAGAAGCCCACAGCTGAACTTCGAGACTAATGTCCACTCACTGTTACTCATCTTGGGCCCATCTGGGAGAACTCCCAGGTACCTGGGCCTAGCTGGGCAGCTCCCTGCACCCTCTAATGAGGCTTTGCCCAGCTACGGCACTGTCCTTAGGCTGTGTGCCGGACTCTTCTTTCTTCTATTCCTCAACTGCTTCTCTCTAGAAATAGGTAAGAATTCCTGGTGAATTTGATGCACATTTTTTTTTAATCATGGGGGCCCAGTGTTTGTTAATTGTGGCTGTTTCAGGAAAACATGTATTCTGTTTGTCATAGTGTTATCATGGGTTAGTGTGGTACTTGAATATTTTCATCTCAACTTGGAAAATTGTATTTTTTTTTTTAAAAAAAAGCTCTTTTGAAGAAAAATTGTCATTTGAAAACATCCTACTTCTAATTTTCGAGAAGAAAACAATGTTTGAAAGTTGAGCGTCGTTTGAAAATTAAACCTAGAACAAAAGTAATTTTCAATAAAATACTAGTGACAAAAAGCCACATTGCTACAAATTTATTACTGAGCTTGTCATAAGGGTAGAAATCCCTGGTAATTCCTCAGAGCTAAAATTAGCATTGGTCTCCGGCCCTTCCTCAGCTATTAGTGTTGCAGCAACGGAACTCACTGCTTGACAGTCAAGTACCCGCAAGGCTAACTGATGGCGTGTAGGATGCTAAGGCCGATCAAATGATCTACTTGCTTCCAGGGTAGGAAAGGCTTTGTGGCTGTCCTCAAGATCAGGGCTGTGCAGGTCTGAACATCCCCCACCTGCCTCCAGTCCTGCTTTTTCTCTCCCACGACACAGTTAGACTCTTTTGTACCTGCCAGGTTTACCTTAGGTAGGAAGAACAGGTGAAGTGATGACCTGGCCTCAATTTTCAAAAGAAGGTCCTCGGGTCCTTTTTGTAATTATCCTTTGTGCATTTTGTAAAACTACTGCTGGGCTGGGAGTGATTGACAGCCTTGGCTCCAGAGAGGTCTGAGTGGGAAAGTGTGTGTTTGCAAGGTTGGGCGGAATTCACCGGTAGAGAGCCCAGGGGAACACCCACCAATCCTTCGGAAACACCGTCATTAGTGGCTCAGGCTCACTCCCTGACACTAACCAGGATGACATATTAAAAATCCACTTTAACCAATGTATTGTGAAATGAAGTTGGACAAGAGCATACACACTCCCACAAATAGGATTATTCTATATTCCTTCGATGCACAGAAGGCAGTGATAGATGAGGGATGCCAAGCCCTCTGTGAAGATTGCTGACAGAGAGCAGGCAGCTGTGTCCTAGAAACGGGGCAATGTCTGGGGCAATGTAGAGCAAGGTACCTTTTGTTCTTCTCCCCAGTGTATCAGAGGAGCTGATTTTATAACCACACTAGGAAAATACCACCTTTCTGGTTAACAGGGATACTGTTGGCTTGCATTTCTAAAAAAAAAGAAGGCAGAGTAAAGAAAGGGATGGTGGGGTTTTATGTCAGCCTTGATGGACAGGCTCATTGGCAAACCATTAAGAAGGCTAATGTGATGATGCCTCTAGCTTCATGGACTACGGAGACTCCTCCATAAAAGATGGATGCCAGGCAAGTAAGTTGGCTGAAAATTGGGTCTCGTAATATCTCAATACTGAGATTTAGAAGGGGACAGACAGAGACAGGTGTAGTTGCACGTATCTTTAATACCAGCATTTTGGAGGCAGAGACAGTTGGATCTCTGTAAGCTCAAAGCCAGCTGGGGGGCGTACACAGAAGCTGTCTCAAAGAAAGGGCTGTGAAAAGGAAAAGGGCAGATGTAAGGAGCAAGACTGATGTTGGCCATGTCAGATAGAACACATGGCAGCTGTGGTATCCCCTTCAGGATAGTTCTGCTGGGTAAAAGATGGGAGAGAGTTGGGGACGAGGCTGGCCTCTGGGTATCATTGGTATTGCTGAGCAAACTCAGGACTTGGGGTCTGGTATGAGTTGCTTGGACCTCATGCAGACTTTCTGGAGGCTGTGGTTGAGAGGTGAAAAGGTAAACTTCCTCTCTCTTCTCCAGCCATGACCCCAGTTCATCTGGGGAGCAGCCTGGTAATCCTGCGGAGGATTAGGTGAGGTGTCAGAGGAAAAGTTTGCTCAATACCCATTTCTCCCTCTTCAAAACTGCCACCCCAGGAAAAGCCTAAGGGGTGGGGGTGGGTGGGTAGGGGGTGGGGGGGCTTTTAATGACACTTGATCAACCAGCAAGGGACATCAAAGTACACCAATCCACCACTGGGGCATGCCTATTAAGGGTGCCATCACCTGAACACCAGGCTGTACAGAAGGAAGGGTTGGGGGAAGAAGCAGTCCCTGCCTCCACTCCCCACTTGCAGGACCACATCAAGGGGGGGGGTCTGTGGGCCAGCTAATTAGTTCAGTGTTTGGCAAAAGATAAGAGCACAAGGAAGTCATAATTCTGCCCCGTTTTTCCATCATAAGACTTTCTAATTGTGTGCGATGAGCGTCGACACTAGCACTTAGTGTGGCCAGAAAGAACTGAGCCACACAGTCTTCAGACCTGGTCTTAGGCACTGGCTTGGAGCTTTGCCCTAAATCCCCCACATCATAGGAGTAGGCTGGGATTAGCCGCGGGAATGCACTGCAAATTCTGGACTTTTGTACCTAAGCCCCTCTTCAGTCTTCATTCCCTCCCAGGGCAGTGGCGGTAGGATACTTAGTGCAAATTCTTCATAGACACAACATGGTGAGGCTGAGGAGAGAACCCAGCCCAGCCCTTACTGAAAATTGGCATCTTGGCAATTTCCTAGACAGAACTTGATTAAACAACAGGTTGCAGGATTGCTTCAGATAATATGACTGGAGAGACTTAAATTTGAAAAGTATGAGATTTTGACTGGACAAGAAAATATTTGGGATTTTGATGACTTGAAATAATAACTTTTTTTTAATATACTGTATCAGATTTTATGAGAAGTTCCTTTTGCTCCCCCGCCCACAGCCCCGCAGACTAAACTTCAAACTTAGGGTCTTCTATGTACTAGGCAAGCACTCTACTACTGAGCTACAAGCCCTAGCCCCAATTTGTTACTGATATAGGCGTGAATGTGTGTGGACACTATGTGCCCTACGAAGTCCATGTGGGATCATGGGAACATGAGTGGGAGGTAGGGAGCACCGTAAAAGGCCTCCCTCCAACTGACTTAGTTATTTGCATGGTTGATTTAGAAAAGGCATTTTCTCCAGTTATTCAGATCAGGTACCTATCTCTACAACATCCACCCATCAGTCATGAAAGCCTACCTCTTTCCCTCAGAAGCCTACCTTTGTTTCTGCCTTCCGCCCACTGGAAAGGGCTGTTCCTGACAGAAGAGGAAAAGAGCATTGTTTTAAGGCTGCAGCAAAGTAGAATTTCCCCAGGAGAACAGCCTTTCAGCCTCCACTGATCAATGAGCACTTTTTTTTTTTTTTTTTTTTTTTTTTTTTTTGCAGCTAGATGATGTTAGCTAGATAGCGTGCATTTTAAAACTCCTCAGATGAGGGATAGTGCAACAACTTGGCCAAGAGTGTGCTTGTCTGGTGAGTGTGAGGATCTGAGTATCCATCCAGAGAGCTCATCTAAAAATCCCCAAAGCAAATGCTTTGCCATGCGATGCAGATGTGAGAAATAGTCCTTACCAACAGACTGACACTATACTTTTGTGACCTTTTAAAAAATGTTTTGAGTGTACACACACACACACACACACACACACACACACACACACACACACACACACACACACATCCTTAGCTAACCTTAAACTTGTGCCAACCTTCCTTCCTCAGTACTTGGATTACAGGCATGTCCCATCCTCCCTGGCCAGATGCCACATTTCAGTGCAATTTAGAGCCCCACTATCTGTCCATATCAATTGAAGTCCAGGGTCTTTTCACGATGAAATCCTCCTCTGTATGTCTTGTATTGAGGTCATCTTCCATGCATTTTGTCAGTTCATACTTGCTAGTGCTGGAAGAAGTGCACATCCTCACCCTGTAACAGAAAGGAGCACACTTCTCGTGTGTCTTGCCCTGACCAAGGCCAACACCAGTTGCTCTTTGACACCTTGGGTATGCAAAGTGGTGGAGACTGGCTGGGGAGTAGATATACACACTGGGAAAGGCACAGCCGTTGCAAATTGCTATAATATGTTCCAATGACTGATGCATAACTGTGCCCTAAGCCTCTTCAATGGTGCCCATCCATCACCCTCTTGTACCACTTGCGCCTCTCTCACTGTGTAGCAACAGCAGAGTTAACATCTGGCACAGCCGTGGTCTTCAGGGAAACTGATTCAGTTGTTGAAGCCCCATCCCCTACCTCCCATGTTAACTAATTGGGGTGTCACCTCTGGCTTGCATTCATCATGTTGAAAAGGACTGACCCCCTCCATCTGCCATCTTCTCTATCTCATGCAAACTTTTAAATTTTATGATGACGTCAACAGTCCTTTGCTGTCTGGGTAAAGAAGGAACCACTAATTAGATGTTCCTCCCAGGAATTTGTTTCAGTCAATGCAGGTAGCTTCTTTCCTCTTAACTCAACTGGGGCTTGCTCTCGGGGGAATTCAGGGATTCATTTAACATTTTAGATCGGTTAATTAAAACTTGAAGGCCTCTGTAAATACATTTCTTCCCCTGCAGGCTACAGAGCAGTTGGTGTGGCTGCATGGTGGGGAAGCAGAGGCACCAGGATCTATGACAAAACGGAGCTCACCCCATTTGTGCATTTTGTTGGGCACCTTCCAAACATGAGCCTGAACTGTGGGAGTCACTAGATCCAGGACAGCCTTGATCTTGGAGTTTTGACCCAGCGAAAGTGGTGGAGTTCTCATAGCACTTCAAGTTGGAATCAGCTTTTTTTTTTTTTTTTTTTTTTTTCCTGCGACCCTTCTAGCAAAATTCTCATGAAAAGTGCATTTGCTATGGGACACCTACGGTTTCCTATTTCTTCAGGACTATGCCCCTGGTGAGAAGCTCTTCTATTTTTTAATATGTATTTGCATAGTAGAATCAATATGTAGTGTCTAGGACAAACCAAGCAATGAGAGGATGTTTAAATGTTAAAAGTTAAATGGGTTTGACTTTACAGCAACAGTAACAGTGTGGCCATACGATAGTTCACAAGACTGAGAGGAAATGTCAGGGACAGAGCAAAATGTCAACCCAACTGTCCTGAAAGCAGCTGGGTGCGCTGACAGAACTTTAGCCGCGTTTCCAAACTTGAGAAACTGGGTGCTCTCTTCATAGACCATGACCTGGGAGTCCAGTGTTTATCTGAAGTAATGACACTTAATTTCCTAAAACAAAAACGTCATTAAAGTTTCCAAAGTCCTAAAACAAGTTCACAAACTAAATTAAAATGAGAAAAAAGAAAGCATTAATATCATGCAAATATGAGCAGATGGGAATTTGCCAATAAATTGTCCCTTACAGCAGATTTTGGTGTTGGCCATTATGACATTATGACACGTCATTTTGTTTAGTTTTCCCTACTCAAACTCCTTAAGTTCATCATTGCTGGGCACATTTTAATGATGTTTGGCTGTCACTCAGTGTGAGCACATTGTTAGATAGCTAAGCTCTTCTTCCTCCGTTGGCTCTGAAGTTGAAGTAGTAGTTGATAATGATGAAACTACAAATACAAACACATTTCAATTATAGGCCATTTCTTGCTAGTAATAAAACTGACTCGGCTGTAAAGAGCTGATTAGACAACAGGAGCTATTCCACATCCAGGTGTTAATTTCACAGACTCCCCATTAATACCCTGTGTGGTCCCATTTTACAGACAAGAAGTCTTTACAAGATCTTTAGCTAGACAAGCTTGGCAGGATATCAACTTAATCAGCTCTGTTTCATAACCAAGTTCTTAACTACTACACACTGCATTCTTTCACATATACCCACACTTTAGAATATGCATGTTTTAGTTTTTCGTGAAGTATTATAAAGACTCAAAGTTAAAATTTTTTTCTTAGAGAACTCTTAGGATCAGTGTGACTCCAGTTCTCAGCCCTTAAGCCCTTTGCTGTTCCTAGAATCATGACAACACTCTTTAGTTTCTTGGTTTTTTTGGCTGTGAGCCTGGGCTCTAACAGTTGAGCCATATTTATTTATAACTTATTTCTTTTCCTTTCTTAGTTTCTTAGTTTCTTTCTTCCTTCCTTCCTTCCTTCCTTCCTTCCTTCCTTTCTGTTTTTTTTTTGTTTGTTTGTTTGTTTGTTTGGCTTTCTTGGTTTGTGTTTTTGTTTTTTGAGACAGGGTCTCTGTGTGTATGTCCTGGAACTCACTTTATAGACCAGGCTGGCCTTGACAGTCCTGATTTCTTAAAGTACAAAAATATGTCCTGATTCTATCCACAGTGGTCTCTATTGCCATCTGGTATTTCTAAGGGTATTATACTGTACTACAAAATTAATGTAAACGTTCTGGTTATTACAGAGACGGTGAAATATATACCATTTAGACACATGGGGAAAAGTGATAAAGTTGGAGAGTGGTGGTAGCTCATGCCCTTAATCACAGCACTTGGGAGACAGAGGCAGGTGGATCTCTGTGAGTTTGAGGCCAGCTTGGTCTATAGAGTGAGTTCCAGAATAGTCAGGCCACACAGAGAAGTCCTGTCTCAAACAAGGACAATTACTACCAATCAGCCAACAAATAAACAAAAAGTAATAAAGTATCAGTGGGCAGGAGTCAATGCCATTGTCTCCCATAGGAAGAAGGACAAGGGTAGAAGGTTTGGTGTCATAGACTGTACTAGTAGATCACATGGGGTGGGGGCTGGGGATGCTACAGACCTGAAAGTGAATCTTCACCCAGCAACTTACTCAAACGTATGCTGCCCTGGGGTTGACAGCTGCTATTGTCTGTAGACAATGTTTAGAAGTTGTAACAAATTTGGACTTTAATGGAAAGGTTTCAAGAAAATTACAAGTAGCAGCTAAAGAGGCAGGCATAGGTAACCATTTGAGCTTTGCCCTTGGCAATACGTATCCATTTAGGTTTGTGTTCATGTTTCTTTCCCAGTTGTCTATGTAGGTTCTGATCATTGCTACTTACTGTCTTTGATTATAAATGAAGACAAATTAGAAAGCAAGCCAAACCTACTCCTTACACACACCCCCAACATACTAAAGCACTTTCAGATGGTGACTCAAAATTAATTATGTCACAAGCACCATCACATCAGAGCTCTCCATTAGTTGTAGGTGGATGTAAAAGTCCCCATGGTCTAGAAATGTCACAGGGGGAGATAATGAGTGGTAGAAAGGAACAGACAGTATGGCCTGCCACTGATATCACCATGGAAACTAAACCCTGGTGTTGTAGAGCAGAACCAAGTTCACTGCTCCACTGGATGTGCGTAGGCAAGCTCACTCCATGTCCTTTTCTAGAAATGGTAACAGTGACAACAGCACCACCTTGAAGGCCAAATGAGATGATACATATGCAATGATGGGCATGTCTTCTGTGTCTACCAGCTCATAACACCTGAACCTGCAGTGATGGAGGCTTTGCTATGGACAAGCATGTCTTCTGACCAACAGTGGGCTTTCCAATATGATGGTCCAGAGTCACTACCTCAGTCAGTGGGAAGGTGAGCTGCTCCAGAGAGGCAATGCTCACACGGTGTGCATGTACCACTGCCCTCTACTGGAGACAGTTCTTCCACATTCCAAGAACTTCTCAACTACTCACTCAACATTATACAGGGGGAAAAAATCCTCCTTTGTAGAGAGTTTCACAGCCCATCTTAGATCATTGTCCCCATTTTCCAATACTTGGGAGCAGAGGAAATCCTATTGTCTGACAGCCTCAGCTCTTCACCTGCTTTTAACTAATATGGTGTCGGGACAGGTATTGATTTCCTGCTTCTGTCTGACTGTACTCATCAGTCATTTTATATTACTGCAGAGTCCATTAGCAATAAAAATAAAGGATGGAGGTTACAAAGCCCATTAGTGAAACTTACTCTCTGTAACTTTGGGACAAGGGAAACAATTAAAAGCATACCAGCTTATAAACATCCTAATAGAGTTATCAGGAGAGCAAATAGACCCAGGATGTGATTATGAAAGAATGGAATGAAATGTTCCTCAGCAGTCATCTAGGAGGGAATACCCCAGCAGTCTACACCATCTGTAGTGTGTGAGTGGGATGAAGGGAGGATTCATGAGGACCACTGGGCATCACATGACAGAGACTCAGCCACTGGCTCACGTGTGAATGAATTCCAGGCTCATCACAGCAGATCTAAGACAAGGGGAAAGTGTGACTTAGCGGTAAAAAAAAAAGAGCTTGGCTTGGAAATGTAGGCAAACTGCCCAGTAAAAAGCCATGGGCTCCTGAAGTAGGAGAAGACTACTCTAACTGTGCACTTGACACTGGAATCAGAAGAGGCACTGGAAACTGGGATGGCCATCCCTAAGTTGATGCCCATTGATTGGAGAATAGCACTGAGGATCCAGGGGACCAGCATGTTTCTCGCACTGCCTGAACCATGGCAGGGAAAGACCGGCAGCATTCTTGGCACCTAGTGATGCCCCAAAATATTCTCTTTTTCTTTTCCACTTAAGTGGAAAAGTGTTTTTAGACTCTAAGATTCTGAGAAGCCCACGTTTCTAGTGAGTATTGTGCTGCATTGACCTTAAATTCCTGTTCTTTACAAAACCTGGATGTGGAACTGTTTCACACTAAGGACTACTTGGCCATTGGTCTTTCTGGATGATCACTGAATATATATTAAGTTGTCAGGTCCTCTTTAGTTCAAAGCACAATAAATAACATCTACAAAATCTGTTGTAGGTATAAAAGTTACATTTTGTTTCTCTCACCCTGTTTACACAGATTACTTGACATCACATTAGGAGTTTTGACCAACTGTAAAGGCACCATGCAGTGTGATGTTTTCTGAGTGATTTTAAGTTATTATCTATAACTGAAAGAGTGGATATTAAGACTCTTATGTAAAAATTCATAATCCCACTTGTGTTTTTGAGAATTTTGTTCACAAGCACTGCATTTATCTTGCTCCTGCCCCTCCCCCTCCAGCTCCTCCAGGGCCTCCCCCCCCAATTCATGATATTTTCCTTGGCTATCTATAATCTGTTCTTTTAAGCAAAATATTCACATTTTTCCATGTTCTTCAATATTTTTCATTTGAATATTTCTATTTTACATGGAACCTTGCATTTTGTCTTTTTTTTTCCTTTGATTTTACTTTGCATACTTGTAGATGTTACTTCATGGTAGTCATAACTTTTAATGCTTGCAATATATTTTATAAACTTTTATCTTTTGGTTTACTGTCTAGTTTTATTGTGCACATACATGGTTGTGTTTGCTCCACTTGAGTTGTTGAATTAACATGTTTTCCTAAACCATTGTGTTAGTCTATCAAGAGCAAAGAGGATGTCCTCTCTTGCTTGTCCTCTGATGTCACAACACTGCCACTGCTCTCTGATGATGTCATTTAACACTGCTGTTGCCTTCTGATGTCACTTAACACTTTCATTTCCTTCTGCTATCACCTAAAAATGCCTTTTCCTTCTGATGATGCCACTTAATACTATTGCCCTCTCACGTCACTTGACACTACCATTGTCCTCTGATGTCATTTGACACTACCATTGCCCTCTGATGTTATTTAATACTCCTTTGCTCTCCGATGATGTCATTTAACACTGCCATTGCCCTCTGTTGATAGTTAAAACTGCTGTTGCCCTCTGATGTCTTTTGGCACTGCCATTGTCTTTTGATGTTACTTAGCAGTACCATTGCCCTCTGATGATGTCACTTCACACTGCTGCTGCTCTCTGATGTCATTTAACACTGACATAGTTCTCTGATGATGTCACTTACCACTGCTGGTCAAGCCTGCCTTCTCAGCTTCCTAGGGTGCCATCCCTTCCATTTTCCTCTGGCTGTGCCATCTTTATCTTTTTGGTAGAAACGTCCAATATAACATAGGGCCTGGTTTACAGAATTTTGTTTAGACAGAGTTTCAAGGGCATGGTACGTGATAGAGTAAAGGGGAGGCTGCATCTAGATAAATAATGCCTTTTCATAGTGTCCTCTGTTTAGCTTCTCTTTCAAGCTTTGTGTCTGTCTGATGGCTGTTCTCACCTTTCGCCTGCCCTTTGGAACAGTTCGTTCCCTCTGCGGTGGACAGTAGTTTTTAGATCACCCAGCAAATGATGTCTCGTGCCTACTCAGCATGTATCTCCAAATGTCCAGTGGAGTCTGAGCTTCCTTGCTTCCCATCTTCCCCCGCCCCCCACAGTGCTCTGCACAGAGAGCCAGAGTGAGCTCCCAGCAGAGCAGCTGAGTGATGGCATCTCTTGCTCAGAATGTGTCCATAAGGAGGCAGAGGCAGGTGGATCGCTGTGAGTTCGAGGCCAGCCTGGTCTACAAAGCGGGTCCAGGACAGCCAAGGCTACACAGAGAAATCCTGTCTTGAAAAAACAAACAAACAAACAAACAAACAAACAAAAAGAATCTGAAGCCAGGATCCCCCACCAAAAATGTCTTGGTCCAATGTGTGCCTCCCTTCTCCACTCCACGCTTCTGCCCTTCCTCATTTGCTCTTGTCTCTGTGTCTGCCACTATCCATTCCACTGGTGCCTAATTGCATACTGCTCATCTTCCATGTCCCAGAGATGCCTTTTCCTGGGCTCCCAGCAATGCTAGGTTTCCTGATGTATGATCTCCAAGTTCCTTCTCCGATGATCCCACTTGCTTCGCTTTCTTGAGGCCCGGCACCATGCGTTCTCAGCACTGGTGGCCTGTGTCAGAATGGAAGGTAGAATCCAGTGGCCACTCAGACCACGGGACTTTGCATCAGCTCCCCATATTTTACAGATACCAATGGACAAACAGATCCCTCATTGGTGAAGTGACTTTATTTTAAAGAGAGTATCAACGGCCACACAAACCCCACTCCCTACTGGCTTCCCTGCCTCCTTCCTGGGAGTCGAGAGCCTGGTTGCAGGCTTGTGCTGTAAAACCTCTCCTATCCTCAAAAGGCTTAAAAAGATCCCCAGTTCTGCCACTGAGCCCTTACAAATGGCTAAGGCACTGCCTGCTGTGGCTGGTCTGCCCCTCACACTAAGCTGTGACATTGTGCTCCATATCACACTTGCTCTAGATCTCCTAGTTCCTTCCAGTGGTGGCTCTCCTCATAGTATCTGGCTTGTCCTTTAGCTCCCACTCCACCAAAAATCTCTATAACATGTGGACTGGTTGTAATGTCTCTTGAAGCCGCTCCAGGGCCCTGATTGCTGCCTATAACACGTGGACTGGTTGTAATGTCTCTTGAAGCTGCTCCAGGGCCCTGATTGCTGTCCATCTCCTCAGGAGGCAGTTTTACTGGTCTTGATTGCCCAGAAATTCACTATAGAAAATCTAAAGTTCTGAAAATCATATTTTTATTATCTCTGCTTGCCTCCTCTGGTGATAGTTTAGGGATCAAGAGGTACAAATTCCAAAGGGGACCACTGGGCATAATAATAAAAAAGGGGCCACTAAATCTGTTGTGGACACCAAGTGCTCAAAATGTATTGCAAATATTGTCATTCTTAACCTGAGACATGGTATAGGCCTTTTCAAGACCCTTCTGGAGCCAGCAGGCTGGTAGTCTCACCACTATGCTGTGTATGGGACGTATGCTGGGTTCCATGGTCACAGCCACGCTCTTCGCCATGAAGTGAGTCCCCGAGTCTGAAGGGAAGCAAATAAGTCTGACGCCCTGGGAGCTCTAGGACTCTAGGAGGGCAGACCTGGACAAAGCTTCGTAGGTGAGGAAATTACAGCCACCTAGAACTTAAGTCAACCCCATAAGAACATGTACCCTGGAGAGAAAGGGATCTGTCTGGTACGATCAACCTGCAGCGGTGTGTGGTTGGTCTCTTTGAGGGACAGTGTTTCATCAAGCTTTGCAGACATCAACGGGAGCAGCATCTGAGTCTCTCTGCTTTCCTACTAATTGCTCTCTCTTAACTCTCAGATCCCTGACCATAAACAGGCAGAGGCACATTTGCTAATGAGACATCTCTAATGATCTTCTCATACAAGCGAGATGTCCTTATCTCCAGTTCTCTCTCTTCAAAGAGTAACTTCCCAGGTGTGTTTGGATCCCACCATACTTCAAATAGGCAAGCACAGAGGACGGGGATCAAAGCAGAACTGATGCTAAAACCTAGGAGGGGAGAGGTGGGAGAGCCTGCCGACAAGGACAGCAAAGGCAAAGGAAACCCCGGACTTCACTCTGCTCAGCCTCTAGTCTGAAGCACACAATTATTTCTGAAGATCTGTTTTTGTAAAAGAAAGTTAGGACTCTTCACATTTCCACCCCCCTCCCCGAATGAAAAGGAGGACGTGACTGTTCCTAGGGATGGCTGAGGAGAAGGTTTTTGTTGTAGACGTGAGGGGAGAGCACTGCCAGAGGCATCTGGAAGGATCCAGACCGGACTTGGCCATGAGAAGGGTGAAAGGAAACAAAGAAGAGGAGAGCGGGCAAGAGGGAGGACCAAGACAGCACGTAGCCGCAACGGCAGGGTTTCCATAGGCAGAGACGCTGGAGGAAGGGAAGTGAAGCTCAGGGACTGAAGAGGTTTAGGGTAGGAGGCCAGGGGCTGCGGGGAGCCAGGACTCTGTAACAGGTGCACACTGGGAGCCTAGCAACCAGCGTCTGCTTTGATAAGTTAATAGGCACCTCAGTTAGCCATTTATCCTGGGTTTCTTTGAGACCTAACACCTTTTTTTTTTTTTAAAGTGGTCGTCTAATGGTTGTGCAGAGAATCATCTTATTTCTTCCATGTTTCCAACGCCTGAGCCAGCACTCTACTCAAAGCCCTGAAAAGATGTGTACATGCTCAGCGAATGAATGAATGAGAGAGAGAATATTTAAATAAAGACTTGATTTAAAACGCTTGCTTTTCGGCAATCACTTGGACGAGAGCCTCCATCCTATTTAACAGAGGGCTCGGTTTCCAGAACTTCTTCAGACACAGAATTTCAAGGGTGTGCTGTCTGATGGGGGGGGGGGTTAGGGCGTTGGGGGGAAAGGCTGGGTCTAGATGAATAATGCTTTTTTTTTTCACAGTGTCTGAGTCACCTCACACCTCAGTCTCATCTGATAATGGTCCTTGTCAGATCTGCCCTTTGGCTGGGGATTCCCCTGGGCTATCACCTCTTGCTCGCTGGGTGTTGCCAGGCACCAGAAGGTAAGCACATGTATAAAGAGGAAATAGGGGCGGGGTGGGCCAACTGAAAGCAGTGAAGCCTCCTGACAGCGTGCATTTACGGGGCTATCATCCACACTTTGCCTAGGATGGTAGTTTTTATGCTGACAGGAAAGTAAAGCTGGTCAATAATGGAAGTGATGACTAACTTGAGGAGGAGCTGAAACGGAAACAATGGGTTTTAATGAGAGGTTACCACTGAATAGTTGGTTTAGTCCATGTGTTGGTTTCTTCTTCCAACACACAAAGGCCATTCATCTTTTAATAGTGTAACTTCTCCCAGCAAGAGGTGATAAACAAGGCTCAGCTACACCTAAGCTTTCACCACAAAAAGATCGTCCTGGGGGAAATTAACAACACATAGCTACAGCAAAAGTTGTAGAGGCCCAACTCATTTTGGAAAAATCTCTAAATAAAAGGCAAATGAGAATCAGCATTAAAAAACTGCCTATGGTCAATCCTGAGAGAAATCAAAGGCCTTGGCATCTTTGATCAAACAGAAGCTAACTAACGTGTGCAGTGGGAAGTCCCCCGCCGGAAGTTTACCTGTTTCGTGATGCTCTCTACAAAGCTGGGTGAGCCTGGTTAAGTCTGCGGTTTTCATGGGCCATGGTCTCTGTACTGAGTGAGTCAGCCCTTCTCCCTCCTCTCTCTCTCCTTTCTCCTCTTTTCCTCCCTCCCACTTTCTTTCACTTAGTATAGGAACCCTTTCTTCAAACAACATCCTTTGAGAAAGGAAAAGTAATGGATATGAAGAGTACCCAGGAAAAAGAGGTGAAAAGACGCTGTTCCCAGCAGTGTCTGAGGAACGTCTTGGGAATCTTTGGGCTCCAATTGGAGACAACTAGAGTTGCTTTTACCAGCCGAAACGAGACTTTTCTGGCAAAGAAGACTGAGCTTTGGGTTTCCAAGCTCTTGTGAGTTGCTGTCACAAAACAAAACAAAACAAAACAAAACAACATTGTCTGGCCTCTGTCTGAGACTTGGGTCATGAGCTGCCCTTTAAGACTGACTCATGATTCCCAGCTGCAGAGGAAATCACTGACCTTCAAGACCCAGCCAATCAACCCTCCTGTGTAGCATGCCCCCCTCCCCCACCCTAACAAGCTCTTAAAACAAAAGGGGGGATTTTCTTTCCTCCTCACTTGATAGGGTTGTGAGGCCTGGATTGGTTGATGCCTTCTGCCCCATTTGTAGAAGTGACACAAAAATCCCAGGTAAGCAGCTTCCCACCTTTGTGATTCCTTCAGTCCCCAGGAGCCAGTCAGTCTCTTCTGGGCTTATGGAACCACCTCCCAGAGACCCCCCACTGAGAAGTCACATGGAAGCATGCATGTGATGTCTTTGCAGGGCAGTGGCTTCAACTCTCAATGGTTACTTCTTGGAAAACAAATGGGAAAAAAAAAAATCCCTCCATACCTCAATGTATGTACAGTGCAGTGCCGAGTGTACAGCAAGTGCACCTTTAGTGTTTATTTGACCAATGAAAGGGTAACTGTGTGACATTTCTCATCCTTGAACCCACCTTTGGGGACTTTTTGGTAAAATCTAAACATCTCCCAGATTCATTCTATTGGGTTTTGAAAGCAGGGGGTGGGATGGGGTGGGTTGTGACACCATGAAGTCAAGGGCACCAAGATTCTGTTTCCCCAGAATTTAAGTGCACTTGGTGGCTGCATACCGGACAATGGTGGCGTGGCATGTGTCTCGCCTGTCTACCAGAGCAAGAAGGACCAGGTGGGGGTTAAAATGAATCGCACCGAATGCGTACCAACTTTTCAAAATTGCCACCTCTCACCTCTCGCCTGGGTTATTCAAGATGACCTTCGCTTTTCTGGTTAATGGTACTTTTTGGCTGTCTGTTCCTTGGGACCTGAGTGGCTCTCCTGTGCTCTGTTGTGTTTCGAAATCTGTGCCACACCCCTGCTTCGGAGGTGAGGAGAAGGGGAGGGGAGGGGAAGGGAGGGGATGGGAGGGAAGAGAGGGGGAGGGAGGGGAGGGGAGGGGACAGGAGAGCTGCTAGTAAGGTCCTAGTAGAAATATTGAACATTTTCCAGGTTAATAAAGGACTTGCTGCAACCTGCTTCTTTCTCATGGCTATCACCGGGTCGGGGTACAGCTAATGTGAAGTGGCCTAGTGATCACAATGGAGCGCGCATCCCTCTGGCCAGAGTCCTGGGGGCTGGAGGCAGTGAGTCAAGTAAAAGGAGCACTTGCCTGTCTTGAGATATTCTGATGCCTCATCAGCCTAGTTGGCTCTGCCGATTCTAGGTCTCTGAACATCAGCTCCTCATGGGATCAAAGACAGCAGAAGTCTCCTAGTTGCACTCAGTGGATGCTTAGACCTAAGATTAAATGCTTGCACCTTAATTAATTAGCAGGTCAAGTTCTAAATTTTTGTCTGCCTGGTCCCTCCAGGCAGGAAGAATGGAGAAATATGTCCAGCACCCTGTGGACCTCTGACTCCCCAGGGCTCACCCCCAGGGCCTGCCTTCCTTTTTGAAACTCTAAGCTCTGATTACAGCCCGCATCTCAGGCCTGCCCAGGGAGAACCCTCGGCTCAGAGTTCATGCCCGTTCCTCTTCTTGGTGCTGGTGCCTGCTGCCCAATCACAGACCTTCTAACCCAGTTCTTGGATAGCAACAGATTTGTTCAGACACCTGGGATGACTAGACAGCAACTGGACTCTGGAACTGTCCCCAGGATTCCCCTCTTTCCAAGTCTCTTCTCCCCTTCCCCTGGTCTCCCTGGCTGGCCAGCCTGTTCTCTGGGTCCTTCCTCTGGGCCTGATTGTGTTTCTAATTTCCCTTCCCCTGCTCAGTCTATGGCCCCTTGAATCCAGTATACTAAAGAATAGGAAAGTCAGCTTAGGCACAAGCATAGTGGCAGCGGCAGCGGCGGCAGCAATCCTTGAACCAGACACTTTATTATGCTTCGTGGCTATTCTCACTAGACTTCTGATAGGAATCCCTCATCCAGTGTGGAGAAGCAGACCACTCTACGGCTGGCACCTCAGAGGGACAGCAGGACATTTCTCATGAGGACTGCTTCTGTCAGGGTTTCTAAGACAAAGAGTGGGTAAAAGGAAAGTACGGAACAGGAGTCCCAGAAAGCACCTCTGGGCCTCTGGTTGTCCCTTGGTGGCAGGCACAAGTGCAGAAAGAATGAGTTGGGCCACGTCTCTAAGGCTCCCTTGCTCCCAAGGGTCATTGTTTCTTGGCCAGTATGAGGCTTCTATGGTACCTTGCTGTGGGGCTCATAGACCATGCCTCCGGGGGAACTGCTGAGATGGAGCGCATTCAAACTGTGGAGATCTCAAACTTGAGATTTAAAATCTCATTCTGGGAACGGAAGCTGTGGGACAAAGCTCTCTTCTGTTTCTGTGCCTGCCTCAGGAGCACTTGACACAACCCCCAGGTGGCTACAGGTAGTCAGTCACCTGAGCTTGTCACCTGTTATCTTTCCCCATTCAAATAGAGCACCGCCAGAGTCCTAAGTCCCTGCCAAAACCCTCACCACCATCCAAGGTTTGTAAGTCCCTGTTTTATGTGAAGTAAAGCAGTGATCACCATCTGCTTCATCGAAGGACTCTGAGACTGGCTGTTTATCAGAGCTGTGGCACTGGGGAAAGAAGGACCCCTCTTCTCACGGAAGGAGTCATCACTGGATCCCTGGACTTGACTGCCAGCCAGTTGGTTGCCACAGAACCGCCTGGTAGCTGTGACCCTCTGCTGTTCGCTGTTCACCTCAGCCCAATGCAATGTGGCTCTGTGGGAGCAAGTTGGCGGCTGTTCCCAAAGCGGTGGCCCAAATCCTCTGAGTCAGGTTGGGCCTCTGTCAGTCTCTTGGAGCCCTGAGCTCTGCCTATTTCTAAAGCAGCCACCTGACTGGGCCAATCAGGCCAGGCTTGGTTTCTGGGGCCCTGAGCTCTCTGTTGCCACTTGGCCTGGTACTGGCAGCCCCGGCTGAAAGAGCACTAAAATTTACTGCAAAGAAAATCTCCTTTTCCCGAACCCTGTGCTTGACCAGAGATCTTTTTCTGTGCTCACTCAAGACTCTGTCCTTCATCCTTCATCCTTTTCCTCCCGGAGACTGACAGTGCTTGGATCTTTGCGTGGAGAGAAGTGCACTTTTGGCCCAGATAAGGAACCACACCTTCCTTTACCACAGGGACACAGAAGTGCTCTTTGATCCTAGAGAAAGGACAGAGAGTCTCCGCCGAACCTAATTTATAACAAATAGATTGCGTGTGTATGAAGCACGCCTTGTTTTTAAATCAGAGTCTCTACCCTTCTGTGTCTGGTACATAGGTCCAGCCCTTCACTCCCATGCCTTCCAATATTGGTTGTGAACAATTTTTGTTTGAAAACATGAAGGTCCCACCAAGCTTCTGCTGTGACACGGGGATCACTGAGCTGCTCTATGAGAACTGATGGGTGTATGTTGAGCAAGTTCCCCTGTTTGGTTGCCTTTGCTGTATAGACTGCCAAGAACTAGGGTAATAGCGTCATAGCATGACCATGACACAGCTTGTCTGTCCAGACAGTGATGTCGGGATAGAGGTACCCAGCCACACTGACCATCATGGCTAAGGGGTGTTCTCACTAACCATGTGAAAGCAGCACAACAGGACCACACAGGCAGGTCCTGCTTGGAGGTTCTTTCTGTCCCTGAGTCCTTCCAACTGCTTTCTTCTTACATGAGTTGCCCATCGTATCTGCCAGTTTTCTGTTTCCTCCATAGCCCTTTGTGCCACACTGCCTGGGTCTCTGAGGTTATCTGGGTAGGTGATCCCACTCCATAGCTCCTTACTGTTAGTCTCCCCCTAGAAGAAGCCACAGGAAACTTCTGTGTCTATGGGGGCCTATGAAGCTTCCCTGAGATCCACCGGCTTGTCCACATCCTTCCTGCATGTGTTCAGCTAGAGGTACTTGCCATGACAAGACTGCCATGCTGCTTGTGAACAAAGTCCCCTGCCAGTGGTGTTCAATGAGACCGCCAGAGGAGAGAGCAGCAGTTTCTGGGTCTGGCCCAAGCCTGAAAATGAGGGAGGGTCATTTAAATATATACCATTAACGTGATGGGGGTGGGCATGTGTGCTGCGGAGCACACATGGAAGTCAGAGGACAACACTGTGAAGCTGGTTCTCCCACTTTTAGAGATCAAATTGAGGCTAATATAGCAAGTGCCTTTACCTCCTGAACCATCTTGTTCACCTGAGGGAAAAATCTTTTTTTTTTTTTTCCTATTTGAGATCTTTATTTCCTCCCATTAATTTATGCAATCACTTTACAGCCTGATTACAGTCCCCTCCCTCTTCTCCTCCCAGTCCTACCTTCACACCTTCTTGTCCCCATTCTCCCGTCCCCTTCTGCTCAGAGAAAGGGAATTCCACCCCCCCATTGGGTACCAACCCAGCCTGAAACATCAAGTCACAGATGTACTAAGTGTATCCTCTCCCACTGAGGCCAGACAAGGCATCCAAGCTAGGGGAGAGGGATCCAGAGTCAGGAAACAGAGTCAGAGACAGCCTCTGTTCTCATTCGTAGGGGACCTACATGATGGCCACGCTCCACATCTGCTGTGTATATGTAAGGAGCCTAGGTTCATCCTAGGTGAGTGCTCTTTGGTTGGTGGTTCAGTCTCTGTGAGCCACCTTGGGCCCAGGTCAGTTGACTCTGTGAGTTCTTCTTTTGGTGTCTTTGACCCCTCTGGCTCCTGAGGGAGGATCTTCCATTTGCTTTGGAATGTATGTTAAAGTTGGACACAACATGAAAAGCCAAAGCCTGTGAGGATCTCACTTGGCTTCCTCTCCCTCCTCTCTGCTGTTGTCACCGGTGACTGTGCTGCAGCACAGCAGGTTCCCTCCGTTCAAATTCTGGGTTCTGAGCCTCCTTGCTGGGTGTTATTTAACATGTTTGTGCCCAAGTTTCTCTTCAGCGCTATATCATTAAGAGCCACCTCATTTGTGGGGTGTTGGTGAAGAAATACTCCCTATAAAGCTCCTCTCTTTCATGTTTCTGGCTTCTGGCAGTTGGCTAGCAGGAGACACCAGGACAGAACCTTCAGCCTTTTACTTGCCCTTCCCAGACCAGGCTTTTACATGAAATGAAGCACGTTTGATAAACATCTCTGTGGCAAAGAGTCTCATGCCCTGTGGAGGCATTTTCCTGATGCCTCTCTCGGATTGTGTTTTCATATGACATCAGGAGACATTTTGTTTTATGTTGCAAAGCAATGCTGAATTCACCTGTTGAATTCACTGTCTGTGGAGCTCAGTTTATTAGTAAAACCAACCACTTTATTTAATCTTCATTAACCCAAGAATATGTATTCCAGAATTCCAAATATATGTAAAGAATAATTTTAACATCTTGGTTACTACATATTAGAATCACAGAGCATGGGGACATCAAGGTGGCACTTATCTGCAAACGTCATCCATCCCGACTGTATGCCATTCGTGGGGCTGGAAGGTTTCATGCTTGCCAACAGAGAAAGGTAAGCCTCAGTCTCATCCAGCTGTGAGTCCTGAAATCTCTAGCAGTAACTAGCCTGACAAAATAGGCTTATGGTGCAATATTGGCACAGATATTACGGAAGTATCCAACCATTTTCTGATTGGCATCAAGGATCCATCCCATGAGATGGAATCCTGGCACTATTAAAGGGGCCAAGAACATACAGCTAGATGGGTCCTTAGGAAGAATACAGTATTAGTACTGTACTATTACTAGTACTGTATAGTACTATTACCTTCTAAGTAGACATAGTATTAAAATTACTCTCAATGACTTGTTACTGTATCTATAGATCAAAACATCTTCCAATTCTCATCAGAGAAGCTTTTCCATGCAGTAGTGGCAATTAACACCAAGACCCCCAAAGTCAACAAGAATGAAAGACTCCATTTTATCCCACCCCAAGGCTCAGGATCTTTTTATAATAGGAAGGAGAAAGATGGCAAGACCTACAGGTGGTGGGTAATGTAAAGGGGATGGGACTTTTCAGTCACCACAGGACAGAATGAATATGAACCCACAGTGACTGTGACAGCAGACAGGTGGCCTGTGCAAACTCTAGCCAGTCAAAACTTTCAGCATAAGGGACAGATGGTGGATATGTAATCCCACTAGTTGAGGATCCATTAGGAGCATCTGATTCTGGGAGAAAGATAGTCAGTATTTTTTCTTAATGATGTAGCCTAGTGGGCTGACCACACACCAACATAGACCCTAATGCAATGCAAAATGGACTTGATGGGGGAAGAAGAAGAAGAAGAAGAAGAAGAAGAAGAAGAAGAAGAAGAAGA
>OU015743.1:109240347-109295139 GCA_907169655.1 Acomys percivali | reverse complement strand
GTGTGTGTGTGTGTGTGTGTGTGTGTGTGTGTGTGTGTGTGTGTAAGAGAGAGACAGAGGGCAAGAGACAGAAATGAGTTTATCTTGAATTCTCAGATTTCAGAGTAACGGCATGGAATGATGTCAAAATAAAGTGCAGTTTGTTGAGTAGTTTATTCATAATTATTTGAATATGTAAGCCAAAATTCGCACACCCCTAACTGGCTTGATACTTACTATGTAGCCCAGGTTGGCCTGGAGTCATGGTAACTGCTGCTTCTGACTGCTGAGCCCAGGCACACCACCACACTGGGCCCTTTGTGACATGCTGTCACGGCAAGTCTTTCCATGGCCAACGGTCAGGGCTGAGCTTGGGAAGCTAACTGCCCTTGAGTTTTGACTGGGCCATTTTCCAAAACTAAACTGAATCATTTGATACTTTTGTGTCTAGGATGTCACAACTCTCTGATGGAGTCAATCTATAATTTTGGGACAAAATACTTCATAATTGTTTCTCCTTTCACAAGAATTAAATAAAATAATTCATATGAAGGACTGACCACATGTAAAATAGTTGACATAGTAGGTTGTATCAATACATTTTTTTAAAAAGGACGGGGTAGATCTGGAAGGAATTTTCAGGAGAAATTGGGGTGAATATGACCAAGATACATTATATGAAGTTCTCAGAGAATTAATAACAATTTTAAAAAATAAAACCAAAGAGACATAGCATAAAATTAGTTAGGAATCTCTTTTCTCCTTAGGAGCTACTGGGGTGGGGGTGTGGGAGATACGGGAAGTCACAGGTTTAAAAATTTTTAATTTAGTCTTAATTTCTGGTGATACAGGAAAAAATACAACATAGTTAGGAATTTCAGCCTCTTATTAAACTAGGGGAAATAGATTAGCACATACATTGACTCTTTGATGCAGATAAACTCCAGGACCCAAGATGGAGAAGGAGGAGAAGAGGGGTAACTCCTGAGTGGGACAGAGGGCTGGAAGGAGCTGGGGCAGCGGAGGAGCACTGGAGGGAGAAGCATCCTCTGGGGGAGTGCAGCTGAAGCCCCCACTGCACCAGACCTCAGCCTAGACGCTGGCCCCACACCTGGCCCTACCCCACACGTCCAGGTGCTTGACTTCCAAGAGCGCACCTGCTGCCTGGGACCCATTACAGCCATAGCCCTCCATCCACTCTGAACTGAGTCCACAGTGTCTAGCCTCAGGCTCCACAGGGCTGCTTCAACCCAGGACTGCGCAGTCTCGAAGTCTCTTGGTCCAGGCTTGTGTTCCCTCTACACTACTTCATTTTATTTTATTTTATTTTATTTTATTTTATTTTATTTTAATTAACTGGCCAAGTGGTTGTTTTCATATTGGTTGTTTGTTTGCTTGTTTCTGGTTTTTTTGGGGGGAGGGTTTTTTTTTGTTTTGTAAAGTGCAGTTTTGTTCGGTTGTTGTTGTTTGTTTTTTATTTGTTTGTTTGCTTGCTTGCTTGGTGCTAAAACATTTCCAACAAACATAAAAGCACTTACTACCCAGAGCTAACAGACACTGATGCTTTACCATACCTGCTTTGGCCATGTTTGCTTGTGATAGACTCTTGCTATATGGTCCAGGCTGGCCTAAAATTCCTGGCAATTTTCCTGCCTTTTCCCCTGAATCTGAAGTTATAGGTGTGTGTGTGTGACCATGCTCACCTGCTGTGTCTACTCTTTTAAAGACATGGAGGAAGAGACAGACACATGTGGCAGCTTTCTTTGTCTCTGTCCCCTGGGCTAGCTTCTCTGTGATGTATTTCTACCTGTTCCGTGTTTTTGTGAAGGGGAATTCCTGGAAAGAATCTGTGCCTGCTCAATGGAGACTGATTGATTAGAGCCCACTACTGTGGAGAGGGTGGGATGCTGCAAGCCCAGTTGTGTATCTGAATCTCCCTGGATCTGTTCTCAAATGTGCCCTTTCTGTTTGCTGCACACATTGATGCTCAAAAACCGTGTCCCCCCCAAGGAGACCTGACTGATTCTGACACTGCCCAGTGTGCATCTGAGAGTGAGCTGCCCGCTTCCTCCTGGGCCAGCATGTTAGGAACTGGTTTTCAAATGGCCTCTGATTGTCTCAGAGAGAATTTCCCCATCACTCCCAGCAGCTTTCTCCCTGGTGACTGGAGTGTGAGGTGGCTGCTCACTTTTACCAATTAGTTATATAGAGAGTTCAAGGCCAGCCTGAGACGCATGAGATCCTGACTTTAAAGGCTGATTAAGAAAAGAAGAAATTACCTGAAAGTGAATAAAATGAATATAATTAAGATATTTAACCAGATATTAAGGGTGATACAGAAAGCCACCAGCCAAGACTTTGTCCTAGGAGATATGATGGTTGGTTTTCACTTCAGTTTGACTGGATTTAGCATCACTTAGGAGACATACCTCTGGGAATATCTATGAAAGTGTTTCCAAACAGTTGACTGAGGAGGGACCATCCATACAGAATCTAGGCAGCGTCATTACATGAGCCAGGACACTAAACTGAAGAAAAAAAGCATCTAGAAGAATATAAGCTAAGCATCAGTATTCACCTCTCTCTGCCAGCCAAATTCTGCTTAAACATTTTTAAAATTTTATTTATTTATTTATTATGTATACAGTGCTCTGCCTGCATGTACTCCTGCATACCAGAAGAAGGTACCAAATCTCATCATAGATGGTTGTGAGCTGCCACATGGTTGCTGGGAATTGAACTCAGTATCTTTGGAAGAACAGCCAGTGCTTTTAACCTCTAAGCCATCTCCCCAGCCCCTGCTTAAGTACCTTAATTGTATTCATTTTATCAAAGTGGTTGCTGTTGTTGTTCTCTTCCTCCTCCTCCTCCTCCTCCTCCTCCTCCTCCTCCTCCTCCTCCTCCTTTTGTGCTGGTGTTCAGGGATGTTCCTCAGTGGAGCCGATGTTGCTGGTAAGGTCCTACATCACAGATAACAAAAAGCTAATGCTCTGATAGCACATCCAGTCTCTCAGCTGGCGAGGTCTCTATCCTTCTATTCCCGCAAAGGCATTAATATTAGCCCTGGACTCTGAAGGCCATGGGAGGATCAGCTGGCTGTAATGCTTTTACCATCAATCAATCAATGCCTACTGCCTCTTCCAGATCTGTAAAAATTTTTTTCTCTTCGTTTAGAGGTCATCAATGTATCACTAAGGCGTTTTTTTTGTTTGTTTGTTTGTTTTGGTTTTTGAGACAAGGTTTCTTTGTATATCACTAGCTGTCTTGGAACTGTCTCTGTAGACCAGGCTGGCCTTGAACTCATAGAGAGCTGCCTGCCTCTGACTCCTGAGTGCTGGTATTAAAGGCACGCACTGCCACAGCCACAGTGCTCTATCTGCATGTATGCCTGCATTCCAGAAGAGGGCATCAGATCCCATTATAGTTGTTGCAAGCCACCATCTATGTTGTTGCTGGGAATTGAACTCAGGACCTCTGGAAGAGAAGCCAGTGCTCTTAACCTCTGAGCCATTTCTCCAGCCCCAGTTTATTTTTTCATCCAGTATTTCTACCTCTTTTTAGCAAGAAGATGCCCTCAATGTGTCAGCAGCATCAACCATATTTAGTGAAAATTATATCAATTTATTTTTTAGAAAGCATGCTGGTGAATCTGTTGTTGTCACACATTTATGGACAAATTTAACAGACAATGCTTGTCATTAAAACTACAAATGCAGTGTAGTTTTTTTTCTAAGCTTAAAATGGGTTTCCATTATTCTGCACCCAATATGTGAGCATTATAATTTTCTTTAGGGCAGAAGGAGGTACTGTTTCTAATGGAAACAGCTAGTATTTATGTATTCTGCATTCCTAAAGGTCACAGGACCATTAATGTAACAACATTATCTTGCTAGAAGTGACTGTTCAAGCCACAGTAATATTGTGTTGAGCTATCGCTAGATGGTTAGAGAAAACTTAAAAATAATAAAATGTAGACAATGAATGTGTAAAAACAGTAATAGATGAAAATTTCCAGATAATGTTGATAGTGGGAAGGAAGAAAATGGGTGCATAAAACATGATTTCTGGTCACGTGTGAGTACTCAGGTCTTTTTCCAGGCACAGAAGTGGGGGGGGGCAGGGACCTGACACCTAGATAACAGATCACAGTGGTTTGGCTATCCCGACAGCATGACAAAGGTCTCGTAGATAGACATGCTTTTTTTCCCCCCTGTTAAAGGTATTTCTAGTGAACAAGGCAGGTGAAGGCATATTTTCATCCATCTGCTGGCAGACACATCTACAACTGCCACCCTTTCCAAACTGTTTCCTGTACACAACACAATTACAGGGCATGTGAGGTGAGGCTGGACCACAATATGCCTGGAGGGATCCAGAGAGACAGTGGAAGTAGGTGATGCTTGAAAATGAGGGTGGAGGCCAGCCGGGGAGAGACAGCAAACCTGTCCTGCAGGGACAGGCAGAGAGGAGAGCCATAGCCAGAGTGATCAGGAGCAAAGCAGGAGCTGAGGCAAGCGTCCCAGAGCATCGTGTCTGATTTTCATTCTTGAGTCTCTGATGTACAGTTTTAGGGTTGAGAAGCTAGCGTGTTTTAAGGGTGAGAAGGTTATGTGCCATGGACTCCACTCCCTGTAAATTTCTTATGATTAATTCCCAAGCAGCGTGTATTTCTCTACCACTGTGTGGGAGGCTTAGTAGGATAGAACTAGAAAGTGGCCCAGAAATGAAAGTAGCAGTCTAGAGTCCCAAGTTCCCATGAGTAAGTTACTAATGTCCACATCACATATGTCAACAAATATTTACTGGGTTTTGTTTTTGTTGTTGTTGTCAAGGTGTGTTAGTCATGGCACTGCAGACGTTTTCTGTCATGGCATTATTGATTGTATACAGTGGATTTATTTGAAAGCTGTGTATTTTGTTTTGCCTCAGACACACCATATAGGTCATAATTTAATATGTTTCAAATTTGGCAAAAACCAAAACAACAATTAAAAAACTTATCTAGCAAGCAGGGCAATCAAATCTACAGGTCACATTGTGTGTATTTTCTTCTCAGACTACTATACTGTCTATTTTCCTTTTCAAATTTTGTTCGTGCAGAGGCTTAGTTGTTTTTCTTTCATTCTTTTGTTTTTCTGTTTTTTCTCTCCCTTTTGTTTTGTTTTGTTTTCCTTCAAGACATGGTTTCTCTGTGTAGCTTTGGCTGTCCTAAACTCGCTTTGTAAATCAGGCTGGCCTTGAACTGACAATATCTACCTGTCTCTGCCTCCCTCAGTGCTGAGATTACAGATGTGTATCACTGAGCCCGGCTTTTGTGTTTTTTTAAGTTCTTATATATATTTCTATTTACTATATTCCTGGATTCCTAGTTTTCCCATGCCTTAATTTTCCCCTCTTCTTTTTGAACAATTTACCTCCATCTCCACCCTCCTACTGTTAATCAGCTTTCCTTCACTGAGGCAAAATGACCACAATAATTAACTTTTTAAAAAAGGAAGACTCATTTTGCCCTAACACTTCAGAGGGCTCAGTCTCTGGTCACATGATCCCTTGTTTCTGACCCTCTGGTGAGAGTTTGTAGTGGGGGAAATGTGATACATAGCTAGCGTCTCTCACCTCAGGGTGCTCAGGAAGCCCTTGCACCAATCAGCTTCCAAAGCATCCGCCTCTGCGCGCTGCTGCATCATGCTGAAGTCTTCACAAGTTTTGGGGGGACACTGCTGCATCAGTGACCAGACCCTCATAAGTTTTGGGGGAATGCACTTCACATCTAAACTGCTACACACATCTACATCCAGGATATGCTCTTGGAAACATGTTAAGGTGAACAGGAATTTTGCCATGGACTAGCTCTGTTGAACAGGATGTAGGTGCGGATGGGTGGGTGAGAAGGAGAGAGAAGAGGAAGCGATCGCCTTAAGGAAGCCCAAGCTGTAAGCAAACACCACTGGGATAGCTTGTATTTATAGCTTTCTTTATTGTTTAGATGTCATGGACACACAGTATTCAAAATGTGAGGTCTGAGGAGTTTCTACACGTGTTTATAACCATGAAACCATTATTACCATAGTCCTTTCCATCACATCACTCTCGGCTTCTGGATGCTTCTCTGACTTTCAGTATCCATCATTCCCTGCATTGAAAGCAACAATCTGCTTTTTGCCACAACATAATAGTTTAGATCCTCAACAATTTCATATAAACGGAAAAGTATATGGGTTCTCTCTCTCTCTCTCTCTCTCTCTCTCTCTCTCTCTCTCTCTCTCTTTCGTGTGCGCACACGTGTGTGTGTGTGTGTGTGTGTGTGTGTGTGTGATTTTTCAGTTTTTTATATTTGGGAACATTTTTTTCATGGGCTTTACCACATGTGTGTTCCTAATTCAAAATTCAAAAGTCTGAAATGTTCCAAAAGCTCAATGAGAGTCATGTCAGTAGCTTTTCATTTTTCCCTTTTATTGAATGTAGATTTTTTTCCCTCACATAATCTATCCTAATTATAGTTTCCCCTCCCTCTACTCCTCTCAGTTCCTCCCAACATCCCCTCTCATCCAGAGTCACTCCCTTTCTGCCTCTCACTAGAGAACTGACAGGCTTCTAAGGAATAATAATAAGGTAAGATAAAATAAAGCAAAAAAAAAAAAATCACACATCAAAGTTGGACAAAACAAACAGAAGGAAAAGAGCCCAAGAGAAGACATAAAAATCAGAGACACTCTCATTTACACAGGCAAGAACCCATAAAAACATTAAGCTAGAAGCCATAATACACACACAAAGGACATGGTGCAGGCCCTGTGTGTGTATGCTGCCTCAGTCTCTGTGATTTAGATAGCCTTGTTTCCTTGGTGTTCTCCCCTTGGCTCCTACATTCCTTCTGCCTCCTCTTCTATGGGGTTTCCTGAGCTCTGAGGGAGGGACTTGATTGAGAACCCACTTAGGGTTGAGTGTTTCAAGGTCTCTCACTCTCTGCACACATTGTCTATTTATTCCCATTTGCTGTAGGAGGAAGCTTCTATGATGATGGTTGAACAAGGCACTCATCTATGAGTATAACAGAATGTCATTAGGAGACACTTTGTTGCAATTTTATTATTATTATTTTTTAAGAACAATAGCCTTTGGTTTTACCCCCATGCCTCTGGGCTGTCTAGTCTCTGGCTATTGGTCATCCAAGAAGTGTCAGATGTGGGTTCCATCTTGTAGAGAAGTTCTTAATTCAGATCAGTTATTGGTTAGTTATTCCCACAAGCTTTGTGGCACCACTACCCTAGCATATTTTGCAGACAGGGCACCACTGTAAATCAAAGGGTGTGTGGTGGCCGGCTTGGTGTTTATGTTTCTCCTTTGGTAAACTGCAGAGTACCTTCCTGTACCAAAGAAGTTTGCACACAGGAATGAAGGCTCTATGTACGCACCTGCTCCACTTCTCCATATTCATGCTCCACTTCTCCATATTCTTCAATGAGTTGTATAGCTGTTGTCTTCAGTAATGGGCCCTGCTGTTTGTGGAAAGCAACCTACAGTCTTGGCAACAGTCTTGTTTGGGGGTTACCATGAGACTCCTTTGGCCAAAAACTTAATTAGATATAACCTGATCTCCATATTGGAAGTTCCATTTGGTGACATGAGATGGTCAGCTAGGGCTCTGTCTCCCCATTATTTGGTGATTTTATTTAGATCATCTTCATGTATGTATATATTTTAGGGACCTTCTACTCTATTCGGTTTTCATACTATCCTTCAAATGGCCCTTAATTTCAGCTGTCCCTCCCTGTGTTCCTTCTCTCTTCTTCATGTTCCTTCCCCTTTCCTGCTTGATTCTCCCGTTCCGGACACCCCCACCCACTCATAACTGTCTACACTATCTCTCCTTCCTAACAAGATCTGTCTGTCCATCTCCCCACCTAGTCTCTTACTCTATAGTTATTCTCTATATGGATTGTAGTTTGCTTATCCATAAATTAACAGCTAATATCTATCTATTTGCCCTTCTGCATGTGCAATAGCATCAAGCTGGGCGTGGTAGGTCATGTTCCTAGTCCTAGCTCTTTAGAGGTGGAGGCAGAATAATCAGAGATTTCAGCTCACCCTCTACTACATAGCGAGGTTCAGTCCAGCCTGGCACAACCAAGACCCTGTCCCAAGAGATCATAACATGAGTGTGTGTGTGTGTGTGTGTGTGTGTGTGTGTGTGTGTGTATGTGTGTGTGCATATCTTTATATATAATCAAACAAACTGCAGCAATGTACAAAATACACAGTATGTCATGATCCAAGGCTGGCTCATCACGTGAAAGCCAATGTCAAAACTATGGTGATAGGACACAAATTCTTGGTAGGACGAGAAGGACAGGGCGAAGGAGGAGGACTTGAGGTAGCGGAACTGTTCTAGGCCTTGACTGAGCAGTAGTTGTTTGGTTGAAATTGTATAAATATCTAGACCTATGTCTCAAAGTGTAAGTAATGTATAATTTGTTTTAATGAAATGGGACCATGGATAAACATAACAGCTAGTCACTGTTGACGCAGGGTTATGAGTAGGTCAAAGTGAAGTACTAAACTCCTCGCCATGAACATAGCAAGCCCCTTGACCTCACCATTCCCCTTACTGCCTGGCCACCTCAGTTTTCTCTGCCACCAAAGAAAGGTTTAACTAGACACAATTACCCTCATGAGTTTGCTTTACGACTCTGGAGTCATTTCAGGTTTCTTAGTGAGCTCACCAATGACCTCCTGACCTTCATGTAGCCAAAGCAAACACCATTCTTTTTTTTGTGTGTGTGTGCATTCCTGCGTTCGACCTACCGCTCTGCATCATTTGTTAGTTTCTCTTCTCGGTTTCGGTCGCGTCACTCAAGCTTACCCTTCAGCACTCTTTCTCTTTTCACACTTTTTTAGTTTCACTTTGTCTCCACTTTACTAATCTTCTAAATATGATGTGTCTGAAGACTAAATCTTTCACTCCTATGATGGTTATTTTCTTTTGTCAGCTTGACACAATCTAGGGTTAGCTGAGAAAAAGGAACTTAAACTGAAACCTCTGCCCCCGCCCCCCCCAAAAAAACTTCCATCAGATTGGCCTATGGTCAGTCCTGTAGGGCAATTTCTTGACTAATAATTGATATGGGAGGATCCAGCCCACTGTAGGGGGCACTTCCATCCTTGGGCAAGTGGTCCTGAGAGATATGGGTACCCGAATGTGAGCCTGAGAGCAAGCCGGCAAACAACATTTCTCTGTGGGCTCTGCTTTAGGTTACTGCCTTGATTTCCTGCTCCGACTTCCCTCAGTGATGGGCTGTGACCTGGCAGCTGTAAAATGAAATAATTCATTTCCTCCCCAAGCTTCCTGGGGTGGTGTTTATCACAGCAGAAGAAAACAAGCCAGAACAACCTCAATCACTCTGCCCTCTGTGCCCTCTGTGACTAGAGACCATACGACTTTAAATACCGTTGGCTTGAGATTGGCATATTGCCCCCTGTATCCTTGGCAGCATGCATAAACTCCAAAGTTGCACATCCAGCATCCTACTGGACACTTTTATTTGGAAGTCTAGGCAGGATCTTGAAGATGTAAAATTAAAGTAATACTCTCTGTGCACCTGCGCCCAGGCCACACCTCCCAGGAAGTGTCTCCATCCTTCAGCCTCTGGAGATTAAAGCTCAGAATCATTCTTGACTCATCTCTGCCACTGTGCCAGTATCAGCTAAGTAATTCTGAAGCCTTCATGTCCATTTCTGCTAAGACCGTATTCTTGGCTTGCTTACTTGCTCTGTTTGTTTGTTTGTTTCCCTTTATCTGTTTCTGCAAATTCCTTTGTCTCTACTTCCTTCTTTAACAAATGTTTGGGTTAATTTAAATTGTATAATTTTATATACATTTTAAAGAATGGTGCTCATAAAACAAAAAAAATGTTACATTTAAATTTTATGAGGCTATGTAGTGTTTTTTCTTTCTTCCTTTGAGACACAATCTGGATTCAGTCTTTTAAAAAATGTTCTTATTTAATATGTATGTGTGTTTTGTCTAGATACATGTATGTATACCACATCTGTTCCTGGTGCCTGTGGAAGCCAGAAGAGGATGCTGGATCTAATTGGAACTCGAGAAACAGATGGTTGTGAAGCACCATGTGGGAGGTAGGATATGAACCCAGGTCCTCTGCAGAGCAAGAAATGCTCTCAACTGCTGAGCCGTCTTTCCAGCCTCAACAAGCTGCACTTCTCATTTATTTATGTGTTGATTTGTTCACTTGTTCATTCATTTCTTTTCTTGTTTTCAATATGTCTCCACTACCGTTTTTCCTCTTTCCACTACTCTCCCCCAAATCTACTTCTCCTCCTTTTCCCTTCAGAAAAGAGTGGGACCTCCAGGGATATCCACCAAACAGCATAGCAAGATACAATAAGACTGGGCACATACTTTCATAACAAGACTGGACAAGGCAAGCTAGTAGGAAGAAAAAGGTCCCAAGAGCAGACAGAGGCATCTGAGATACTCTCCAACTCTCACTGTTAGTTCCACAAAAATACCAAGCTGACAACAATGACATACATGGAGAGGTCATGGTGCAGACCCATGCTGGCTCTGTGATTGTCATTTGAGTCTCTGTGAGCCCCTAGGAGCTCTGCTTGATTGATGTCTGTGGCCTGTGCTCTCCTAGTGTTCTCAACCCCTCCATCTCCTACAATTCTTCCTTTTCCTCTACCACAGAGTTCCTGAGCACCAAGAGAGGGACCCTACGGGGATCTCCAATTTGGGCTCCCTCTCTGCCTAATATTTGACTGTGCATCTCTGCATCTGCTCCCTTCAGCTGCCGGAGGAAGCTTCTGTAATGACAATTGGGCTAGGTACCAACCTATGAGTATATAAGAATAGCATTAGGAATACTTTAATTTTTTTTTTTTTTTTTTTTTTTTTAATCAGAGGCTTCGGGCTTTGTCAGGTATTGGCTCACTCTCCTGGTGGAGGAGCCTCTAATTAGACCTGTCATTGGTTGGCCACTCCCACAAGTTTTGAGCCTCCATTGCCCCAGCACATAGGTTGAAGGTTTTGTGGCTGGCTTGGTGTCTCAGTCACACCCCTGGAAGCCTTGCCTGGTTACAGAGAGTGGCCAGTGCAGGCTCCGAATCCTCTATTACTTGGAGTCCTCACTAGGTTCGCCCTTGTAGAATCCTGGGAATTTCTACTACATGACATTTCCACATCGTCCTCCTCCTCATGCCCTCCAATTCCAGTGGTCTCCTCATAATCTCTCCCTTCATTCCCTCACACACTCCTGATCCCTTCTGTTTCCATTCCCACCCACCCAGGCCACTTGTAAAATCTATTCTATTCCTCCTTCTCAAGGAAATGTGTTGTTTCTCTTAGAGCTCTCCTTATCACTTAGCTTCTCTGGGTCTCTGCATTGTAGAATGGTTACTGTGATGGCTGTGCTTGGCTGTCAACTTGACTATATCTGGAAGGAACCACAATCCAGAAATGGAGGGCATACTTGTGATCTGGATCTTGAGGCAGGAGGAAGGACAGCATGTCTTTGATCTAGATCTTGAGGCTGAAAGACATAGGCTTTTGAGCCAGATCTTGAGGTGGCATGGCACTAGTCTTTAATCTAGATTTGGAGGCACACCATTAATCTGGCTCATACCTCCTGTTTGAGGCCTTTATAAAGACGATGGAAGAAGGAAGGTGTTTGATCTCCACCTGCTTGTACTCACTTTGCCAACACATCCATTGAAGCCTGCTTCTTCAGGACTTCAGCTTATACAGAACTCAAGGGAAAAAACCCGGTACCATGGGACTGAGCAACTACTAGATGTTTGGACTTTCCATTCGCAGCGGGCCATTGTTGGATTAGCTGGACTGTACCCTGAAAGTCATACCAGCAAAGTATGTGTGTGTATATGTGTGTGTGAGTGTGTTTGTACACATATTCATAAAGAGATTCATTTGATAAGTGTGTGACTCTAGAGAACCCTGACTAATACAACTATCATTTACTTAACATCTAATATCCACTTATAGGTGAGTACATACCATGTTTGTCTTTCTGAGTCAAGCAAGTTGTTCTAGGTAGTACTTTGACAGTTAGCTACCCCTGTTAGGCATGGTGCCCACACCCATATGGTAGTCCCAGCCCTGGGGAGGATGAGGCAAGAAGATTGTGAGTCTGAAGTCAGTCTGAGCTATATAACAAGACTCTTGCCAATGAAAAGAGAGAAATACAAATAAAAAGAATTCTTTAAATGTGTTTGTGGACACATTTGGCAGTTCAAATACCAAGGTAATATGGGCTTCCTGGATCCTGAACTCTAACCCCTGACATTATTGGCTAAAATGCTCTGATATCTAGGAATATAAAACTTAGAGGAAGAGACTTTCCATGGTAAGATCAAAGCTTTGAGTAAATTGAAATGTGAAGTCTTCTGTTGGTCCTCAAGATTCTTCCTGGTTTTGTTTGTTTGTTTGTTTTTCTGAATTTTATGTGGTTAAAAAAAAACAAACAAAGAAAATCCTGGTGGTGGTGGTGCATGCCTTTAATACCAGCACTTGGGAGGCAGAGGCAGAAGGAGTTCGAGACCAGCCTGCTCTACAAAGTGAGTTCCAGCATAGCCAGGGCTATATAGAAAAAGAAAAAAGAAGAAAAAGAAAAAGAAAAAAAAAAGAAAAGAAAAAATCAACCAAGAGGTAAACAATATTACAGGCTCACAGCAAAGTAACTCTGCAATGCTTTCTGCTGTTTATTTGGTATTAATCTGAGTCTTTTCTTTCAATAATATGTGTGTATGGCACCCGCTCGGTGTTAGAGGATTATCTTTTGACTCATTGTGGTAAACGATGTTTAGCTTTAATGCAGCTCCTTTGTCTCCTCACCTCCCACACATATTTGCATAACAATTGTTAGTCCATATTTAGTGTTTTCATGTGATGATTCATAACTATTACTCTCTCTGAGCTAGAAAGTAACATCCTTTTTCATGATAATTATTATCTCAAGTTTTTGTTTTATTAATTTTCACTGGGGTTTTTGTATTGGGTTCAGAGGATCAAACTTGTGCCCCATGCTTATGCAGCAAGTACTTTACTGACTGAACCATCTCTGCTGCCTCCTACTCACATTTCAAAGGGTATTTCCTTGTTGATTAAAAAAAAAAAAAAAAAAAAAAAAAAAAAACACAGATCTCATCTTAAAGGGAATACAAGATAATTTATTCTGGAGCCATTTTGAGTGACCAAGGAGCAGGAACACAGATTTAAGTTACTCCAGACTCCATGTTCTAATGGGGAAGCTGTTTCATGAAGTTCTTTTCGTTTCACAGAGCAAAGAAAGACATAAATCAAGGCAAGTTTAAAATACATAAGTGGGTACAGCAGAGAGGTTGTTATAGCATGATGGAGGAACTTTTCCATGGGTTGATGCTCTCTGATGCCACTCTCAGCTTTTTCTTGGGAAGCTAGTTAATAGTGATAACTTAACAGATTCCAAAAAGTTTCTATCGATTACTCACAGGAAGCTAGTTCAGGCACAGAGGTGGGCAGGGAGAGGGCCAGAAGTAGCCCAAGATAAGATAATTAGCCTCTGGACCGGGAACATTCCAATCTCTCACAGTACTGCAGTTTGAATCGGTCTCTACAGACACGCTTCTTTCTCTCCAGGAGTTTTTGTTCACATTAGTAACTCAAATCCCACCCATTTAAACACAAGTATTATATTAAAAAACCTTCACGTTTACATCTGGTATGTTTTCCATCAAGTACTGTGGCCCAGACAAACTGAGACATAAATTAACCGTCATAGGAGGTGGCCAAGAATTTGACTAATGTTACCCAAGTTCTAGAGCTTTTCTGTGAAAGGGGTCCTGTTTCTAGTAGCCTAAGCCTCGACTTCTAGCCATGCCTGGGTTCCATCTCTGTTTCTGCTTGCACCTGGAGCTCTGTTTCTGGGTACTACTTTCTGGAAAGCCAAAGCAAATGCTGGGGCCTTTTGTGCTGTTTGCACTGGTAACCAGTGGCTTCTCTAACAAGCTTTTTCCTCCGAGGCTCTAGACTCATCATTGATACTTTAACATCATCTCTTCAAGTGCTTATTAAGGTTTAGTTTAATTACACATTTCCTTCTCTCTTATTTCCCTTTTCAGTATCAACTCTTGCAAGTGTTTAGTACATATAAATTGTTTGGAGGAGTGTCTGAAACATGAATACTAATATTTTGCATGCAGGTACCATCTAAATCTTTATGAAGGCCAGCGTGCCATCTATAACTCTCACATTTATTTCACGGAACACTACTTTTGTTTTGCACAGTGTCTTAGTTTGCTTTCTATTGATGTAATAAAGACCAAGGCCAAAAGCAACTTGGGAAGGAAAGGGTTTATTTTGCCTAAGTGTCTTATCATAGTCACTGAGGAGAGCCAGAGCAGGGACACAAGCCACAAAAGGAACCTAGAGACCAGAGTGGCAGCAGAGGCCGTGGAGAAGTGCTACCTACACTGGCATGCTCACAAGGTCATGCTCAGCTACCTTTTTTAATCCCTCCCACCACCTGACCAGGGTGGCACCGCCCACAGTGCCCTACTAGCCCTCCCAGCATCAATCAACAACCAAGAAAATATCACACAGACAGGCTGAAAGGCTCATCTGATGAAAGCGTTTCCTCAGTTGAAAGGTTCTCCTCCCAAGTGACTCTATACGTATCCCATATAGAAGGTAACCAGCACACCGGCAGTACCATGAATCTCTGTGCGTTGTCTGTTCCTTCCTCTGCCTTCTTTCCTTCATGCCTCATTTCTGCTTCCCCTCTCACTCTCACTCTCTTTCCATCCTCCCTCTCTCCTTTCCTTATTTAAGACAAAGCCTTCCCACGTAAGGCAGAGTGGCCTTGAATTTAAGATCCTGCAGGGATTATAGGTGTGTATCACCATGCTGGTAAGCCATGCTACTTCAGGATGCACAGCCAGCATTCACCACTTCTGCCCTCCTATTTATTCCCAGAGATCCTTCCCTGAGTCACCACTCCATATGGACAAACATCTTTTGTAGAACCCTGGTCTGTGTCATTTTATAACTTATGTTGAGAATATTTTTAGGATACCTTCTGTGCTGTAGAGTGGTTGAGACAGGTGTGAACTGTATGCACTTGTATATTTATTCTCAAGGGTCTCTTTGGCTACACACCACATATTCCTAATCATTTTGCAAGCAATGGTATCAACTCTTAACTGTTCAAATGAAAACAGCCAAGAGAGTCAGGTGACCTAGGTTAAGCAATGTTGTATGAGGAACATGGGATACCGAAAAAACACATTCCTGAGTGACTATAGACATGTAAGTAGGGGAGTTGTGCCACTTATTTGTTATTTTTTAAATATCGTCCATAAGAGAACTTGGTAGCATTGCTCATTCACTGTGTGGAGAACGCAAAACACAAGTACTCAAAAGAAAAATGAAGGGTATACAGTAGCCAACAGATGTGGCACCTGCCAGACATCTTTCCTGTGGTACAGAGGGTGCAATCTTGTCCTGGTGTGAGAACTACTTACTTTCTGGCTGCAAGAAGTCACAAAGTCACCTGTGCTCAGGAAGTGTAGGGTGGAACTGAGTTTCAAAGTCCTGCAATCCTGTCTCCTATTTTTTATTTTGACAAATTTGAAATTTTATAAATTGAAAGAATAACACAAAGAATACCTTTCCACTCTTGCCATGTTTCACTAGTGTTACCCTTCGGTCATATTTTATTTCTTTTTTTTTTCTTTATATTCATCTAAAAATCTGCCTGCCTGCTGCCTGCCTGCCTACCTACTTACCTATACCTACTTTACATATGCATATTTGCTCATCCATCCATTCATCCACTCAACTATCATTTGTTCTATTGTTTATCTTTAGCAGTGCTTCTCAAGAGCAAGGACTAAAGGGGTCACACAGAGAAGTCGAGGCTTGGCACCATGAAGAGAGTCTATGGGAGGCTACTAGTGAAAGTGCAGGCCACTTGCAACAGAAGACTCTAGCATTCTTGGAGATGTCGGGACCATGGGATGACCACCAAGAAGAGCAGCAGCTGTGGAGTGGAACCTGCCGGAGCTTGGAAGACAAACTGTGTGTGCCGCAGAGGGTGAAGCCAGCGAAGTGACCCAGGCCCATTGGAGGAGCCCAGGAGATCGTGAGTGGAACCCAGACATGGGGTGTTGGGTTATTTACACTTTGGAATTTGGTTTTGCTTTGCTTTGATTGTGACTGTGCCCTGGTTTGTTCCTCTTGGAGTAAGAAAGTATTTATTTATTTTGATTTACAGAATCCCACAGTTGAGAGACTTAGGTGTGTGCAGGATAATCTTAAATTTGCATTCTACACCAATGTATCAAAATTTAACTTATTTTGCACCACTATACAAAATTCTATACCAGTGAATTAAAAATAATCTTATTTGTGAGTAACAATTAAAGCATTAACTTGAGGAGTAGATTCAATAATCTACTTTTTGTCCTATCATCACTATATATTTCTGTATTCCCCTTTCTTTCTTTTCAATCCCTATCTCCATATCTACAAAAGAAAGGTAAAGGAAAAGAGCGACATCCCTGAATCCAACATTATTTTCTCTCTGAATAAGACCAATAATAACTTATAACCAACTCCCAGTGAAAATAAACATCTGTAGCCCAAGAGAGCAACCAAAAACCTACCCAACCACTCTTAGGGGAAATAGGGCATTGTTCTCTTAAGGTTTCTTCTAGCTGATTTGGGGCAAATAATACCTTTGTGGAGGCCAAAACGGGGGAAATGGCTAAACAAGCTAAGACTGGCATCAGTTTCTAAATTTTGAGAAATTCTAGGCTTAATAGAAGTCTTGTGTGGGACAGTCTTAAATGCTGGATCAATTGGGATTAGACGCTTTCTTCAAAGCTGTCCTGTTCTGATGAGGAAAAGCAACTGAAGTGCTTGGTGCTGGAACATGAAGGATGTGTCCAGCATGCTGAAAGGAATGAAACCTATCAGGTCTGATCCAGCATCAATGTCCAGTTCTTTTGCTCTGAAAACATAACATTTCTCACAAGCATTATACAGTCCTAAAATTATAAATGTATAAGGTGTGAGTGATACACAGAGCAATTAATGCTGGTTCTCTGCTCTTTGTGTGAGCAGAAAAAAGCTATCTATAAGTCTTCATTCATGCCATATGAAGAATGGCATCTAATAAGTCACAGGGATTCTGTGACCAACAAGAAGCATTGTCTATGCATAGACATTCATGTCTCAGCCAGTCTCAGAGCTATTCCCATGTAGTGGGATTAGCTATATAAGATGCCTGCTTGTTCTGTAGTTTTAATTCTTCACATCTTGATTGTAACTCCTTTCCTCATTGCCTCCAGATGCCACCTCCCCTCCCTCATCCTCCCTCCCTCCCTCCCCTAGTCCTCAGAAAGGGAAGCCCTCCTCCCCTAACACCTGACCTCAGCCTATCACGTCTCATCTGTACTACTGTATCCTCTTCTTCAGTAGCCTGGCAAGGCCACCCTGGAAGGGGGAAGTGATCAATGTTGAGAGGCCAGAGTCCATGTCAGAAGTAGTCCCTACTCTCCATATTGTGGGATCCACAAGGAGACTGTTTTGCCTATCTGCTACTTCTGAGCAAAGGGTCTAGTTCTACATCATACATGGTCCTTGGTTGGTGCATCAGTCTTTGTACTGTAGTGTGGTTATCCTGTATTACGTGGTTAATATCCGCTTATAAGTGAGTATATACCATGTGTGTGTCTTTCTGGGTCTGAGTTACCTCACTAAGGATCATCTCTTCTAGTTCTATCCATTTGCCTGCAAATTTCAAGGTTTCCTTGTTTTTAATAGCAGAGTAGTATTTCATTGTGTAAATGTACCACAGTTTCTTTATCCGTTCTTCAGTTGAGGGACCTCTAGGTTGTTTCCAGATTCTGGCTATTATGAATAAAGCTGCTATGAACATAGATGAGCAAATGTCCTTGTTGTATGGTAGAGCATCTTTCGAATATATGACCAGGAGTGGTAGAGCTGGGCCTTGAGGTAGAATTATTTCTGATTTCCTGAGAAAGTGCCAGATTGATTCCCAAAGTGGTTGTATAAGTTTGCATCCTCACCAGCATGGGTGAATTTTTGGTCTTAGCCATTTGGATAGGCGTAAGATGGAATCTCAGAGTCATTTTGATTTGCATTTCCCTGATGACTAGGAATGTTGTGCACTTCTATAAGTGTTTCTCAGCCATTCAATATTCCTCTGCTAGGAATTCTCTGTTTAGCTCTGTACTGCATTTTTTAATTAGAATACTTGGTTTTGTGGTGTTTACATTCTTTAGTTCTTTATATATTTTGGATAGTATGCCTTCTTTCTTTCTTTCTTTCTTTCTTTCTTTCTTTCTTTCTTTCTTTCTTTCATATTTAACATTTTGTTTGACTGCAGTATCCATTTCTTGTACATTATCTTTAATACCTGAGATTCTTTCGTCTATCTCTTATAGTGTGTTGATGAGTCTTGCCTATGAAGTTCCTGAGTTTCTAATATTTCATTTCCAATTTTCTCTCTGTTTAGGTTTTCTTTATTGATTCTATTTCCACTTTCATGTCTTACTCCATTTTCTTAATTTCATTTCACTGTTGTATTTTCATAGACTTCATGAATGAATTTATTCATATCCTCTTTGAGGACCGCTAACATATCCATAAAGGCTATTTCGAAGTTCTTGTCTTGTGATTCAGGCATACTGCCTTTCTCAGCGCCTACTGTAATAGGGTTGCTAAGATCTAGTAGAGACATCTTGTCACAGGTGATATTGATTGTGGTTTTACACTGGCTTCTAGGCATCTGGCTTGGGGATGGTTGTAATTCTTTGTGCTGATATCTGGTCTTGTCTTTGTTGAATGGGTATTCTGTTCATTTGGTTCTGTTGTCCTCTCTAGTTCTTAGGAGTGTGGGGCAGCTGTGTGTTTCCTGGTGGAAAATGTTTCTGGGATCCTGAAGGTGTGGGTGGCCACTGGAGGTTCTGGGTACGATATGTTTCTAGGCATTGAGTTAACTCTTAGAAATGGGTATAATCTAGTATGGGGCACTGAGGAGGTCTGAGAGAAAGAGGAAGAAAATCAGGATGTGCCACCAGGTTCTCTGTGATCCCTGGGCCAGAGAGGGAGGAAAGGCCACATGACATGGTTTGCTATAGATCTGGGGATAAGACCAGTGGATTGAATTTGAAGGGAATGAGGGAATGTGGAGAGTGTTTGCCTTCTTGTAAGTAGCTTCAGGAGTTGGACAATTTTATTTTCTTAACAACTGAATAATTCCATTGTGTAAATGGACCACATTTTCATTATCCACACATCAGTCAACACACACCTAAGCTCTTTCCGTTTCCTGGCTTTGTGAACAGAGCAGTAATAAGCGTGGCTCAACGTGTATGTCTAGTGGGATATAGAGTCACTTTATGCCTAAGAATGGTATGGCTGGGTTCTATGGAGGATTTATTTTCAGCTTTTTTGAGGAACCTCCACACTGATTTGTATAGTAGTTGCACTGTTCACATGCTCATCGAAGGTGTTCTCCTTTCCTATGGCACCTGTTGCTATTTGCTGTTGTTTGTTTTTTTGATGTTCACCATTCTGATCTGGATAAGATTAAATTTTAAAGTAGTTTTAATTGTTATTTCCATGGTATCTAAGGTTTCAAAAAGTGGTACCAAAAGTGTTTCTCAGTAGTTCATGTTTTGTCTTTTGAGAACTCTCTGTTTAGTACCAATGTCCCATTTTTTTTAAGTTGGATTGCTTATTTTCTGGATGTTTAGGGTTTTGAGATCTTTGTATTTTCTAGATACTAACTTTATGGCAGATGTACAGCTGGTGAAGATTTTTTTTTTTATTCTGTAGTATGCCTTTTTCACTCAAGTGGTGGTGTTCATTGCTGGGCAGAAGCTTTTTAGTTCCATGACATCCTGTTTGTCAGTTGTTGGTCTTACTGTCTGTGGTACCAAGATCCTGTTCAGAAAGTCCTTTCCTGTGCCCCTAAGTTGCAGCATATTATCTGTTTTCTTTTCCATCGTATTCAAGGAATTTGGTCTTTTGTTGAGGTCCTTGACCCATTTGGAGTTGAGTTTTGAACACAGTGACAGATATGGATCTTTTTACATTCTTCTATATACAGTCATCCAGTCTGACTAGTGCCATTTGTTGACGAGTCTGTCTTTTCTCCAACATGTATATTTGGCCTCTTTGTCAACAACCAGGTGTCTGTTAGGTGTGTGGACTGTCTCTGTATCCTCCTTTCTGCTCCACTGTTCAATGTGTCTATTTTTATGCTGGTACCATAACTGTTTTTATTACTGTGGCTCTGTAGTACAACTTAAAGTCAGGGATGGTGATGCTTGCAGCTCTTGTGTTGCTCAAGACTATTCTGGCTACCTGGGGATCTTGTGCTTCCACATGAAACTTAAGGTTATCTTTCCAATTACTGTAAAGAATTGCATGGGATTTTTCTGGGAACCTCTCTCAGTCTGTAGACTGCTTTTGGTAGGCTGACTACTTCTCCAACATTAATCATACAGATCCATGAGCATAAGATATCATTCCGATCTTCTGGTGTCTTCTTCGATGTCTTAAAATTTTTGTTGTACACACTTCCCAGTTCCAACTCCGAGTGTGTACCCGCTGCTCCGTGCAGACGGGCGGTGCGGCCCGACAACATGTCGGCGCACTTACAGGTGAAACTCCTGCACAAGACGCTGGAGAACAGAAGTTGGCCAAGCTGCGGCAGCAGAACCTAACGCTGCAAGAAGCATCAGACACGGGCCTGTCACAACCTCAAAATGGAGACATGTCTGAAGAAACAGTAAAAGTTAGGAAAGTTTAAAAAAAATCCCTGAAGCATTCTGTGAACGTGGGCTGAGCAGAAGCACAAAGCAGAAGCGTTCCTGAAGAGACAGTGCAAAATGCAAAAGTTAAAAGACCACCCTCAAAGCTTACCACTTTAACCAATGGAGAAGCAGCGTCAGTGCCATCTCCTGATTCAGAACCAAAAAAGAAAAAGAAGAAGAAGAAGAAGAAGAAGAAGAAGAAGAAGAAGAAGAAGAAGAAGAAGAAGAAGAAGAAGAAAAGGAGGAGGAGGAAGAGGAGGAGGAAGAAGAGGAGGAGGAAGAGGAGGAAGAGGAGGAGGAAAAGGAGAAGGAGGAGGAGGAGCAGCAGAAAAATGGCAGATGATGCTGGGCCTGGCATCAAAAAAGCAAAAACAGAAGAAAACACTAAGGCCCATGAGGAACCAGAAGATGGTGTGGAGACGCGGAATGACAGAGAGGTGCCCAGCCTGGCTCTAGGACTGATAGTTGCTTTTGAGGACACTTCATTTGCTTGCTTCCTTGTCTAATCTCATCAGTGAAAACACTCTGAAGGCTACAGAAGAAATAGGCTTCAAGCCCGTGACTGAGATCCAGCATGAAAGTATCAGGCCACTTCTGGAAGGCAGGGATCTCCTGGCAGCTGCAAAGACAGGCAGCAGCAAGACTGTCGCCTTTCTCATTTCTGTGATCGAACTCATTGTCAAGTTGAAGTTCATGGCCGGGAATGGAATAGGAGCCCTGACTCTCTCTTATCAGAGAGCTGGCCATGCAGACGTTTGGTGTTCTCGAGGAACTGATGATGCACCACGTTCATACGTACGAGCTGATGATCATGGGTGGCGGTAACAGGTCTGCGGAAGCAAGCGCAGTCGCTCATTAATGAGATCAACATAATACTGGCCGCCCCAGGCCCGCTGCTGGACCACATGCAGAATACGCCACGGTTTATGTACAAGAACCTACAGCGTCTGGTTATTGATGAGGCTGATCGTATCTCGGATGTTGGGTTTGGAGAAGAATTAGAGCACATTATTAAACCTTTGCCAGCCCGCAGGCAAACCATGCTCTTTTCTGCCACACAAACTTGAAAAGTCGAAGACTTGGCAAAAATTTCTCTGAAAGAAGAGCCATTGTGTGTGGGTGTTGATGACGATAAAGATGTTGCCACAGTGGATCGCCTTGAGCAGGGGTATGTTGTTTGTCTCTCTGAGAGGAGGTTCCTTCTGCCTTTCACATTCCTTAAGAAGAACCGGAAGAAGAAAAAAGTGATGGTTTTTTTCTTCTTGTATGTCTGTGAAATACCGCTATGAGCTACTGAACTACACTGACCTGCCTGTCTTGGCCATCCATGGAAAGCAAAAGCAAAGTAAGTGAACAACCCCTTTCTTCCAGTTCTGCAACGCAGATTCGGGAACATGCCGTGCACTGATACTCCAGCCAGAGGGCTGGACATCACTGAAGTGGACAGGATAGTTCAACACGACCCTCCTGAGGACAGGATCGTGTCTGTAGAACGGCCAGGGGCCTGAATGGAAGAGGACACGCCCTGCTCATCCTGCGCCCTTGGGAGTTGGGTTTCCTACGTTACTTGAAGCAATCCAAGGTTCCATTGAATCAGTTTGGCTTTTCCTGGTCTAAAGTTTCTGATATTCAGTCTCAGCTGGAAAAGCTGATAAAAAAGAACCACTTCCTCCACAAGTCTGCCCAGGAAGCGTACAAGTCCTACATCCGAGCCTCTGAGTCGCACTCACATAAGCAGATATTTAATGTGAACAACCTAAATTTGCCTCAGGGTGCTCAGTCTTTTGGTTTTAAGGACAGTCCTTTCATTGATCTAAATGTAAGCAGCCATGATGGCAAGCTTAAAAAGGGAGACAGCAGCAGTGGATTCAGCTACCAGAAAACAGAAGATCTTTATACACATCAGCAAGAAGCCAGCAGCCCGCAGGCAGTTCTCTCACTGAGGGGAATAAATAGCCTTCCACCAGGACTGACTTTGCCCTAATTCCATCCCCCTCCCCTCTTTAAAAAAGGAACTTTTATCACCTTTAGGATCTTTTTGTCTTTACTATGATGATGATATTTTATTTTTAAATATTCTTATAAAACAAATTATCTCATTGTTAAAAATTTTTTTTAAATTTTATGAGTCTTTCACTTCCTTAGATATTATTATGTTATTTTTTGAGACTATAGTAAAATGTATTGTTTCCCTGGTTTGTTTATCAGTGTATTTTTTATTTGTATATAGGAAGGCTATAAAGTTCTATGTGTTATTTTGTGTCCTTCTACTTTGCTGAAAGTGTTTTATTATCTGTGGAAGTTTTCTGGTGGAGTCCTTAGAGTCTCTTATATGAAACCATGTCATCTGTAAATACGGAGACTTTGACTTCTTCCTTTCCTACTTGTATTCCCTTGATCTCTTCCACTTATCCTATCTCTCCAGCTAAGACATGCAGCTAACTTGAATAGATATGAAGAGCGGAGATATCCCTGTCTTTTCCTGGTTTTAGTAAAAATGCTTTGAATTTCTCTCCATTTAGCATTGTGCTGGCTCATTGTAACTTGTCTTTATTATATTATGAGTTGTTCCTCACATTTTGAGATTCTCTGGGACTTTTATCATGAAAGGATATTGGAGTTTGTCAAAATAATCATGTGGTTTATGACCTCAAGTCTGTTTATGTGGTGGATTATGTTTATTGGTTAATAAATGTTATGGTTCAAGTGTGTAGAACCATCCCTGACTCTCTGGGATGGAGCCAATTTGCTCGCAGTAGGTAATCCTTTTGTGTCCTTCAGTTCAGTTTACAAGTCTTTTGTTGTAAACTTTTGTGTCTATATCCATCAGAGTTATGGGCCTATAGCTTTCTTTTCTTTTTGTTGGATCTTTGTTGCATTTGGTACTGATGCCAGTTCTTCTTTGGAGGCCTGGTAGGATGCTGCATTCTATCCCTCTGTGCCTAGTCATTTGGGACATTTCAGGTTATTGTGTCTATTATAGCTCCATTTAGAGCACTAACATCATCTTGATTTAATTTTGGTAGATCATATATATTTAGGAACCAATCCATTTCTCTTAAGTCTTCTAGTTTAAGAGAATACCTATTTTTTTTTTAGAATACTGATTTTTTTTTTTTTTAGAATATCGATTTTTTTTTTATAGTGTGTCCTTAGATCTGCTGTAATGTTTTCCTTTTTGTCTCTGATTTTAATAATTTGGATTCCTTCTCTCTTTCCTTTGGTTAGTTTGCTCTTAAGTTTGTCCATCTTGTTAATCCTTTCAAAGAACCACTCCTCTTTATATTAGTTTTCATTTCTAATTAATTAAATTCAGCTCTGACTTTTATTGTGTCTTCTCATGTAATCTTTTTGCCTGTTGTTAGTTCTTGTTTTTCCAAGATCTTCAGGTACAATATTAAGTTATTATTGTGAGATCCCTCCAGGTTTTTAATGGAAGCATAAAGTGCTATAAATATAACCCCTAGGATGGCTTTACTGTGGCCCCATAGTTAGTTTCTGTACAATCTCCAGAATTTGTGTAAGAAATCGTGCTTTGTTTTGTTTTAAGGTACCATAGTTTGAATGTACCCAGTTAAATTTAATCCTCTTTGTATTAAGACACTGGCATCTTAATATATATTATTTGGGCTTGGGGCATCTTAGAGGCAATTAAGGTTAGCTGAAGCTAGGGAAAGGCAGAGGGGCTAATCCAATGGGCCTGTGGCTATAAGGACACCCTGCCTCACCTTGTGATAACCTGTTCTCCCTGTCCACCCTGGGCTACCCTCACTAACCTTGACCTTTTCAGCCTTCAGCATCTTGAGCAGATAAACCTTTCTTATTTATAAATTACTCAATCTGTAGTATATCAGTTATAGCTATAGTAAACATACTAAGACAATGAATATAACTATAAGAAGAAAAACAATAGAACTTCCCCTACCCCTCACCCTCACCCCGCCTGCGGTGCTGTTTCCCTTTTAGAGAAGTGAGCTATTTTAAACCTAAGCACCCACTTGGGGATTGGTGCTTTTAGGAAGCTGTCATCTCCCCTCACTGAGTGCTGCTGAAAGGAAATGTGAGAGAAGCCACCCCTCCCGTGCAGTGAGTGCTGGAGCTGAATGAATGAAAGAGCTGCTGTTTTGTCCTGTACCTCCCATCCTGCAGTTAAGAAAAATGTCCCCCCCCCCTTGGAGTGTCTAACTAGACTGATTTAATAAAACAAGATAATTCTGGATACGAGTCTGTGCAAAACAGCAGAATATAAAAGAGCTAATGAGAGGCCTTTGAATGCATGTCATTGTCTTCCACAAAGCGCTGTTTTGTCTCACTGTTTTCATCTAGGACTTCTTGCAAAACAAGAGGCTTTGCCTGCTGCAGCACGGGCTGCTTAGCTCTTGGAGAACTGACAGATATCACACCTTCTCTTGCAGGGCTGGGCTATCCTTCAATCATTCTTTTCCCTCCAGTTGCTGTGCAGTAAGTGTGACAATTAGAACTATTATTTGACTGTCCTACAGTGGGATTCAGTAGCAATCAGACGAATGAAAACTACATTGTAGCCAACAACAGAGTCTCCTGCCTCTAATGAGCTTGGACTGAACGTGGCAAGGAGAGGTCATAGAATCCATCAAAATATCGAGGCTGCATAAACCTGGGTGTGGTTTCCCTTATCTGGAAGCTCTTCTGAGGACACTGTGCATGAGACAAAACATGAGTCTAGTCTAAATATGGTTGGTGCACAAAAGCTACTTAATCGCATTTTTGGCCTCATGAAAATATCAGAATACATCGTGGAAGATACTTTCATCCTGTTATTGATTTGTATGCTCCCCACACTTTCTCATATTTAAAGCTCTGCTGATACAGACATTAAAGGGCATAACTATAAAAGCTGGGGGAGTCTTCCTGGATAATGTAGCTAGGCAACGGAGGTCCCGGATCATGGTAGTTCCAAGTCCCTGCTTCCTGTCAGTCTTCTTTATAGTTATTTATCTTTTAGAGATGCCAAAATAGTAAAAAACAAGGTGATGATGCTCTTATACATATGTGTGTGTTATATGGTGCATTTTATACACGTATACACATATTAATACGAATGATGTACGAGATTGGGAAGGAAGCCAAGTAGTCCTCAAATAGCTGTTTTCAGCATGTTAGCATTTCAGAGTAGGTGAGTAGGTGAATGCTCAGAAACTGTTAGGTATCTATGATCCTCAATATTGATTGTCAACCTGATGGGATTTAGACTCACCATGGAAACAACCCTTTGGGCATGTCTGTGCAAAAGTGTCTATAGTGAGTTAATTGAAGTGAGAAGACCTACTCTAAACATACACAATACCATTCCACGGGCTAGGGTCCTTGTGCTGTGGGGTGTCCATGGAGGAGAATACTTGTATATTGGGTTTAAACCAATAGATAGTCTTTATTAGCTGTCTGGTGACACAGTGGGTATTCTGGATTCCAGTGCAGCCCCAGGCCTTTCTCAAGATGAGCTTTTAAGCACAAAATCACATTCTGGGTTGACAAGCTTTAGTTAACAAGAACAGTTAACCAGAAGCAGAACTACAGGAGCCAAGAAGTAAGGTGAGTTCAATTGGAGACTTTCCCAGAACTGTGGGCTTTGATGGAGCAGGTCTTTGTTTTTGTATTGACTGGTGGTGCTGTCTGTGTGCTGAGTTGTATGGCCTGAATGGCAATTCCATCATGGAGTCATTCTTGCCAAGGCCTCGGAGCCCATTACGCTTGACTGAATGAACAGAGAGGGCCAGCAGATGCTCGCACTCATCCCTCTTTCCTTCTTACTGTGTATGCAATGTGGCCAGCTATCCTGAGTTCCTGACACCATGACTTGCCTGATGTGACAGATCATGTCTTTGAACTGTGAGCCAAAGCAAACCTTTCCTTAAGTTGCTTGTCAAGCATCACATGTCCTGGCAACAAATACAACAACAACAACAACAACAACCACAAAAGGCACTGGGAGTGCACCTGCTGGTGTGAAAAGCCTGACTATGTGGTTCTCAGACCTTTGGAACTCAGGATCAGCAGAATAGCAGTGATTCCAGAACAACCACCAGGCCATGGCTTTGGACCTCAAAACTCCAGTCTGTGTTCCTAAGATGAAGGGAAAGCCCATGGTCAAGGAAACAGCAGGTCCAACCTCATGTCACCCAGCTAATCCTGGGGAAAGACCCTGGGTTCCATCAGAGTTTTTCTGAGTCTGGGTTACCTCAATCAAGATGATATTTCCATTTGCCTGCAAATTGCATGATATCTTTGTTTTTGATAATTGAGTAGTACTCCACTGGGTAAATATACACATTTTCTCTACCCAGTCTTCAGTTGAGGGACTCCTAGATGGTTTCTGGCTATTATGAATAAAGCTGCTATGAACACAGTTGAACAAGTGTCATTGTGGTATGGTGGAGTATCTTTTGGGTAAACCAGGAGTGGTATTGAGGTAGAATGATTCTTAATTTTCTAAGAAATTTCTAGATTGATTTCCAAAGTGGTTGTACAAGTTTTCACTCCCACCAACAATGGAGGAGTGTTCCTCTTGCTCCACATCCTCACCAGCAGGTGCTGTCACTTAAGTTTTTGATCTTAGGCATTCTGATGGTGTAAGATGGAATCTCAGAATCCTTTTGATTTGTATTTCCCTACTGACTAAAGTCAAGATTCCTTAGTTGAGAATTCTCTGTTTAGCTCTGTACCCCATTTTAATTGGATTATTGGTTTGCTCATCTTTAATTTCTTGAATTCGTTATATATTTTGGATATTAGGCCTCTGTCGGATGTAGAGTTGATGAAGATCTTTTTCCATTCTGTAGGCTGCTGTTTTGTCCTCCTGATGGTGTCCTTTGCCTTGCAGAAGCTTTTCAGTTTCATGAGATCCCACTTATTTTTTTGCTGATCTTAGTGCCTGAGCTGTTGGTGTGCTGTTCAGGACATTGTCTCCTGTGCCAATGCATTCAAAGCTATTCACCACTTTCTCTTCCAGTGGATTTAGTGTATCTGGTTTTATGTTGAGGTCTTCGATCCACTTGGACTTGAGTTTTGCACATGGTGACAGATATGTATATATTTGCACTCTTCCTTTTGAAGTTGGATTGAATATATTTACATTATGAAATGGCTTTGTATCTATGAAGACCAGGGTGGAAGATTATGGATTAAAAATGATATTTTATTATCAAGTTAACAGGAGTTGGAGTTCGGATTGGTTAATCTTGATTGTCAACTTGGTAAGATTTAGAGCCACTGTGGGAAACAAATCCGAGCATGTCTGTGACAGAGATCCTAGGCTGGCTTGGCTGAAGTGAGAGGACTCATCCTAACTGTGGGCAGCACCATGCTACCAGTTGACTTCCTGGACTGAAAGCAAGCTGACTGTGAGAATGCATCTCACTCTGACTCCTGACTACAGATGCAGTGTGACCAGCCACCTCAAGCGCCTGCCACCATGATCCACTCACCACGATGGACTGTCCCCTTAAACAATGAGCCAGAAGAAGCCTTTCCTTCCTGTGGCTGCTGTTTTTCCAACTACACTAAATAACCAAGAGCCTTTCCTTATCATCATTGCTAATTGTAAGTAAGATGTATGGCTATTTTGTGTACATATATACACTTAGTGCTGTGTAATGTGCACACTTTGTGCCCATATATATGTGTACGCACTGTGCCATGGCACACAGACCTGACCTTAAGTGTTGAATCCTTGTCATTATTACTAATTGTGCATAATGTTTTTACTTTTTATTTTTAATAATATAATTATATGTTATATTTATTGTACCATTTCCCCCTTTCCTTTCCTCCCTTCAACCCCACCCATATACCCCTCTTTCTTTCTTTCAAGTTCATGGCTTCTCTTTTCTTTTTCTTTCTTTTTAAAAAATGTTAATAGAAAATTCACACAATATATTCTGATCATGGTTTCTTTTGCTCCATTTCCTCCCAGATCCTGTGCACCTCCTCATCCACTCAACTCCACACCTTCCCTCCTCTCTCTCTCTCTCTCTCTCTCTCTCTCTCTCTCTGAATAGATGTTAGAAAACAGACAAATTAAAACAACAACAATGAAAAAGCACAAAGAACACGCACACACACAAGCATAAAAACACAAAATTGGAAACCATAATATACAAGCAAAAGACTAGTAAGATTAAAAAAAAAAAAGCCAAAACAAAGTACTCTAAGACAAAGCAATCTACAAAACCACCATTGAGTTCACTTTGTGTTGGCCATCTACTGCTGGTCTTGGGACCTGCCCTTAAGTGTGGTTTATATACCCAGTGAAATCACATTGGGGAAAACTAATTTTTCCTTTGTAGGCTATGGCCTCATTTTTGGTTAATTGTTGTTACATGCTTATATACATTGTGTGACCTGAACTAAGAGGCTTCATTATTACTATTTGTGTGTAGCACATACAACTGTTTCTTGTGCATATGTACACTTGTGTTGCAACATGGTCCTGAATAAAGATTCTTAGGTGTCAAAATGTCTGGTCAAACTTATAGTTGAACAAATCTAAATTAAAGCAAAGTTGTTTTTTTCTTTTAATTTTCATTGTGGGGCTATTCATACAACATAAACTCTGTGTGTGTGTGTGTGTGTGTGAGAGAGAGAGAGAGAGAGAGAGAGAGAGAGAGAGAGAGACATGTGTAAGTGGGTTCAGAGGATAGGAAGGGTCTGGATCCCCTGGAGGTGGGTTACAGGAAGTTGTAAAGTGCCTGATGTGGGTTCTGGGAACTGAACTTAGTCCTCTGGAAGAGCAGCAACTACCCTTAACCACAGACCCCCTCTCAGCCCCACTTGAACCACCTAGTGCAGTGCCGTTAAGTGAATGCACATTGTTGGGCAACCTTTGGTGCTAAGGGTCTGCAGAACCCTCTCATTTTCATATGAAACTTCGTACCAATTAGGCACTAATTCCTCCCTCCCTCCTTCCCTAGCCATTTGATGACCAGTTTAGCTTCTGTCTGTGAATTTACTGTTCTGACTTCCTCCTGAATGTGGAATATTACATTTGGTCTTACATTTGACCTATTTTGCCAAGCGTTTCTCTAAGGTTCATTTATGTGGCTGCAAGTGTCAGAATTGTAGTCCTTTTGAAGGCTGAATACAAAGCTTCATTAAAAGTAAGGTTTATGGGAGGACCCTTGGCTGCAGCTCACAGACCCTCTCTTTTCCCTCCCTTGTCTTAATAAAATGTATGAATGTTTAATGAGATGTGTGGTCATGGCTCCCCAGTGCAGACCTTCTGGGATCATTTGCCCTTGAATTGAGGCATCAGGCAGCTGCATTAGTGCTTGTGTCTGCATTCTGCCACTCAGGAAGTTTACCATGAGCACACAGTCAAGCTAAACCATATGACACAGCCTGTATACAGCCTGTTTTTTTTTTTTTTTTTAATGTACTCAAAGTGCAGTTTGATGTGGCTCCAGCTAGTTCTTTGCAGGACTTCTCAGGTTTGTAAAATGTAGGCCATTGACTACCGAGGGCATGGGAAGCCAAACACAATGGATAGCAGTCCCTACTGTCCCACAGTCAGTGTCTGAGGCGAACAGTTGGCAAATGTGGGGGGGAAGTGCATGGCATGTTGGAAGACCAAAATGGAGACACTTTAGAGAAGAAACTGGGTGCCCCAACTCTGATTGCAAAAAGGTTCAGTCCAACGTTGGAAGTCGCCATGGTCTTCAACGGCCCCAGCACTGCTTGCAAGTGTATGTGCCTTGCAGTGTCTTCTGAGAGTCAGGCAATCTCCTAACCTGAAGCAGAGCAAGGCTCCCTGACTCCTTCCAGGCCCTCTCCACATCATTTCTTCTCCCTGTCCCTTCACAGAAAGTCCTTTCCCTGTCACTACTGCCTTCCCCCGTTGAATTAGTTTATGTATGTGTCTCTTCCAAGCTTCAGTAAGCCCAAGTTTCTCCTCAGAAATTGTCCTTACCCTGCTCACTGTGACAGCGCCTTCCTCTCACACTGCCGCTGTCTCTCTCATTCCCTTCATCCCGCTTTTGGGATTTTCCACTTGATGTTGTATTGCTCGCTTATTTACTTGTTTGTTATTTGTCCTCCTGGGCAGACCTTGCCCAACTTAAATGGACAGAGGAGTCCATGTACAGGAGGTTGGTTGAGCTTGTAAAAGGCAGACTGTTTCTTTAGGTCTGCCGGGATCTGAGCAGGTGACAGTGATATTGCTGATCCAAGAAACGCATTGCAAACCCAGTTTTTGAAAGCAGGCTGTATGAAAACGGCCATTTTATCTACCTCATTGTCATTGAACACCCTCCTTTGGTTCATACATGAGGTCACTTTATAATTAATTGCAAAGGGAGGACAGTCTCGTAGATGTTAATACAGGGTACATAGACTGCTTGAAGTGAAAGGAACATAAGCACATCATAACCCAAAAGAAAGCCTTTTTAGGGTGGGTGGCTGCCAGTGCAGACCTCAGGTTGGGAACTCCAGATAAAAATAATCCTGTTCGGTCCAGGGTCTCAGCCTGCACTACCAATCCTGCTATCTTGGGCTTTACCAGTAGCTCACTTTCTTCTCTTCCAGGCACAGAGCTACAAGACCAAAGCATCAGCAAAACTGAATGCGTAGTCATCTGAGCCAGGTCTGATGCAGCAGAAGACAGCGGAAACGTGCTGCTTGCTCAGCCTGTTTACTTATTCAGCCCAGGGTCAGTATTCTAGGGGTAGCCCTGCCCACAGTGGGAGGCGTCCTTCCACACCAGTCACTAATCAAGAAACTGCCACACAGACTTCTCTGCAGGCCAGTCGGATGGGGTCATTTGATCAATTGAGGTTACCTGGTCCCAGATGATCCTAGCTTGAGTCAATCAGACCAAAAACAAACATACAAACTAAAGTCTAACCATCATAGAATTTTTTTCCTTTTGAATCAGAAATACTAGGCAGTATAAAAATTGGTGTTTTAAAATTTCACAATCTTGGAAAAGTAAGGCTTATATAAATGGACAACATGACCAGTCCATGGTATGATGAAGGGAGTATTCATGCCTGAGACTGACGACTGGTTAAAAGTCCATAGCTGAGGAGGTCCCAGGCCCTAGGAAAGACCTGCTGTTGTTGTTTCCCTAAGTAGACACACACATTGTCACACTGCTTCTAAATGCTTATGGCCATAGATTAGTGCTGCTCTTTTTTTTTTTAATTTTATTAATTTATTCTTGTTACATCTCTATGGTTATCCCATCCCTTGTAACCTCGCATTTTCCCCTCCCTCCCATTTTCCCCTTATTCTCCTCCCCTATGACTGTTCCTGAGAGGGATTACCTCCCCCTGTATATGCTCATAGGGTATCAAGTCTCTTCTCGGTGACCTGCTGTCCTTCCTCTGAGTGCCACTAGGTCTCCCCCTCCAGGGGACATAGTCAAATGTGAGGCACCAGAGTACGTGAGAAAGTCATATCCCACTCTCCACTCAAGTGTGAAGACTGTCCTGTCCATGGGCTAGATCAGGGTAGGGGTTTAAATTTTACCGCCTGTATTGTCCTTGGCTAGTGCCTTAGCTATTCCACTCCTTGGAATATACCCAGAAGATGCACCAGCACACAACAAGAAAATTTGCTCAACCATGTTCATAGCAGCCTTATTCATAATAGCCAGATCATGGAAACAACCTAAATGTCCCTTAGTAGAAGAATGGATAAAGAAACTGTGGTACATATACACTATGGAATACTACTCAGCTATTAAAAACAAGGAATTCCTGAAATTTGTGGACAAATGGATTGAGCTAGAAATGATCATGAGTGAGTTAACCCAGAAGCAGAAAGACTCAAATGGTATATACTCACTTATATCTGCATACTAGCCCAATGGGCATGTCCCACGAAAGCCTTCCCTTACCAGGAAACTGGTACAGAGGGGAGGACATCCTATTGGGATTCTAGATGAGAGAACCATATGAGAATAGCAATGTAGAAGGATCCAGTGGGTCCTAGAAAGCTACAAGTAGAACATTATGATAGGCAGATTTGGGCCAAGGGGTCCCGCTCAAATTAGTGCTGCTCTTAACATCGACTAAAGAAAGTCTTTTTGCAGTAAGCAGTAGTTAATTCAAAGGTTGTTACTGGTAAAAGTGTTGAAGATAAGCAACTGTCAAGTGCCTAGCCCAAAACGTGACACCTATGCAACCCTTTCAAGGAAGAGCAGGGAGACTGTCAGAGCTCCAAGAGTTGAAGAGGTGCTGGGAACCGCTGTCTGGGGACATGCCACGACGTTGTACTCATGAACTCACTGCAGCTGTGGTTACCCACAGAAGAACTGCACAGCACTGAGCCCATCACCATCCCATCATGGGGCAGCCCTCACCCTCGCTGGGGAGCTGTTGACAGCTGATGACTTCTGGGAGAAGAAAGAGCCATTTCTCTTTAGTTGTGTACCTGCTTATACGTTGTTCGTGCTTCAGTAAATAACCCTGTAGTCATGCTCATGTAAGCAATTAAACTAAGTGGAACACACACACACAGATACATACACACACACACATACACACATATACACACACATACACACACACACACACACACACACACACACACACACACACACACACTCACCATAGAAGTTAGAGGGAGACTTCTTGGAAAGGAGGATGGGTTCAGATGGAGTAGGAGGGAGATGAAAGAAAGCAATGGGAGTGAATGTAATCAAAATACATCATATATATGTAATAAAATTGTTAACAATTTGTCTTTTTCAAAAGGCCCTGATAACACTTGAGGGACTGTTATTTGGGGTTTCTTTTCAGGAACCCCATAAAAGGGAGAGTTAGGCTGACAAATTAGGCCGTATTATCTCTTTCCTGCTGTGCTTGTCCCATCCCATGATACATGGGATTTAAATCAATGTACGTCCAATTGCTCACAGGGATTCTCCCAAAAAGTTGACTTGAGTACAATTTCTTCTTCATGTATATGCATCCCAAACAGTTCAGGCCAGATTGGCCTTTTTATTCTTTGTACCTGGATATATTGGGACTATGTTTAAACAGGACCTGTCTAAATGTTAGTGTTGTTGGGAGGAGAGAGGAGAGCACTTGTAGACTGTGGTGCAGGGGAGGGTTGAGGCGGGTTCTGAGGTTGCTTGGTGTGTTATTTGAAGACAGGTGTGTGTGTAGTACATGCAGATGAAGAAGATGGGCTGCTATGAGCATTATTAGAAGAGGAAAGTGTGAGTAACCCAAACCAAGTGAAGGCCCAGACTGCTAACGTCCCCCCAGTGCTTGCCTGCCTTAGCTCCAGCCTAGAGCTTCATGCATGTTAGACAAATGCTCAGCCTACTGAGCTACACCCCAGCCATCAGGGACAGACGCTCTATATCTAGGCTTTTCTTTGAAGAGTGGAGTTGAATTAAAAATGTTTGTTTATGTTATAAAAATAAAAGAATGTTGAAGATTGAATATGCTAACCCTTAACTTTAGTGCTCAGGTTATTTTATAAAATGTTGGTGTCTATAGTTAGGGTTATCTGGTCCTGAAATCATTTTACCTGGGAGTTTCCTATCCGTTTCTTATTCCAAAATAACGAAAATGACAACAGGTAATATTAAAGCTTTCTAGGCCATTTAAAATGTCTAGCCTTAGCAGGACCTATAATCCTAGCCACTTGAGATGCTGAAGCAGGAAAATTAGGAGTTCAAGGCCAGCCTGGGCTACAAAATAACTTCAAAGCTCCCCTGGGTCACTTACCAAGATACTGTATCAAAAATATTTTTTAGAGGGGAGGTGTGGCAGAGAACAGCAGTAGAACGTTTGCCTGGCAAGTATAAGGCCTAGATGGGGGGTTCGAAGGAGAAGCCCAGGAGGCAGAGTGGAGGCGCCTTCTTACAGTTTCAGAGGAAGGAAGAGTCTGTGCCACATGGTTGATGCACAGTCCATACCACGCACTTGTCACCTGCTGTCTGGTTCCTGGGCAACAGGGGAAGGGGGCAGTGTGCTGAAAGCAAGGAGGAGAGGCCCATTTTGTTGATGGGTATCTATCATGTGTGGGGCACGTCACCAGTATCTCTGGAGTCTGTTAGCCTGGGAGCTGCACAGAAAACCACTACTGAGGGCAGGGGTGTTGGAGGCCGGTCTGATGTATTTTGATGCTAATTACTGCTTGCAGTCTTTGTGCCCCAAGTATTGCTATGTAACCTTGCTTTAAAACTTAATCCTATTTGATCAATAAAAAGCAAGCCGACACACCTGGGCAGGCAAATGGGATAGGTGTGGCTAAGGTTCCCTGGCTCTAGAAGACAGAGGGAATCTTGGGAAAGAGAAGGGAGACAGGATGGAACAGAGGAAGGAGGAGGAGAATCGCTGCTGCCGTAAGATAGAAGAAGACCTGCATGGGTCCAGACAAGGAGCCCTGAAGTTCCTCATGGAAAGAGATGGCCAACACTACCGGCAGCACTCGGGAGGCAGAGGCAGGTGGATCACTGTAAGTTCGAGGCCGGCCTGGTCTACAAAGTGAGTCCAGGATGGCCAAGGCTACACAGAGAAACCCTGTCTCGAAAAACCAAAAAAAAAAAAAAAAAAAAAGAAAGAAAGAAAGAAAGAGATGGCCAAAATGAAAAACAGTAGCACGTATTTGGGGGTTATGGATGGGAAGTAGCACAAATAGAAATTATTAGAAGCAGATAGAATGGGATGGAGACTGGGAATTCAGGAGGGTAGCTTAGGAAGTAATATCTGCCTTGCCCCGCTATCTAATATACATCAGGTTTCTGTGTTTTCATTGATTGATAGCAGGTTAGAAAATACCGATGTAATCATAATTAGCCTAATAATAAATATTTATAAGGCATACTTATAATTAACTGCAACCGGGTGGAGGTGGGGGTAGAAATGCAGATATGGGTCGGTAGGTCTGGTTTAGGTTCTAAAATGTCCAGGCCCTTGTGTTCTATAAAAACAAGTGAGGGGTGACTTTATGGGAGATGAGCCAGAGGGGGACGCTTACTTTGGATACTGGCATTATATTTGATGTCTGGCTTCTTCCTGCTGAAAATTCGATGCAGCGGGGTCAGGAGGCCTCCAAATCCTGGGGCACCTGGGTCAGAAGCTAGTATCCACACTCACGATTTGGAAGACGCTAACCTGTACTTCCTGTTTACTCAGGTAGCTAATTTTATTCCTTCTCAAGTCTCTGATGGGGTTGAAGACCAGTTAGTTTAGTTTCACAATTAAGCTTAGTTGTTTAGGGGTTAAGATGTTTTCAGGTCTAGATAGAAGTTTTAAGTTGATAGAGATGAAATATGATAGATAACTGATTTACATTCAAAATTTTAGGCTCATCAACATAGGTAAGATATTTTCTTCAAGGCTGCCAAATACAAATAGCCAAAACACTATGAATTTAACATTTATATAATTCCTGATTGTTTCATGATTCTTCTTGCTCTATATAGTTTATGTTATATATGTGTAGTGATATAAATGTATATGTAAAAAATAAAAATATTATTTAAAAAAAGAGGATGGCATCCTCATGAGTGTCTGTGGCATGCTACATGGTGATCTGGACAAACTCAGTTAATGGATCAACTAGAGGAAGGCCTATGGCGAGACTTGAGATGGTTATTAACAGAATGATATAAGGTGTGTCAAGAGGTCCAGGAAGAGTTTTGAAATTGTTTTAAGTTGGATGTGTTGACAAGAGGGTGGAGTTTGTAATAAAAGAGTTAATGACAAAATAGGGACCATCATCAGATGAGAGAGTGCTCCTGACCTTTAAGCTTGTGATGTTAGAGGAGGTTTTGGGGAAGGCATCAGAGAGTAAAGGTAGGCTTCGTGAGGGTTCTGGTAAGTGTGCTTTAGCTAATTCCATTACATTCTTTCTGCATTTTGGTCACACGGTGTTGAGGAAGCTGCATACAACAGACTGGCTATTATTTTTTAAAGGCTAAGATACAGTCTGAGATACACTTCTGGCTTTAGACCTGCAGCGTTCTAGCTTGGTGCACTCATTCTCTGCAGCTTTGGCGGCAAGGGTGCGGCTTGTTGATGTTCTGCAGCACAGGTGCAGCTCCCCTCCCGCCCCACTTCCACCCCGCTCCTGCCCCCGCCCCCACCCCCACCTCCAGCCCCTCCACCCCACCCCTGCCCCCCGGGGACCTGCCCCTAGAGCTCCCCTGTGGGCCAAGCAACACATTTCATGCATGTGGCAAATACCGGCTCATGCCCCATGTCCCATGTTGCTAGGAAATGTAATCCGAGAATCTGATAAAGATGAGGCTAGGTGGGCAGAAAAGCAGGGCTTCGGGAGAGACAAAGGACTAGCCAAGGGACTCCTAAATCACAGTAATTGATTAGCCATCATGATCTGGCTTGCTTTTAAAAAAATCTTCTGTATGTAACATAGCATCTACATGTGACATGTGATAGGAGTATTCTACTTAAAATAATCTGCTCCAACATTATAGAGAGTGTTGGGTGACTGTCCAGGCAGTACACTGTCTCAGTCATTTTTTTCATTTTGGAAGCTGCTAACCTGCACTCCAGGTTCATTCAAGTATTTAAATTTTATCCCTTTCTCAAGTCTCTGATGGGTTTGAAGACCAGATAGTTTATTTAGTCTTTCAATTAAGCTTAGTAGGTTAGGGCTTAAGACATTTTTAGATCAAGAGAGATGTTTTAAGTTCATAGAGATGAGATATGATAGATATTAATCTCCACTCAGAAATTTAGACCCAACAAGTTAGGAAAGATGTTTACTTCAAGTTTGCCAAACACAAATAGTCAAATCACTATAAATGTAACATTTATATAATTCCTAATTGTCTTGTGCTTCTTCTGGCTGTATGTAGTTTATTTTACCCATGTGTAATAATATAAATGTATATGTTTAAAAAAACATAATAAAAAATAAAATAATCAAGAATATAGTTGCCTCAATGAAGCAAAGTTAACAGATGAGGAAAATGGAGATTACAAACAATCAGAATTCACATTTTTTATTTAATTAATTTTTCTCTAAAATTTATATTTTAAAATCTTCACTGACTATATGCTTCCCCTACATCTACTGTTATTTGCACTCTGTGGAACTATTTTACTTTAAAATTAGAGTATTTTTAAAAAATCTATTATGTTTTAATTTTAGTTTTTTTCCTCTGGTCAGCTTAGTCTTATAACCATAACATCAATGTGAAATGTGTAGCTTCAGTTCTTAGGAAAGATTAATAATAGTATATAAATTATTATAGTTTTATTTGTGGGCACTAATTTGATCTGCTCTATTATCATGGCACTATTCTGGATTTTAGTCTGAGGAAGAAATCAGACAACAGAATTTTTTTAAATATTTATTTTCAACATTATTGTCTTTCTCTCATGTGCCAAATATTATTTATTAATAACAGTGATAGAAACAAAGGTGAGACCTATTAGAAATCAGAATTGTATAGCCTTGCAGACATCACCACATATTTTCTTATTTTCAGCAGTCAGAAAAGCAAACAAAACATTAAAAGTCACTGTGATACTGCCCATTATCCTTAGAAAGTGCAAACAAAATATGAATAACATATAATTAACATCTTAACCTCAGCTAGTTGTACTATAGGACACTTTATATTCTCACTTAATCAAGAAACATTGGCTTGTAGAGTGTAAGACATCAGCATTATTATTAGAACTTGGATAGAAGAACAGAACCACTTCTGTCTCTAACTACAGAAGATGGAGTTAAAGCTGTTTAAAGTTTGTCAGGCATCTGAGTGTGGTAGTCGATCTTTAAGAGCATTTAATTTACTTTACGTTGACATTTTAATAACAACAGAAACACAGTAATTCAATTGATTAAACCCAGTTCAATTTTTTTTTTCACTTTTTCTTAGTACGAAAAAACTTGGGTTTGGCTCTAAGAGTGTGGATTTAACTTAGCTATAAGGTGTCTCCCAGATGGAGTAAATGTTTTGGGAAATTTTAAGATAAATTATTTCATTAGCTTAGAACTAGATGTCTTCTATCAAAATTATACTGAATAATGAAAAATTCTTTTATAAAAATAGTAAAAAGGGGCCAGGTATGGCGGCGCACGCCTTTAATCCCAGCACTTGGGAGGCAGAGGCAGGTGGATCGCTGTGAGTTTGAGGCTAGCCTGCTCTACAAAGTGAGTCTAGGACAGCCAAGGCTACACAGAGAAACTCTGTCTCGAAAAAAAAAAAAAAAAGACATTAATCTTTAACATGGAAATGTCAACTTGGCTTAGCAGCAGTAGGGTCCAGGTGCACAGTCACAGAAACTCCATCAACTTCTCATTCTGTCATCTCGATACAGTCACGATTAGCATCACGCCACCAGAGAGCGATAGCCCGGAACAATACCAGTTAAACAGTACAGGCATGAAGAAACACCACAGCTCAGCCCTCTCTGTGTGGGCGAGGAGGGTCATCTTCCACTTAGTGAAATCATCAGCTTGTGTTCACTTCCAGGAGCTTGCTGGGGGAAAACCTCAAAATTCATTTCAAGTGGTTGCTTGCTTGATCATCAGTCCAGAGGGCACACTGGAATTCTGTACAACAGGCAAAGTTATAAACAGGTCTAAGTGTTTATTCAGCAGACGTTCTCAGGCAGGACAGACTCTTTATAATGGAACTTCTCCTGCTGTTAAACGCAGTATACCAGGCTCACCGCTGCTCTTCACTTTCCTCCTGCTCCTCCAGGCTTGTCCGCACCACCAACCCCCCCCCCCCCCCCCACACACACACACAAACCCCAATCTCATCCTCAGCTCTGTAGTAGAACACTTGCTGCTGTCTTTCTTTCCTCACTGACACCATCCCCAACCGATTTTAGGCTCTTCTCCTCCAACTTTCCCTCCTCCAATGTATCCCAGTATCCCAGCCTCACACCAGCAAACATGCCCTGGGAACACTGAGCAGGCCAGGCGAACGGGTAAGCCAATTGAAGACCTTCACCACTCCCTCCTCTAAATCCAGTCCTGCAGTGTCAGCCTTAGCTCTTCTGCAACATAACCCCAGCTGCAGTCCCCACCTCATGTGGATCCCACAGACCATCCCCTCTTAACCCACTTCTCCCATTCATTGCTCTACCCCAGCCAGCAACTCCAGCAGGCACGCCATGCTAACCCACAGGCTGCGCTGCCTGCCACATAAATCAGATAGGCACTGCAGGTCTTCACCTCTCCCTCTGTTCTACCAGTTCTAATCCCCCAGTCTCATGCTCAGCTCTACAGCAGACCACCTGTGGCAGCCTGCCTTGGCCCCCATACCTACAGGTTTGAAGGAAAATGGCCCCGTAGACTCAAAGGGACTGACACTATTGGAAGGTGTGGCCTCATTGGAGGAAATATGTCACAAGGGCAGGCTTTGAGGTCTCAGATGCTCAAGCCAGGTCCAGTGCCGCCTTCTCTTCCTGCTGCCTACCTATCTGGATATAGAACTCTTAGCTCCTTCTCCAGCACCATGTCTGCCTGCATACCATCATGCTTCCCTCCATGACAATAATGGACTAAATTTCTGAACTGTAAACCAGCACCAATTAAATGTTTTCCTTGTAAGAGTTGCCACGGCCAGATGTGAGGCACCAGAGTACTTGAGAAAGTCAAATCCCTCTCTCCACTCAAGTGTGGAGACTGTCTTGTCCATGGGCTAGATCAGGGTAGGGGTTTAAATTTTTCCGCCTGTATTGTCCTTGATACCCTATGAGCATATACAGAGGGAGGTAATCCCTCTGAGGAACAGTCATAGGGGAGAGGAATAAGGGGAAAATGGGAGGGAGGGGAGAATGGGAGGATACAAGGGATGGGATAACCATAGAGATGTAACAAGAATAAATTAATTAAAAATAAAAAATTAAAAAAAAAAAAAAAGAGTTGCCACGGCCATGGCAACTAACTAAACTAAACTAACTAAACCCTAACTAAAGCACATCCTGTTCCCCTTCTAGCCTTCCTCCCCACACTTGCTGCTGGGTTCTCGTCTCCAGTCCCAGCAGGGCACTCCCTGCTAATTCACAGACCATGCCTGACAGGGAACCAGGTGGGCTATCTGCAGACCTTTGCTTCTTTCGCTCCTCAGTCCTAATACCTCCAGTCTTGCCCCCAGCTCTGCAGCAGAAAGCCTGCTGCAGTCTCTCTTTCCTCTCTGACCCCATCCCCAGTGGACCACAAAAATCTTCCCCTCCAACCTTTCTTCCCCCGACTCATCCGGTTATCCCAGCCTCTGACATCAGAGACGTACACTGGGAGTGCACTGGCTGAGCAGCAGGCCGGAGAATGACTTCTCACTGGAGACCCTAAAAGCCACAGGGGCTTAGACAGATGTGCTGCAAACTCTAAGATGCCATAGATGCCAGCCCAGACTACTATACCCAGCAAAAATTTCAATAACTATAGATGTAGAAAACAGGATATTCCATGATAAAGTCAAATTTAACAATATCTATTTACAAACCAAGCCTCACAGTAAGTGTTAGAAGGAAAACTCCAGCTCAAGTAGGATGAAATGAATAATATCACACCAGCAGATTCAAAAGAAGGAAAACACACACACACACACACACACACACACACACGCATGCATGTGCACATGCACACACACATACACACATGCACATGCACACACACACACACATACACACAAAACCACCACCACCACAACAACAACAACAAAATAACAGCAAGTCAATTATCATTGGTCATTGATATTGGGAGATATCAAGTTCAAATAAAAAGATACAGAATAACAAAATGGATGCAAAAGACAGGATCCAACCTGTTGTATGCAAGAAACACATATCAATATCAAGAATAGACATGACCTTAGGGAAATGGGATGGAAAAGATATACCAAGCAAATGAAGCTAAGAAGCAAGCTGGTGTAGCTATTCTAATACCTAATAAAATAGACTTCAAACCAAAGCTAATCAAAAAGAGATGAGAAGGACATTACATACTAATCAAAGGAAAAATCCACCAAGATGACACTTCTATCCTTAATATCTATGCCCTAAATATAAGGGCACTCACTTTTGTACAAGAAACATTACTACAGCTTAAATCACATATTGCATCTCTGACTCTTTTCCCTGGTATTGGGGGCTCTTTCCTTTCCATACTGTATTTTGTCTTGTGATAATTGGTTGTTGTCTCTTGGAGGCCTGTTATTTTCTGATAGGAGGCAGAAGGAGAGTGGATCTGGGGAAGACAGGAGGTAGGGAAACCTGGGGGGAGTGGAGGAAGAGGAAACTGTGGGTGGGATGTATTGTATGAGAGAAGACTCTATTTTCAAAGTATACACATATTATATGTCTATATATATAGGGATAGGGTTTTAGGGGTTAAGGTTAGGGCTAGGGATATATATATATAATATATATATAACATATATATAATATATATAATATATATAATTATTTTGTAACACATAATCATTTTTCATACATTTTTGAAACAATATTTTTATCTAAATTTTTTAGATAAAATTTTAGACAAATTTTATCCTTAATTTTTAAAAAGCAACTATATACTTTTCATATATCTGTAATTTTTATATCTCTTTTTAAAATGCGTTGTCCTTCCTATGAGACTTTAGGTGAGAGTAGCATGGAAGAATGGGGAAATAGTAGGACACACAGGGTCCTGGAAACCTACAAGAAGAACTTTATGACAGGCGGATCTGGGTCCTGGGGTACTCCTCAAACTAAGGCATCAGCCAAGGAGAATATAGGCAGTAAACTTTGAATCCCTACCAAGACCTAGCAGATGAACAGGATATTCTCCACCATTGAGTGGAGAGTGAGATCTGACTCTCACACGAACTCTGGTGCCCCTTTTCTGACCACGTCCCCTGGATGGGGAGGCCTGGCGGCACTCAGAGGAGGGATAGCAAGTTACAAAGAAGAGACTCGATATTCTAAGAGCATATATAGGGGGAGGAGGGTTCCCTCAATCACAGACATAGGGGAGGGGAGAAGGGGGGAAGTGGGAGGGAGGGAGGAATAGGAGGAAACAAGGGAAGGGCTAACAATTGAGATGTAATATGAATAAATTAATAAAAAACAAATAAAAAATGTGTTGTCTTATTTATAAAATCTTGAAAACAATTTATTTTAAATGAAAACTTAATAAATCATATTTGAAACACAGAAAACCCAAATATCTAATAGTCAAAAGTATAGACAGAGAACATAGTCATTTTAAATACACTGTGAAAAAAATCTATGATATTTCCAAGCATAAGGAATTAGCTATACGTTTTAAGTTGTGTCTGTATGTCTTGAGCAGGTATTTGATAGTATTAAGGTTAATTTAAATATTAAATCACCTTAAAGTGTACATACACACCCTGACACATGCACACATCAGGGTATCAGCACTCAATGGCTTTATGAAGTAAGCATAGATCTAAATATTTAATTGTTTTTAGGATACAGAATGCCACTTAAGACTTTATGTACCTGTAACATTTATGAACACAGATAAGACCTGAAGCATATATCAAATGTCAACACGTTAAACTCAGGAATTACATTTAAGCATCCAGTGGGGCAAAGGGTACAAGAGAAGCTTTTGATTCTTCCCTCTTGAAGTTTTAGGGTGCATATAGAAGTGTGTCAGAGAGGACACAGGATGGTCCCTGGAGTTAGCGTGGGCACTGAGCCTGTGCCTCATGCCTGTAGCTCCTGGGAGTGGGGAAGAAAGGGGAAAAAGTGCGGCAGAAGGCGAGTTTGCAGGCTGGAGAAGGAAATTGGAAGCCTGAGCGGTGGATTAGTTTTGGAAAAGTAACTCAGGGGTGAGTCACGTGAGCCCCAAGGAATGAGGGCCCTCGCTGTGGGTCCCACTCCAACTCACAGAGGTGGGGGGGAGGGCAGGCAAAATGCAATTTCTCTTTGGCCACAAGTCAGCAGTGAGGGAGAGGTAGCCCCACCCTTTCAGAGGAGTTGAGACTTTGATCAAAAAGTCTGTTGGGAAGAGAAGCTTGGCAGGTGCATTCAGAGCAGTGCTGAAGGGGGAGCTGGGAGGTGCAACAGGTGTTAGCATCCCCGCCCCACCCTGGGAAGTGTGTGGGGAAGAGAGAGAATTAGAGAGATTTTACAGAGACACTCTCAGAAGGAAAGTGGTATCCATGAACCATGTGTGCCTCAAAATAGGAGAAAGGCGACCTGCCGTTTGGGAGCTTCCAGTCAGAGGAAGGAGTCTGGCTAGAAAGGTGACAGCCTGTTCGTTCCGGCAGAGAAGAGACAGCTGTGTTCCAGGCAGAGGAAAAGGCTTTCTGAGTAGCAGGTTATTAGCACCGAGGTTCGGAAAGCAGCATGTGATGGGCAGAGGGCTAAGCAAGTGTTAAGGTAGAAAAGGTTCCGATGCGGAAAGTCTGGCAACGAAGACATTTGAAGTGAGCAAAGGTTACCCCTCATGAAGCCTGGCGAGTTAACCAGGTATGCTGGGCAGGGAAGGACATCTTCCTTTTAATTGTCCAACCCCATCTGTCTTAGGGTTTTCATCACTGAGATAAAGTACCATGGCCAAAAGGAACTTGGGTTTATTTCGGCTTATGATTGTATCCATCATAAAGGGAAGTCAAGGCAAGGAACCTGGAGGCGGGAACTGGTGGAGAAGCCACTGCGGTACTCCCTTGCTCCCAAAGGCTTGTCAGCCTGCTTTCTTGTATACCCTAGGACGACTTTCCTAGGGGTGGCACTGCCCGTAATGAGCTGGGCCCTTCATCCAGCAGGAAAATGACTTACAAGATTCCCTACAGGCCAGTCTTGTAGTTGCACCTTCCCTATTAAGATTTCCTCCTCCGAAATGACTCTAGCCCCTGTCAAGTTGACATGAAACTAGCTAGCACACTCTTCCCAGAAGCAGAACCAGTATCGCAAATGGGGAACTAAGAAAGAATAAGCGTCCTTAGACTTAGCTGGTCTAGGACAGTGGGCTCTGACTTTTGCTTAAGGGACACTCTAGTGCAGTACTGGGAGTTTTCATAAAAAGTCAACAGACTGGGGGAAAAAATCAGCCCATGGTGCTTCTGGCAAAACCGAAAACTTCACCAGTGGAAAACAAAGGCCAAGAAGAGACTTGATACCCTATGAGCATATACAGAGGGAGGAGGTCCCCCTCAGTCACAGTCATAGGGGAGGGGAGTAAGGGGGAAATGGGAGGGAGAGAGGAATGGGAGGATACAAGGGATGGGATAACAATTGAGATGTAATATGAATAAATTAATAAAATATATTTTTAAAAAAGAAAGAAAAAAAAAGGCCAGCGTTGGATGTAGAGAAAGTGGCAGCAAATGTAGAGGAGGGACCAATGGGCAATGCCCTTTCAGAGCAGCCTTCTCCTGAGTTTTGGCTTGTTATGAAAGGTCTCAGGTTTGAGGTCCAAGGTGGACACCTGTGGTAAATGGTTGTTAAAAGGGCTATTAACAGCGTAGAAGAGCAGCACGGTAGAAGGTCTGAGGAGAATGCATGTCTATGAGGAAGATTCTGGGGTTGCTTGTGTGTGTTGGAAGGGAAGGGGCAAGTGTCACCCTACATGCTTGATGAGTGCCTGTAGTCAGGCTGTCTCTGAGGCAGCAGAAAAAAAGGTGGGTGGTACTTTTCTTTTCTTTTTTAATTTTTAATTAATTATTCACTTTACATCCTGGTCATGGCCTCCTGCCTCCTCCCCCCCCCCCCCAATCCCACCCTCCTTCCCTGTTGTTTCCCCATTCATTCCTCCCCTCCTTCTCAGAGAAGGGGAATCCCATCCCCAACCCCAGCATATCAAGTCATATCAGAATTGAGGGCATCTCCTTCCCCAGTGTCCTGGCCAGGCAGCCTTGCCAGAGGGAAAGTAACCAAAGAGCAGGCAGCCAAGTCCATGACAAAGGCAGCCCCCACTTCCCTTACTAGGATACCCACATGATGTTCGAGCTGCCCATCCACTACATCTGAGCAGGGGGCGTAGGTTGAGTCCATGCATGGACCCTGGCTGGAGCCTCAGTCACCACAGGCCCCCCTGGGTCCTGGTTAGTTGGCTCTGTCTGTCCTTCTATGAAGCTCCTGTCCCCTCTGAGTCCTCCATCCTTACCCCCACTCTTCCCCAAGACTCCCTGAACTCCACCCAGTGTTTGGCTGGGCGTCTTACATGCTTCTATCAGCTGCTGGGTGGAGCCACTCAGAGGACAGCCATACTAGGCTCCTATCCTCCAGCACAGCAGAGTATCATCAATAGTGCCAAGGGTTGGCTGTCTCCCATGGGTGGGTCTCAGGTTGGGCCAGTCTTCATGCCCATCTCTGCACATCGTGTAGGTAGGGCAAGCCCTGAGTCGAAGTTTCCGTGGGTGAGTTGGTGTTCCCCTCCTTCCACTAGGACTTAGAAAGTGGCCTCTCCAGTCTCCATGACCCCTGCTATTGGAGTCTCAGCTAGAGTCCCCCTCATATCCTCCCTGGAGCCTACCCTGTCTAGGTCTCCAGCTTGTCCCAGAGAAGCTCCTACCCAAGGTTTCTTTTCTCTCTGTAAACCTTCTGTCCTCCTGCTCCTGCTCATGCCAGGTCTGATATTGACTCTCATTTCTCTCTGTGCTCCCACTCTTACCTTGTTCCCTCTTTTTAACCACTTCCACTGTCTATCCTATTTCCACTTCTGAGTGAGATTTAAGCATCCTCCCTTGGGTTCTCCTTGTTGGATATCTTCTTTGGGTCTGTGAATTGTAGTATGGTTATCCTGTAATATATGGCTACTATCCACTTATAAGTGAGTAAATATCATGTGTGTCTTTCTGGGTCTAGGTTACCTAACTCAGGATACCCTCTTCTAGTTCCATCCATTTTCCTGTAAATTGCATGATTTCCTTGTTTTTAATAACTGTGTAGTATTCCATTGTGTAAAGATACCACAGTTTCTTTATCCATTCTTTGGTTGAGGGACATTTGGGTTGTTTCCAGTTTCTGACTATTACTAATAAAGCTGCTATGAACATAGTTGAGCAAATGTTCTTGTTGTATGGTGGAGCATCATTTGAGTATATGCCCAGGAGTGGTATAGATGAACCTTGAGTAGAGCTATTCCCAATTTCCTGAGAAAGCACCAGATTGATTTCCAAAGTTGTTGTACAAGTTTAGAAATGTGTGACCTTGAGGATGAAGGGAAAAGGAGGGATGTGGAGAATATATATAATCTGTTATACAGGAGGTGTGTGTCCCTGGTGGCCCCTGATAGTAGGGATAGAAGTCAGGAGAGGAGCCTAGAAGACAGGAGCCTAGCAGAGTGGTGGCCTGGGAAATGTACACAAAATTAGTGATGTGGGAAGAGAGAGCTACAGTGTGTATAACCTGAGCAGTGTTTACTCCAGGGTCTAAGAGTCTCCTTTTCTATTGCTGCCTCAAAACAAAACAAAGTAAAACTGGCCAGCATAGTGGCACACACCTAGAATCCCAGCACTCATAAGCAGAAGCAAGAGGGTTAGATACATGTTATCTCAAAACTACATAACGAATTAGAGGCAGAACCATTGCGATTTAATAAGAATAAATTAATAAAATAAAATTTAAAAATTAAAAAAAGAAGCAGACTGAGCTACATGACATCTTGCCTTGAAAAAAAAAGCAGATAGGGAGGGAAAAAGGAGGAGGAGGAAGTGGAGGAGGAGGAAGTGGAGGAGGAGGAAGAGGAGGAGGAAGAGGAGGAGGAAGAGGAGGAGGAGGAGGAGGAGGAGGAAAAGAAAGTTTCTATTATCAAATAAATGTGATTAACTATTTCCAAGCATAGCATTGGGTACTCATGGGCCTTTGAGCCTGGCTTTATTTGAAAAGATGAAACTTCTCAAGGCATCACCTTTAAGAACATTAGACAAGGCTCCTAGTAGCGGGAAGAGAACACCAACCCACCCACAAAACCTTCAACCCAAAATGTGCCCTGCCTGTAAGACGTGCAGGGATAAAAATAGAGCAGATAGAGCAGAGATTGAGGGAATGAGCAACCAGTGCCTGGCCCAGCCCAAGACCCACCTCATGGAAGAGAGCCTACTTTTGACACTGTTAATGATACTCTGCCATGCTTGCAGGCGGGAGCCTAGCAGAGTTGTCCTCTGAGAGGCTCCACCCAGCAACTGTTCGAAAGAGATGCTGAGACACACAGCCTAATATTAGGTGAAGTATTGGGAGTCTTTTGGGAAAGTGTGGGGAAGGAGAAAAGAACCTGGAAGTGACAGGAGCTCCACAGGAAGACCAATAGAATCAACTAACCAGCCCCCAGCGGGGCTTGTGAAGACTGAAGCACCAAGCATGGACCATACACGCACTGGATCTAGGTCCTCTACATAGGTGTAGTCCATGGGCAGCTCAGGCTTCATGTGGGGCTTCTAGTAAGGGGAGCAGGGGCTATCTCTGTCATGGACTCTGTGTTTGCTTTTTTGATCACTTCCCTTTGGCAGGACTGCCTTGCCAGGCCACGGGAAGAAGACATGCTTAGTCTTGATGGGACTTGATGAGCTGGGGTGGGGGGCCCTTTCCTAAGGAATATGGGAAGGGGAAGAGGGAGGGACTGGGAGGAAAAGAGAGAGGGGCCTATGACAGGGATGTAAAGTAAATAAATAGATTAATAAAATAAAATTTGGAATTTTGGGAGGAAATGCCACTGTGTAGAATGCTTTGAGGTGCTGCATGACACTGGGAGGGCCTAAAAGCAAGTGGAAAACTTGGTTCAATCTCAATAGAAACATTTCTTGGAGGGTCATCTTCCTGCATGATTCCTGTCCTTTCCTTTATGCTAGACTAGGGTGAAGTCAGTGCTGGAAGCAGTTATGTTTTAAGTCTTAGGCTTTTTCTCTTTGGTCCCTTGGTGTCATGTTAATCAGAGGCTCATGGGAAATATCACATCTGCCGCTGGTTTGCACACAGAAGAGCTATGATTGATCAGCATACAGGGGTGGGGGTGGGGTTCCTGGTAAATGCTATAATTGCATTGTATGGCTCATTAGTTACTAAAACAACACTTAAGTCTGTTTCTTCAGCCATTCAGAATTAAGATCCAGACTATGTGGACAGAGAAGGCAAGAGGGCGAGAAGAAACAAGGAATAAGAACTAACTGCTCTGAGTGTGTTTTCTCCCCCATAAAACTTACTTAGCTTCATCTTATAGTTTATGTTTTAGTGTTAAATTACAGCTAAACATCCATTTGAAAATGTTTAGTGTGTAGCATGTGTTCTGGCTAGTTTTTTTGTCAAGTTGACACAAGCTAGAATTATCTAGGAAGAAAAACCTCAGCTGAGACAACGCCCCAATCAGATGGCCTGTAGGCAAGACTTTAGGGCATTTTCTTGATTAATGACTAGTGTGGGAGGACTCAGCCCACGGTGGTCATTGGCACCCTTGGGTAGGTGATCCTTGATTGTATAAGGAAGCAGGCTGAGCAGGCCATGGGGAGCAAGCCAGGAAGCAACACCTCTCCAAGGTCTCCACTTGAGTTCCTGCTTTGAGTTCTACGCTGATTTCCCTTCTTGGTGGACAATAAGCCCTAAGGCTTTTTGTCATGATCCACAGTGTAGAAATCAAATGACAATAGCATAGTTCATTCAAGATGGCAGAATTAAACAATTTGAACACAAATACCTACAGCTGTATATAACCACAACAAACGTGAGACATTCAGTGGACCCTTGGAAGACGGGACTCAGAAAAAAACAGCAGAGTCCTAAGAGGCAGTATCAAAACCACCTCCTCTAGTGAGCCAGTTATTGCTGGGCAAGAGAGAAGGGTCCAAATTAGGTCTTTACTTCATAAAAAAGTAGTTTGAGACAATTAAACACAAAAGAGGAAGGAAAGCAGGGGCTAGGGGGGATATTTCTACATGTTTTTAAAAAATTATTCACTTAATTTTCTGGAAAGAAATACCCACTGGTGAATTGATCTAGTTTAATATTGATCTCAAGGTATACTTTTATTATATTAACTTTCTTACAGGTTCACAATTCTCAGGGGAAAATAAATGAACATTTTAAAAAACTTTTTGAATATTAGTGGCCATGTTGATTTTTCATTTGTGTGTGTGTGTGTGTGTGTGTGTGTGTGTGTGTGTGTGTATGTGTGTGACAAAGAAAGCAAATGCAAGTGAAAATACTCATGTGTGGGCAGAGGTGGGAGCCAAGTAACTTAAGGAAGAGTTTTAGTGAGTTTGCTTGGGTTTGTGTAGGTCATAATTTACATCATATATATTAACTCTAGATGATAGAGAAACCACCAGTCTCCCACCTCCCTGAAACAACTGCTATTGTTTCCTCCTCCCCCTCCTCCCCCTCCTTCTCCCCCTCCCCCTCCTCTTCTGTTCTTGTCTTCTTCCTCCTCCTCCTCCTCCTTTCCCTTTGCCTCTTTCTTCTTCCTGAGTTACTTTTATGCATGTTGGTAAAGGCCAGCAGACTGTCTTCTGACTGTGAACAGCCCATGTGGCTTCTATGAACTGAACTCAGGTCCCCTGAAAGGGCATTTGGTGCTCTTAACAGCTGAACCATCTCTCTAGCCCATCTGGTTTCCTCTTACAGAAGCCTTTGCAAGCCTTTACTCTTAAAAAACAATAGTGACCTCTCTTGTCCACAGTCACCTATGTAAAGCACCTAGTCCCTTGTGTGTAGGAACAGCTGGTTCTAGGGATGTGGAAGGGGGCACTCCATTTCATCATTTGAATATCCCTTTGCTAAAGTAATAGCAGGGAAATCTCTATGTGGTTGCGTGTTTCCAAAGTTTTCTTCTTTTCAGTCAATTTTAGGGTGACCAGCCTCACTAGGGGTGACAGGGACAACGTTCGTTTGGTGGACAGTTACTCTATGTGGGGGTGTAGCAGCTTTCTGCCTGATGGACTATTATTCAGTGTATATATAAAGGAGTGAAAGACAATGCCAAATTGACCGTTACTGTGCGTGCGTGCGTGCGTGCGTGTGTGTGTGTGTGTGTGTGTGTGTGTGTGTGTGTGTGTGTGTAGGACAATGATCTGCCAGGCAGGCTGTTAATCCACAACAATGTGCAGAATTGAAGGACATTACTTAGTGTGTATGACAGTAATCTACCTAATAAGGCTATTTTTCACTGTGTATGGAGTACAGTAGTCTATCTGATGGGTTGTTACAGCAGATAAATGGAGAAGAGTGTTTGGTTAATCTGGTGGACTGTTACTCATTATTTCTAAATGAAGAACAGTGGTCAGTCTGGTGGACAGTTATATATGTGTGTGTGTGTGTGTGTGTGCGCACACACATGTATATATGGTATATAGTGGTCTGTCTGTAGACTGTTATTGGGGTTTAGATTTAACCAATATATGGCTGGCTTGGACTTTCTTAAGCTTGAAGGTAAGCATGGTAATAATAAGTGGTTCTTAATATCTGCTTGTAATTAATAAAACTCTTACATGACCTCAATCTGTTGATGCCACTACTAGCATCACTCTGAACAGTGTGGGGACTCCAGGCGAGGACGCTTGTAAATTCTAATTGCATTCTGCAAAGATACATTTGATCTTCCTTGAAATGTCTAAGTCAACAAAACATTTCCCTCTGCTTCAGTGTAGATTATTCTGCTGGCTGACGGGCTTCTGAAGCTGGGCAAAATTAAGCATGGGAGTAGTTAAGCAAAGAGCTCTTGGCTCAGTCCAGCTTCAAGGCTCACCTTCACCACCTGTTTCAGGCAAGGCCAGCCTCTCTAACTCAGGCTTCTATCTGGCAAACCAGGACTCTTCTGTAATAAAACATCATAACCAAAAACAATTTGAGGAGGAAATGACTTATTTGAGCTTACAGGTGTAAACCATCATGGAGGAAAGTCAAGGCAGAAACTTGAGACAGGACCTAAAGACAGAAACTTGAGCTGAAGCAACGGGGCAGGGAGGAGTGAGTGGTTGGGAGGGGACACTGCATACTGGTTTTGCTCAACCTTCTTTCTTATACCACTCAGCACCACCTGCTGAGGGCTGGGTACACCAACAGTGGGCTGGACCCTCTCACATCAAGCATTAACTACAAAAAATAAATGCCCAACAAACTTGCCTATAGGCTAGTCTTCTGGAAGCATTTTCTCAATTAAGATTTTTCTCTTTCTAGCTATGTCTGGGTTTGTGTCAAGTTGGCAAAACCAACCGGATAGCATCTAAATGTAGTCTTCTTTAAACCCAAAGGATCCTAAGCACTATTCTAATTTTACGAACTCTATTTCCCACTCACTGGATCCGGTCTCTACAGTGAATTATTCTAAGTGTGTGTATTTCTTTTCATGAGCATGTTCTTTAGGAATTAAAGCTTCGTTATGCGCATCACACTGCTCCTTGCTGGCTGGCTGAATATGACATGTGGGTCTGTTTACAGCTCTCTTCTAATCAATGGAAAGGGCCTAAAAGCTGGTGTATTTTAGGCTGAGAAATATGTCTAGCCAGGTTCAAGCAAGGTAGGAAAGAAAGCATGATGAGGGATGAAGAATTAGAGCTAGGTAGGGAGGAATCAAATTGCATAGAGCAGTTGTAGGGTGCAACCCCTTTCATAGGGGTCACCTAAGACCATTGGAAAACAGATATTTATATTGTATTCATATCTCAGATATTTATATCACAATTCATAATAGTAGCAAAATTACAACTATGAAGTAGCAATGAAAATAATTTTATGGTTGGGGCTCACTGCAACATGAGGAACTGTATTAAAGGGCTGCATCAGGAAAGTTGAGAACCTCTGACAAGGAGCTTCCCAGGCCACAAGAGAGCTGGCTTTTTACTAAAGCAGTTGAAATTATTTAGGTGTTTAGTTATCAAATGGTACCTTATGTGTTCACTGCATTATCCAAGTCTTACCATTGCTAGGCATGCTCTAAAAATGTATTAACACGTGCACACTAGCCTTAGGGGGCTATAATTATTACTTCTGCTTTTCTAGATGTATATAAGCTTGGGCTTAGGATAGTGATGAAGTTTCTCAAGATCACCTAGGTGATAATTATAACAAGCAAGATACGATCATGCTGCAAGACCTCAGCAGCCCCCTTCTACCCAGGACTTCAGCGTGGGCTTATTAATTCCACAGTTGTTGCTGATGGATGCGGTGACAGGAAGTTGCTGGTCATGCTGCCACCGCACAGCAGAAGCTGCGGATGTCAACGTAGCACAGATGAGACTGGGCTCCGAAATGAACAGAACACAAGTATCTTTTCTCCTGGACCCCCCTCAGTCTGTTGCCACGGCATTGATCTGAGTGTACATGCATCCCAGTGCTCTTATCTTCTTCATGCCTGGGTCCTCCCTTCCCTCGGGCCACTGTGTCAGTGGGTATGACTGCTCCTTCTGCCCAGATGTGCTTCTGAGTTGCATCCCTTATTGTGTATGTGTGTGTGTGTTGGGGGCGGTAATGGGGCCCCACAAGCTGTAACCAACAGGACCAACCTCTTAGGACTCAGGGACTCTTGGATAGATTCATGTTTACATCAGCTCGAATTCTCCAGCTCTCTCAGGAGAAGCTATCCCCCTTTGTGTGTGTTAACAGGAAGAGGCAATATTCCTGAACATTTGGGAATGATTTTTAAAGGGTGTTTCGCTGACAGGCCTCCTGGAGCACATGCAGTGGCCACAGGTGTCTGCGTCATGCATGCGTCAGCGCAAGAGTCTCTTTTGCATAACAAACTCCAGGGTTTCTCCAGTGCTCATGAATATCACCAACACAGGGAACCATGGAAAGAGGTTAGGGGGCGTGGAGGTGGGGCACCAGATTTTCTGGTCCTGGGGGCCCCATACTTCATTCACAGAGTTGAAAGAACACTCCTAAATGCAAAGGAACACAACTGCTACAGAGATGACAAATGGCGGAAACCACACTTGAACTTGGCAGGGGACAGACAGCAAGATCAAAACTTCCCTCTGGTCCCTCGCTTACGGCAACCATTGCTGCTGTGTGGCTCCAAGGAATTGCCACAGGAGGCCATTTCATCACTGCCTTCAAAACACCGAGGGTAAAAATTATGGCTGCTTATTGCCTCCTTGCCACTTAGGAGACACAAGCCTCATTCTGGGAAGTGCAACACCATACAATGCCTGCCGTCTTCTTAATAATTGCCTTGCTCCCCATGGGTCCAAGTGGGAAAGAGCCTTAATGAGTTTTGGCTTCCCAGAAAAGGAACAAAAACAAAGCATCTATTGTTCTTAATACAACCAGGATGCTCTCCAGAACCGAGACCCTTGCAGTCATCCAGGACTGAGCAACGTGACTAGTGAGAGGAAGGCTCTCCAACACCAGAGTCTGATTTCAAAACGGAAAGAATTTCAGCATCATCAAAGCACACGGACAATCATTTCATTCAGCAAATGTGCTTAGGTGTGGTCTAGGGGCCTGTGATTGTCCAGGGGGAGAAGCTGTAGTTGTGTCTGACAAGCTACACACTATCATGGGCTTGCACTAAAGCAGGTGCATCAAATATAAAAACGGGGCAGAAATTAGAATGGTGGTAAGTGCTCTGCATTGGAAGACGAGGGAGTTGGATGGGGGAGGGGCAGGCAGTGGTCCAGAGATGGTCTGATGTGAAAGTGAGCATCAAGCTAACAGCTGAGCATCAAGGAAGAGCCAAGCATGCTGGGCTGAGTGATGAAAAGGACATTTTTGATGGAGACATGTCATTAGTCCCTAGAGTGAGTGCAGTGTGGCTCAGCCACAGGAAACATCTGGCTGAATCAAGCAGGTAGTCATGCCAGCCTCAGCTTGGGCAGCACGCAGTGGTGGCCATCAGCGATGCAGAAGGGCAGATATGTAGGCATCTGAGGAGGGACACGAAGGGAAAAAAATGACAGGAACAGATGAGCATAGTGCTCCAGAAAGTTCTTACTGTCTGTCTCAGATGTCAAACTTTCAAAAAATTTATAGGAACAGTGAAAGGAGCTTCTGAGTTACCAAGTACTGATTTTCTCCTACTTGCTGTTTGCTGTCACACACACACACACACACACACACACACACACACACACACACACAC
>OU015743.1:109215731-109232128 GCA_907169655.1 Acomys percivali | reverse complement strand
TGTGTGTGTGTGTGTGTGTGTGTGTGTGTGTGTGTGTGTGTGTGTGTAGGGGTCCTATGTGAAGACTGATCATTTGGAATATGACTTAAAACTAAAACAAAATCAATTATCAGTCTTCGGGGACACTGGTGGCAAAAACAGTCCAGGTGGCAGAGGTCTTTTCAGCCTTTTCTCCAGGACTGGCCCTGGCCTTCCTAACCCACCTACTGGACTGGGCTGGAGCAGTTGCACAGTGTTTCTGTGTCTTGTAATGCAGTCCTCGGTTCTGGTCCTATCCTAGTAATAAGTTAGAGGCAAGCAAGGCAGGGAGCACTCTCGGGACACAGCCCAATCTGAACTCCGGGCTGCTGTTCTGAACTTGGAGTTCATAAGGTCTCAGAATAAGCTGTCTCCACCCTGGATGTCCAAGAGCTTCCATTGTAGTGGACACTATGTAGAGAAGGCCAAGGAACTAGGAGAGGAAAGCAACCAGATGAGGAAGCAGGGAAGGAAGGGGGCTGGTCTCAGAAGCTTTGCCTTTTACCTGGACTGATACAGAAAGCCGCCTTAGGGCTGGGAAGTTTCACACTGAAATCCCTAACATTGGAACCCCTTTTGCTGTCACAGAGCCATCTAGGGGCTGTGGGAGGCAAGGCAAGCCAGACTCCCAGGAAGGAGCTACAGAGGGGAGGCTCTAAACAGAGGGGAGTGTCACTGGGCATGTAGCAATGCCCATTGACGCTGACACCTCAGATATATGAGGTCCCACTCTCCAAAACAGGACTGTGTGTCTCTTGTGAGCACCACACTGTTGGAGCAGTGGGGCGGTCGACCTACCACATCCCGTTGTGCCCCTAGTCTGTCCCTCATCACCAGCCTTCTGCTTCTGCAGGATGTCATCAATGCTCTTCTGCAGGGTGAGCCTGGACAGTCTCCAAACCCTGAGCAAGACTTCAAACTCTTCCTCTTTTGAGTCTACCAGGGCTGCTGGCTGAGGAGAAGAGTTGGTGCTCCCAGGGACAGGGACGGGACTGGGAAAGCTGTACACGTGACTGGAATGGGGGCTGAATTTGTAGTTTGCTGAATTGCTTTATAACTTTATCTAAAAGTTGCTGATCAATTAAGGACCACTCAGCTGGGTATCCAATAACCTAGAAAGTAAGGCTAGTGGCAGGCAAGTCTCCTAGAAATGGGAGCATGACAGTTCGGTGTGAGCCAGTTCACTTCCTGCCGATAGAGTCCCTGTGGTGAGATTCAGGGTAGGAAGGTCTGCCCTTTTAGTCTTTCCCAGAACAAGTGCTTTCATATATGCTGTCTTTACCATACATGGATGGGGGCCAATATATAGATTTATTTTCAGATGGAGTCTCTTAACCTCTAACTAAAACTTCTGTAGTGGTGAGAAGAAAGAACGATGTGAGGCAGAATGTATGAGCTGTTGGATGGGAGAGCTGAATTCCCACAGAAAGAAATGGGAGCCCAGGGAAATGGGAGCAGCTGGGGCAGGCAAGCTGAAAACAACAGAATCACAGATGATAGCAGGAAGTTGATGCAAACCAATCACAGCCATTGGAGGGCCTTGGAGGATGTATATCCCAGCTCTTTGCAATTAAGGAAATGTACTGAGAGATTCTAAACAGAGAAAAATCACTATGTGTCAGCTTAGCTGGACCCAAGAGTTTGCCTGCGTTCATATACAGGCAATGAGTTACCAAAAGTGAAAGAAGTAAGCAGAAATGTGTTCCTTTGGGATAATGGGACATACTGTATGTTTCCAGAAAACATGGTCAGGTTGTTAAGACTCCTGGTACCCTTTCTGAACCAAGGAATAATTCACCTCCATCCCGCGGTGTGTGGGAAAATCAGGTTGTGTTCACATCCGGCTCCCTGTATCAGTCATGAAGACGGCTTCAGTTTGAAAGTGACATTCTTGTTAATGCAACAGTACTAGAAAGGCCCAAGGGGGCAACTGGCCTTAAATAAGGTCCTCTGAAACACGTTGAAGGGTTAATCTGGAAACATGCTGGCACACCAGTCTTGCCAAATTTTACAAAATACAAGCCGATTGAGTCAATAGCTCTTTCGTAACTTTTTTTTTTTTTTTTTTTTTTTTTTTTTTTTTTTGAGATAGGGTCTCTCTAGGTAGCCCTGGCTGTCCTGAAATGTCCTGTGTACACCGGGCTTGCCTTGAACTTAGAGGGATCCACCTGCTTCTGCCTCCCAAGTTCTGGGATTCGAGGCATGCGCTATTTATGCCTGGCTTGCATAACCACTTAAAAATAATTTAACGTGGATCATTTTCTTAGTTTGGAATCATCTCAAGAGACTCTTAACTGAATTCGGAACAGAGCTGATATTCAGTAAAGGTTGAACTAAAAAGAGGTTAGCAAAGCCTAAATACACGTTTCTGGTGAAATAGAGCAAGCACCATTGTCTTGTAAATAACCTCCCAGCCCGGAGCACATGGAGCTCATATTAAGCTGATGTGCACTGAAGACATAGGCTATCAATCATCTGAAGTGAGTGCTCCGACATACTGAAAAGCACCGCGTCCTCGAATAATAATTAAAAGACTGCTTCACCTTCACCATCAAAAGCAGCTATATAGCCGTTACTAAGAGATTTAATTCCTAGAGACCGACAGGCAAGTGGGATTATGACAAGCCCGGAAGCTTTCTCCTGGCGTTTGGAAACATTTTGTTGGGAGCTTTCATACACTATGAGACACCCTGGCTTCCCAAATAGTGGGAAATATAAAATGCATGTCTTTTTTTTTTTTTTTCTCTCTCTCTCCTAAAGAAAAGTGTTTAAATCCTCTTGGAAAATAACAAAGGAAGCTATGCCTCACCCACACATAAAGGGAGAGTTGACCCCACATCTGTGGCATCTGCATGTGCAGGTCCAGCCAGCTGCAGGTTGAAAACGCGTGGGCATGTAGTAGGATGTAGATGTCTGAACGTAGGGCAGGCTTTTATCTCGTCAGCATTCCTTCCCTAAGCAATACGGGGCAGAGCGTCTAGCCCGTCTTCACATTGTTTAAGGCATCGCCTGCTATCTAGAGCTGATTTAAATGACGAGACTTGCATGGATTCCCCGTTAACTGTTATTTCAAGAAAAGGACTTGAGCATTCACACATCTTGATGCTCAGGAAAAGGGACTTCCCAGAATCAATTCTCCATGGTTGTGGAGGGCAGACCGTTCTGTGAAGGGCAGGATGCCCCCGGTAAACAGTGAGATGAGAAAAATGGTAAATCTATGCTTCATGTGCACAGATAATGCTCCAGTCTCTCCATGTGCAGAAGAATCACCAGCTTTGCATTGTGCGGTCCCTGCTCCTCCTCTCTTCTCCTGATTTCCCCTGTGACCCATAACGTCCGCGGGAAAGGAGATGCACAGTGCATGTGGCTACGAACCATATCTTGGTGAAGCCAGGCACGCCTCAGAGGCCTCTCTCCTTGGCGTTGTCCCCATTGTCACCTTTGCCTAAAAATGCTGTGTTCTGTTTGAATATTGTTTTAAAAATAATTTGCTCTTGAAAGGACACTGGCCTTTTTAGACAGCTGCTTCTGGCACAGACTGAGCTGTTTTGTGATCTAAGCTCTTTGAGAGAGCGGGCAGGCGGGCGGCGTATCTCAGAAAGCCAGCAGTAAAAGCGATGGTTGCTAAGGGAACAATTGAATTGCTGACACAGGGCCATGTGATGTGACTGAAAACTCTTTTCTTCTCCCGCCACGTGGAAAAGAAAGCGGATGAGTCAGAGGCAGTAGTGGACGGTCCATTCTGACTGCTAAGAAAGTGAAGGACAAAATAACCCCAGCCCCAAAGAGGAATAGTCCTGTGGTGGTTAAACCTGAATCAGGGGCTAGAGCAATGGCTCCGGGTTAAGAGCAAAGTCATCCATAACTCCAGATCCAGGTGACTCGATATCTTTTTCTGACCTTCATGGGTCCTGGGCATGCATGTGGAACACATACACACATATAGGCAAAACATTCACAGATATAAAATAAACATAAACACACATCTTTTTTTTTAATTGAAAGAATCCGAGGCAGCTGGGAAGCTGAGGAAAGTTGAGTGTGACAGGCAGCTGTGAGATGGCTGACCATCAAGTCCAACAGAGTCAAACCCAGAAGGCACTGCACAATCGCCACGTCTTCCTTGTGAATACCACCCTTAATACTTGGAAATATTTCTTAATTCACTGAATCACTCATGTACCATTACCATTTTGGAGAGAGACTATTAGTTTTTATGCATCCTTTTAATGTATAATTTATATACCTTAACATTCATTACAACTATACATTTTAGTGTGCTGGGGTTGACTTTACAGAGGCCCTTAGTAGTTCCTCTAATTTTAGAATATATCCACCTCATCAGAAAGTCCCCTTTTGCCCATTCAGCCGTTCCTTCCAGCCCTAGGCAAACACTAATCTGCTTTGGAACTTGCTCATTAGCCTTCTGTAGACGCTTCATCCGAAAGATACCGGAGAACCTGCCGGTCTTTTGTATCTGGCTTACTTTCTTTTGTATCATGTTTGACATCCACCCCTATTGCACCGTGTTTCAGCTCGTTTCTTTAAAACTGAATCATATTCCATTGTACCAACATATAACACTAGGCACTCACCTGAAGAGAACATTTTTTTCCTCTGGTTTGGGGGAGAATTATGAAAGATGCTCCCATGAGCACTCATGTACAAATCTTTGCATAAGGAAGCTTTTCATTCCTTTGGGGGTATATACCCAGGATTAGAATTCCTGAAACGTGGGTAGGTATGTTTAACTTTTTAGGAAGTCACCTAAAGCCAGCAAAGGGCTCAGCAGGTGAGAGAGACACTTGCCACCGAGCCTGGTAACCTGAGATCCCACACTGTGGAAATGGTCTGCTCATGTAACTTACTCATGTCAGTTGTCCCCTGGCTTCCCTACAAGTGCTAGGCACATGCTTACATACACACACACACACACACACACACACACACACGCACACACACACGCACACACGCACACGCAGGCACGAACGCACGCACGCACGCACGCACGCACACACACACACGCTCTCACACAGTAAAATAAATGTAATTAAAATTTTTCTAACATGGCTTTTATGCTTTGATTTTACTTCTCACCAGCCTGTGAAGTCTATTTGTTCTATATCATTTAACTCCTTTATTTCTTTTCTTGTTTTTATGTTTTGTTTTTCTCAAGCAAATAAAAATCAAGACACATTATATACATATATGATCAGGTGACTTAAGTCTATCCCAGTTCCCCTTTCCCCAACCACTTATCTCCTTCACCATCATTTCCTACCACTAAATCATGCCTGTATATGCATGAATATATGACCATTTATTAGACTGTAGACAGCCTCTCAGAGGCTGCACTTGAAGAAAATTTACTCTCCCTTTCTCAGAAGCCATCAATTGTCAGTAGCTTCTCGGCTAAGGGTGGAACTTCACAGCCACCTCTTACCCTCCATTCTGAGAGACTGTCTGGTTTGATCTTATAATAGGTTTTGTACCTGCTGTCACAACTGCTGTGACCTCAATTGCCCTGCTGGGTCCAGAAACCAGTTTTACTGTATTCACCCACTGCCTCTGGCCTTTACAATGTTCCTGCCCCTTCTTCAATAATGATCTCTGAGCCTTGGAAAGAGATAGTGTGACATGGACATCTAATTTAGGGCTGAGAACTATATGGTCTCTTATTCTCTGTGTGTTGACCAGCTGTGGGTGTCAAACAAACAAGCAAACAAAAATGTCTCTGATGAGCTTTGAGAGGTGCATTAACCTATTAATCTATGAGTGTAGTAAGTCATTAGAAGTTGGTTTAATCCATGTCCATTTAGCAGAATAGTAATACTAGGTTCTCCCATAGGGCCTATGACCATGGGTTCTTGGCTGAATGAGGCAACACAGACCCAAAAAGACAAATATGATGTGTTCTTTCTTATGTGCAGATGATAGCTTTGATTCTAAATATTTGTATTGAAATTGGAATACCCATAGATGTCAGAACTAAGCATGAGTCTTGGCTTGTGGGGTAGGCCTTAAATCTAATTTTAAACCAGAAAGTAGTTGGTTACTCACATAACATTCATGTTGAATGATTATTAATATTTAATATTGATTTCTAATTTTAGTATAATAAGTAATTACTCCTTAACCAGCTTTATAACGAAAGAGCCACACAGAGAGACTAGGATATATTTAATTAGCCTAGAGCACAATACTGAGCAATAATTACTCCATCCTAAACCTCCAGGCTAATACAGCTTCCACCCATTCAGAGTTGCCACATTATACTTGGTTTTTACTCCTAGGTACAATTCATTGCTCCTGGTGTTTCCCCAGTCCTCTCCACATGCATCCCTCCAGTCCTTCCTGTTCTTTCTCCTCCCCACTCTGTCTTGCTCAGCATTGGCTAGTTGGCTTTTATTGGCAATACAGAGAACAAATGGTAACGTATTTACACAAACTTGAGACAGGAGATACTTAGAATAAACATCACAGTGCAATGTCCAGATTGAAACCAAAGAGTAGGATAGATAAAACAGCATTTGAATGAACAAGGGTAAATTGTACACAGTCCACAAGAACATCATGCCAACACATTCACACCACTGTTGTGCCAGTGGGTGTATTTTGCCAGGCTAATTGTTCACAGCAGTTCACAGCTTTTTAAGACTAGTGATTAGTTTAATTTCCCATACCACTTCCAGCATTATTGGGATAAAGTTCCCAAATCAGTGTCAGCTTGATTTCTCCATATTTTATGACTCAAGTGTGTAGAGTCTTCAGCAATAGTGTCAGAACAGTAACCTAGATCAATAGTAAATAGCTGGTAATATTTAGGTGTCTATGGAGTCCCATTGATCAACAACTCCAAAAACAAAATAAAACAAATAAGCTCTTTTAATAGATGGATATGTAGATATTTTAGGAAGTTTCTGCAGCAGTAGATTTTCATGAAGATTTTTTAAAAGGTCTTAAATATTAGAGGTTTCCTAACCTCTGTAGTTACTCCAATTTAAACACATGTATCCATAATCAAAGCTAGTATCCACATATGAAAGACAATGTCATGGTTATCTCTGTCAGAATTTTTAAAAAATATGTATATTTACTTTTATTTTATGCATACTATGTTTTGCCTGCAGAAATGTCTGTGCCCCGCATGTCCAGTGCCCATGGAGTCCAGAAGAAGGCATTGTATCTCTTGGAACCGGAGTTACAGATGGCTGTAAGCTGCCAAGAGGGTGCTAGAAGACAAACCATGGATCTCTGGAAGAGCAACCGGGGGCTATCAGCCATGGAACTATATTTCTAGTCACTCACTTAAAATCACTGTTTCCAGATCTACCCTCTCACTTGCCAATATCATTTACTTCATTGCTGAATAATATTCCACTGTGTAAACATACCCACATTTAGGCTTTTCCCCACATCCTCGTTACTGTAAATAGAGCAGCAATTAACATGGGTCAGCAAGTATGTGTGTAGCAGGATGTATATGGGCATATGCTCAAGAGTGGTATAGATGGAGCATGTGCAAGACCTCTTTGCTTTGTGAGGAATTGCCATACTGATTTTCACAATGGCTGCACCAGTTTGCATCACTCCCGCCAGCAGTGAATACCTGTTTCCCCTCTCCCACATCTAAACCAAACCAAAGTTGATGTTGTTTTTGTCTTAGCCATTCTGCCTGAGGTTAGATGAAATCTCAAACTGGTTTTTGTTGTTGTTTTATGCATATGAGTATTTTGCCCGTGTGTGTCTGTGGACCACTTTTATTCCTGGTACCCATGTAGGTCAGAGTATGGCATCAGATGCCCTGGAACTGGAGTTACAGATGGTGTGGGACACCATACAGGTGCTGAGAATTGAGCCCAAGTCCTTCATAAGAGCAGCTGGTGCTTTTAAGCATCGAGCCATCTCTTTAGCTTCTCAAGTGATTTTAATTGCATTTCTCTCTGTTGGCTAAGGATAATAATCATTTAAAAATATTTACTAGTCATTTTTATTTCTTTTGAGAACTGTACTTACATGCTCCAATTTTTAATTGCACTGTTTGTTTCCTTGATGTTTAGCTTTCGAGTTCTTCAAGACACTGCCTGTCTGTCAAATGCACAGCTGGAGAGGAGTTTGTCCTATTCACCCGAATGATGGTGTCCTTTGCCTCTTAGTTTGAGGTCCCATTTATTAACTTTTGGAGTGCACTACTGGGATTCTGTTCAGAGAGTCTTTTCCTGTTCCCATGAGTTCAAGCCTATTCCTTGGTTCCTCTGCTACGAGAATCAGGGTATCAGGTCTTATGCTGAGGTCCTAGTAGGAGTTGAGTTTCTACAGGTAGCTAAACAGTTTAACCAGAAACATTTGTTGATGTCTCTATTTATTTGTTGTCAGAAAGGCCTCCCGGTTGGTGAGAGTAGAGTATGGAAGTTACCTACTACAGTTGTGCTACAGGTTATTTGTCACTTTATAGCCAATCATTTTTGTTTTATGGAATTGGGTGCATCTGCTCTCAGGCCATGATTTGTAATGCTATCTTGGGTGACGGCTCTTGTAATCAGCATGAGGTGGCCTTCTCTGTCTTTTGGCTTGACGTTTATTGCGTCAGATATTACACAGTGACACCTGCTTGTCTCCTAGGTCCATTTACCTGAACTGTCTCTTTCCATCTTTTCACCCTGAGGCTGTATCTATCTTTTGTGGTGAGATGCATGCTTTGGCGGCAGCAAGAGGAAGGTTCCTGTTTGTTTGTTTTGCTTGTTTGTTTTAATACAACTCCCTGGCCTGGATCTTCCTAGGGGAATTGGGGGTTTTAATATTCAAAGTTACTATAAAAGGCATGCATTGATTCCTGTCACTTTGCAACTTTTTGTAGTTCGGTTTGTTTTCTCCAGGTCACCTCTTAGGTGTGTTTATCTTTCTTTTTAATCTCAAATATTCCTCCTGGTCTCCTTTTAGGAATGGCTTCATGATCATACATTCCTTTAGCCTGCTCTTGCCATGGGAAGATTTCCTCCCTCCTTCAGTTGTGATAGACAGTTGTCAGGTGTGAGGTTTCAGCTGTAATCTTGCAGAATCTGTATTATAGCTTTCATGGCTTTCCTGAAATTTTTTCCACTGAAGGATCGGCAGTAGTGCCTGCCTTTATGTGTGATGTGGCCTTTTCCTCTTACATCACTAGGCATCTTTCCCCTTGGTATTAGAAGTTTTTCTTCTATGGTTTTATTGAAAAAATTTTTCTATTTCTTTGGCATAACTTTCCTCCCTTTTGTAATTTTTCCTTTTCATAAGTGCCTCCCAAGGTTTGCATGTTCTGTTGAGATACTTTAAACATTTTTATCATTAGTCTTGACAGAGCAGTCCAGCTCTCTATCTTATGCTATCTTTTCTATGGCTCACTCTACTGTTGAGGCTTTCCACTGAGCCTTTTATTTGACCTATTGTATCTTCCATTTCCATCATCCTTTCAGTTTGATTTTCCTTCAGTATTTCTCCACTGAATCCTACTTTTGCATAGTGATTTAATTGTCTTATTTATTTATCTTCAAGCTGCCTGTGTTCTCTTGGAATGTAGTCATTTCTTTTTTTGAGTTATTTTAATATATTTATAACCATTCTTCTCAATTGTGTATTTGGAGTTTCATCTGTATCACTTTTATTTTTGTGAACTGGTAATCTTGGAAGAGATGACTATTTTATCATTAATTACATTTAATTCATTTAATGTATGTGCATATGTGCAAATGTGTATGATCATGGGCCATGCTGTGTGTGTGTGTGTGTGTGTGTGTGTGTGTGTGTGTGTGTGTGAAGATCTGAGGACAACTTTTGGAAGTTGAAAGTTTAGCAAACAAATCACTTTTCACAGAAAATCAACAGATCTTGAAATTAACAGGTTCTGCTCTACGCACATTTATATGCACCATTGCTGTTGCTTGCCTCTTACTCCTGCAAAGAACAAAGTCCAAAATGTGAAAGCATCTCCAAGCCTTGGGAGGAGGCCTCACCTTAAAAAGACTTAAATTTTAAGGTAGCACAGTTTCTGCTCCACCAGGAAATGGAAAGAAATCTGGTAGGAAAAGGTTAAAAAGAACTTAAAGTGGAGGTTGATGGAAACTTGGAATCTTACCAAGAAATTGCTTTCCTTCTCATGTGAGGTCAGTCAAATGAATCTTCCTGTGTGTGGTTCAGATCAGTTTTAAGTACATTAGGACATACACCAAACACACACACACACACACACACACACACACACACACACCAAGCATACACACACACACCAGGCATACACACACACCAGATATACACACACACCAATCACACGTATACACCAAGTACACATACCAATCACACACACACACAAAGTATACACGCACACATACACACATATGAAGCATATACACACACACACCAGGCATACACACACACCAAGCACACATATACACCAAGTACATACACCAAGCACACACACAAACACACACACACACATGTGCACACACGCACACACTCCTCTGGCTGGCAGGTCTATGTGAACGGACTGTGGGTGGCATCTCTGCAGCCATCCATTACTGTGCAGCTCACCATCTCTCCAGGGAAAATGATCCGCATGCCCAACAAAGAAACAGAATGCTGACTCCACCCACGCTGTTTGTGGCTTATTTCCCTACTAGGCTACTGAGAGGCATTGTGAAGTAGAATTGCTTTGGCAGAGCCCAGGACTACAAACGTTTATGGAATTACTAGGCACAAATTACTTGGCACGGCAAATTGGAACAATCAACAAGCCTTGTGACGAAAGTATGCTGGACATGAAACAACTTGAGGACGGAGTAAACTGGCCCAGTTACGCTTTGTAATTAAGTGCCCATAATACATTCAATTTGCTTTAGCCAAACTGTATATTTATGTATACATCTTGAGAGCTAGGGTGGGGGCTCATTAGCACAGCCTTGGCTCTGACCAACTGTGAAATGAAAAAACAAGCCATTCTTCAGAAGGCAGCCTGTCCATCCCAGATTGGACAGCAAGTCACGTCATATTACAGTACCATCCATGTGGTGTTTACAATGACCAGGGGTTTTTGTAGAAATTAATGGCAGATATGGGACTTCTGAAATAATACCATTTAGCAAAATGACTTTCCCTCTCACCCCCACCATTTGGGGGTGACACAGTCTCTCTATGTAGCTCTGCCTGTCCTAGAACTCTCTATATAGACCAGGCTGGTCTTAAACTCAGGGACTCACCTGCCTGTGCCTCCAAAATGCTGGGATTAAAAGTGTGCGCCACCATGCCTGGAAATTTTCTCCCCTTTTTTGATAAGTCCAACTTGTGGACATTCCTTATATTTACTCAGATGGGAAACTGGACTTGTTGGTTAGAAGTAAGCTAAATATTGTCACATAATTACAATCTCTGTTCCACTAATAAAACTATCAAGTAATCTGTTAATAGAGCTACATTTTCAAAAGGTTATTCCTTGATAAAGCCTTGCCTCTATCTATGCTATCAGAAGCATGGACTCTATATGCCCCTCACTGGCACCTACCCCAGCCAGTGATGTAAGAGGCCCTTGGAGCATGGAAGGGCTGTGGCGGTTACCTGGGCCTCTCACCCTTCTCTTTAGGCCGGGCAGCCCCTTCAGCCCCTGACTCATGTCTAGTCACCTCAGGTCATTCAGTCACAGAGCTTGCAGAAAGCTGGCCTTTGAAAGCTGAGGGTGGTTATCTCATCTGATCTAGCATGCGTTCTCTCCTGTCCCCACCCCTCCCCTCCCCTCCTCACCCAGGGCTGCACATGGCCTTTCCTTGCTTGTCATCCTCTGTTCCTACTTTCTTGACTTCTGAGAACCATCTTCCTGTAGCACAGATACCCAGTTACACATATCCTTCAAGTAAATGTTACTGATTCTGCTGATTCTTGGCATTTATATTTATAAAGCTGATTCTCCTTCACCTTTGTTTGTTTCTTGTTTTTGTGTGTGACACTGTAGCTAAACCCAGAGCCTTCTGTGTGCTGGAAAAGTGTGCTACCACTAAGCAAGCCACCTTCTGCTTCAATTTTGCACATATTCCCTATTAAAAGTATTTTTATTATTAATTTTATACTTTAGAAATTATAAACTTTATAATAATTTTAGAATTACTAAAAAGCTGCAATAATAATAAAGCCAGTTCTCATAGATCTTTCACTTGGATTCTCCAATAGTTGCTATCTCCCCGCATTCGTTCTGTCATTTCCTATGTGTGTATGTGTGTGTGTTTGGGGGGTTACATACGTGGGTGTGTGGGTGTGTGTACATTTGTCTCAGCTATTTCCAAGTAAGTATAGCATGGTTTCCCCTTTGCCCTAACATATTTCAGGGTGTAATCTCACTCTAGCAGCACTGCTTTTCAGTGCTGAAGAAAGAAAACACAGATAAGGAAAAAAGAAGGTAATTAAATTCCATCTGGGAATCTCACCACCCAGAAATAAGCATCTTGCTCCACAGTCTTCCAGTTCTGTTCTACGCATATATTCAACTTCCTAAAATACAAATGTGCTGTTTTCCATACAGTTCCGAGCCACGCTGTGAGAGGCAGGCTAGTACGGCGGTAGACTTGCCTGGGTACAGATCTGGGGTGGGGTGCTTTTTCTTCCTGCAGCTTCTATATCTAACCACTGTAAGCAAGGCATCTGAGAACAACAAGATTTGTTTTTCCATAGTACATGAGTCAGGAGTCTGATACCAAAGTGTTGACGGGTCAGTAATTTCCGAAGGCCCTCGGGGAGAATCTGTGCCATGCTGCTCTCTGGCATCCCATGGCTTTCAGACAAGGACTCTATCAGTTGCTTCCCAGCCACACTTACCCCAAATCACACCAGCCGTTGGTCACACACCACTCTAGGTCAAGAGCGACACCTTCTCATAATCACATTTGCAAAGACTGTCTTTCCAAATGAGGCTATGTCCTGAAGTCCAAGGTGCACATGAAGGGAGGTGTCACTGTTCCTGCAGGTGTTACACTTCCTGAGTTTAACTTCCTGGCCTCTTTTATTTTTGAGGATTAAATGTAATACACAGAAAAAGGGGGTATCCAATCATTCTTGCTATTGATTGTAGCAAGAATATGGTTATAACAGAGTTTGTTCAATCAAAAACCTACTATATATGAGGGTTCTTTATATGTTCTATTAGGTGTATGTGTGTGTGTCTAAGAAAAATCTGTTGCAGTTTCTGAAAATTGTACATGATTATTCCTTACTATAAGTGTTTAAGTGTGATTTCCAAAATTCTAAAAGTTTTTATTTGAGAAGTTTCTTTCTTCCGGGCTGCTTTTATTGCTCATTCCACAGTCTTCAGACTGTTAGCATTTGGCTGTTGTGTGTGCTTTGTGTGTTGGGAGCTTGGTCTCCAATGTGATGATGGGAGCTGTAAGTGGTGGGGTCTAGTAAAAAACCCTAACATCCCCCAAGCTGTGCCCTCAGACCAGGTAAAAGCAGTTCTCCTGGGACTCCTTGCAAGTCCCCTAGAGGGCTGTTATCTAGGATGAAAGTGTCCCTTATGGGAGAGCCCTCGTCTAGCATGTATCTAGGCTGCTTGATAAATCCCCAGGACCACTAAAATAACAAAATTTAGGCAAAGTTGGGAGTGTTGGTTTTAATAACTAGAGTTTAGCCACATTCATCACCTGGGCCTCCAGGTTTTAGATGTGTTCTGTGATGGGGGGTGGGGGCGTGAAGGAGAAGGGGATGCTTTTTGCCACACATGTAGTCTGTGCTATGCAGTTTGGACTTTAGTTTCCACCATGATGACATAATGAGTCTCTAGTTTATAGGTACCTGCCTCAGGTGTTTTGTTATGGCACAAAAAGTTGACCAACACAGGGCCCATTGTTCATCCAAATTACCGTCCTTGGAAACACACTCTGCTAAAGGACTGAAGTTGATACCACTCCCTAGGTAATCTTTCTCCCGGCGGTAATTCACATGGCAGACACACAGTGAGCTGGGAGAAGCACAGCAGTGCTATGGGAGTGGCACGGGGGCCAATGGAGAGGTGCTCACCTAAAAGCAAATCTCTGCTTCTCTAAAGCAGTGGGGAACACTTGGGTCCACAGTAACTCTGCGACAATGCTACTAGGGCACTGCTCGGCAATCCAAACCGGTGTATCCAGGTCCCTCTGCTCCTATAGAGGGACCTGAAAGGAATCAACGGGCTTTAGACTCAGTGTTCAAGTGATTCCAAGAGGCACTTCTGGGGCCTTCAGGAGAACGAAGCCCCTCATTCTAACTGCACAGCTGAGGTGGGATAAACAGAAAAGGCAAAGCTAGGTGTGACCGCACACAGCTGGAACTCTAGCTCTCCAGCGACATGGCGGGAGTGGCGGACACTGCCACTTTGGGTCATCCTGGTTCATATAGTGGTTCCAGGCTATCCAGAGCTACATAATCACACACACACACACACACACACACACACACACACACACACACACACACACACACACACTCCCCAGTGTACCCTGTGATGGCAAGAAGATATTGGTTTCTAGCGTTAACATGCTTCTCAGTACGGCACTGTTACAGGGCAGAGGCTCACACAAACATACCACCAAGGCAGGCCAAGCATCCTGATGAACTCCCAGGCCCACCAGGTGTGTGGCAGCTCAGAGTCCTAGAACAAACCTGGGCCTTTACTCCGCTGCCTCTGAGCACTACCGCAGTAGAGAAGGTCCCCAGGGCTGGCGACCGCGGTGGTGTTTTGAGACTTTGTGAAGGTTGGAGCAGGCAAAGCAACCAAAATGGCCCCCACACTTACACACTGAGCCTGCTTTCCACCTCCCATACAAACTGGTTTTCTTTCATGCTTGTTTAAAATGGTTCAAAAAGGACCTGAGTTTGGGGGTGAGCTGGCTATCTTTAGTCTAGCCTGCATTCAGTTCTGCAGTGAGCTTGGGAACTTTTGTTTTGGTGTTTGAGTGCTGTGGGTTTGCATCCTTGGAGTTAAAGTTTTGACTTTTAGCACGAAATGAGTTTCAAAATAAAACTCATCCAGTTATCAAAATCACGCCCACGTTTTGATTTTTTGAAGATGGGGGAGGCTGTCTGATCGCATAGGTTTTGTCTGTTCTTCAGGACTAAATCCTGGAAGCTGCTGAGTCAACTACTGCCAGGAAAGTGTGGCCTCGGGCAGGCAGGAGAGCCAAGCAGCCTTGCTATGAATGCTCTGCTCTCACCCTTCCCTGTTCCCGCCCAGAATCTCACTGGGAGTTACTTTTAAAGCATCTCTTAGGCACAGACATTCAGTAAGCCGCAGCTCTGTGCAGATTGGGTCTGTTTTGTTTTGCTGCTGTAACGAGGTCTACCTGAGGCTCTAAGCACAACACACACCCATTATCCTAGATCCCTGAAAGATAGAAGTTCAAGAGAGCCATGCTGGACAACACGGAGGTGTGCAAGAGAGTATGTTCCTCCTCGAGGCTCTGAGGAGAGTGTTTGCTCGCTTCTCTAGCTTTCACAGGCTGCCCAGGCTTTGGCCTGGCCTCGCGGGTCTCAGTGTTCCTGCCTCCCTTTGTGATCACTCAGGTTCCTTAGACAACCCATGGAATCTCCCCATCTCGGGATCCTAACTTTATCACACTGGCCGTGTATGGTGACACATTCACAGATTCCATGGGGTGGGTGGGATGTAGACACTTTTGGGAGGGCCTGTGCCTTCAGTCTGTGGCAAGTTATAAAAGCAGAGAGTCAGGGGTGCCTCACTGACCTCAGAAGAGCTTGATTAAAACATAAAGCAGGAGCCGGGCATGGTGGTGCATGCCTGTAAATCCAGCAATTGGGAAGGCAGAGAAGGAGGTGGATCGCTGTGAATTCGAAGACAGCCTGGTCCACAAAGCAAATCCAGGACAGCCAAGGCTACACAGAGAGACCCTGTCTTGAAAAACCAACCAACCAACAAAGGAAAACAAAACAGAAACCCATAAAGCATGAATGGAAGAAAGTGGTCACACCTGACCTCACAGTTTGGTTAATCAGGTGTTTATTGAACATCCTTGTTCCCCCAAAGGTGTGGGGCAGACTGGAAGTGCACTGTCTGCTGAGTCATCAAGGACATCTTGGGAACACTAAAGGTCAGCCCCAGATACCCAGGGCCCTGGCAACTCCTCTATTTGCCCTAGGACTTTTGCTGCCTTCTCTGGCATTCCCCCTGGCAAATGTAACTAATTATAGTTAGGCCCATTTGTTTCTGGCTTTTTTCCTCTGCCAGGTGCTGTTCTGATGTGCTAAGGGTCTCTGTGAGAATCATTAGATGGAGGGGGATGCCTGTAGAACCTACCTGTTCTCACCCTGCCCTGAGTCAAGAGGTGCTCAGCTGGTTCACAGCCGTCACAACCACAACCAGGGAGCAGGTTAAA
>OU015743.1:109191469-109203605 GCA_907169655.1 Acomys percivali | reverse complement strand
AAAGAAAGAAAGAAAGAAAGAAAGAAAGAAAGAAAGAAAGAAAGAAAAAAAGAGCACCCATGTGCTTGCAAAGCAGCTGGAGGAGGGTGTTCTTGAGAGGAGAGATGCCACATTTCAATGGATGCTCTTCTTGCCACCAGCACAATAAGAGAACTGGAAACAAAGGTGATAAAAGAAATCTTTTAAGTAACAAATATTTAATATTTCTTAGGCCTTTAAAATATTAAAAACAAGACATCCCCCATACCCCCCAAATAAGTAAAGCATTGTGTCTGAGCTGTGGCAGCTTCGTTGATGGATCCGCCTCTTGCTCATGCATGGCAGTCTACAAAATACAGCCTGCCTGAACACTTTGCATTTCGGACCAGCTACCTCCGCACTTGTCACTGTGTGACAGGTTGTTATTTACAGAGAGTGGCACGCTGCTCAGATGCTAGACGAAGCTCTAAGAAACAATGGCAGCAACAATCCATTTCAGCAGCCACGCTGGGGCAGGTGCCGGTTTACTTAGGCAAGAGAAAGAAATGTGCATCTTGCTTTAAAGGCCTTCCCAAACAGCATGCACTTTATTGGTCTGATGTCAAAAAGGCAGCACACAGTTTGAAGTACAAGCTGACCGGGCTAGTGGTGGAAAAAGTAGACTCACCCGATGCCCCATTACTGTGGGAATGAGCAAAGCCAGCTCTGAAATGTAGCCATTCTTCTGTGGTGTTCTCAGTCTTTCCACATGAGCTCTTGGCCAGTGAGCAGTGAGCAAAGCTGAAGGCTAAGCAAAGTGATCTCAGAGGAGGCTCCCTCTGTGGCATCTGGTTCTGGCATTTGGTCATATGCAGAGACACATTTGGCTGCCTGAATTGCTAGTGCATGCTTGTATGCTATTGCTGAGTCTGTGTACACACAAGTTTTGTGTCTCAAGGGAAGAAGAAACTAGGATTTGTCCCTCAGAGATGAATGACTGTCTCTCCATTTACTTCCCTCTGAAGATAATACAGTTCCTGAAGATTTTCCTTGCATGCTTCAATGATCAAAACTCTCCTGGGGATGCTGGGAGATTATAACTCACCTTGGCAGAGGTCCCTTGCTCATGTGTGAGTCTAGTGGGGTTCATATTTCCCTCCAACACCGTAAAATCCACACACAGTCCAGGTTTAGGGAAACAGCGAATCCACTGTAGACTTAGCCACTGTAGACTCACACATGAGCAACCGGTGTTTGCAAAGGAGCTAAGACAATTCTGTAGAAGAAGGTCACCTATGTCATTGCTGGAGCACAACTCCATGGCTGTTGAGTGAACAAACAACAAACAACAAACGAATGATGGACAAAAACCAAAAAGCATTGATTCTTGCTTTACCACAAACACAATGATAACTTAGAGTACACTTAAATTTAAAAGCCAAACCAGCTAATTTCTAAGAAAATAGAGTGAGGCAAGTCTTTTGGTGTCTTGGGTTAGACAAATGTTTTTAAACAGCACATAGAAGGCATATAAATTTAAAAGTGGATAAACTGGCAAGCCATTTCATCTGCAGACCTGTGCATAGTCACAAATCCCCATTGGGTTCCTTGGCCTGGCCCAGATAAGACACCACGCCCCTGGTCCCAGGTGTGAAACACCTCTGCAGAAGTTGGTCAAGGAGGTCCCAGAGAACCCCTCCTCCCAAAATAGAGTCCTTTTGGTTGGCCAGAGAACTAGACACACACACTCACATACCTTGGTTGCAAGATATAGAGAAACCAAACTGGTACTGAGTGATGAAATTCCTCCATGTTACTAGCTTTCAAAGTTCCAGAAGGTACACATGCTGGCTACTGGGTAGAAAGGGCATCAGCAGTCAGCTGTGAACCTTATGAACCAGAAAAACCCAATGTCGGGAAAAGCATGTTCCGACCTATGCTATAATACAACCACTGTTGTGTGGAGAAGCAACTGCTCTTTGATTGGACTTGAGGCTTGTTTCATGGGAGGGAACCCTTGACTAACATTATAAGCCTGGTTAACTGCCAATACTTGGAAGTTAAGACCTAAGTGTGGAACTACTAATATTGTTTATCTAAATTGACACGCCATTTAACTGTCTTTTAAATATCAAGTTTACACCCACAGACAAAAGCTTCTTCTAGCTTTAATTAAAGAAATGAAAGTTAAAAAAATCACTGTAAAAGAGGAGTTGGGGATCTGGGAAGAGTTGGGGAGAAAGTTGATCAAAATATATAACATTCTCAAAAAGCAAATCACAACTCAAACCACAATAAGACACATTAACATACTCATTTGAATGGCTATGGTTAAAAAGATGGGGCCTAGAGAGACAGCTCAGCCTTTAAGAGCACTGGTTGCTTTACCAGAGGACCCAGGGTCAAGTCCCAGCATCTATATTGTGCCTCACAAAGGTCTGTAACTCCAGTTCTGGGGGATCCCACACCCTCTTCTGTGGGCATCAGGCACATATATGGTACATAGGCATACATGTAGGCTATGTGAAACACCAATACACACAAAATAGAAACACCAATACACACAAAATAGAAATAATTTTTTTAAAAATTAAAAAAATGAAGGACCACAACACATGTTGGCAAGGTGGCAGAACAACTGGAATTATTATACTCTGTCTGTGAGATTATGAAATAGTACAACTACTTTGGGAAAATGTGTGAGTTTTCTGAGAATTTAAAAACATACTTATAAGCTTATAAGGTGACTTAAAGTCTAGAGAAAACACATGTCTACATGAAAGCAGATATATGTCATCTATGTGTGATCTGGTCCAGCAGGTTGTGCTTTAGTGTCAGGGTCCTGATGAGGAGGTGCCAGCCGATGAGAAAGATGGGTATGAGAGAAGATAGAGATCTTTGCACAAACTTTGTCTCATGACAAACAAGCTTATTAAGGAGTACAGCATTATATATACTATTTGCAGAGAGAAAAACAAGCAGGGCCAGTAGAGAGCTAAGCCAGAGAATGATGGTAAGGTGAACGCAGCATACCTCAGACACTGCTGCCTTATGACTGATAACCGCAGGCCAGGGGTAAGAGGCAGGTTCCCAGAAGCTGTGCCTTTGACTCCTTCAAGGCACTGGCTCCAGCACTAGACCAGCCCTGCCAAGTCCATTCCCAGACAACAACACAGAATTAGAGTTCCCTTTGTTCTTTCACCAAGACTTCTGTCTCAAAGAAGATGATGAGCATCAAAGAACCTCCTTATGGAGTTGGCTTCAAATGTAACAAACCAGCCCCTGGGCAAAATGTCTCGTTTCTGCCACAGACAGAATTCTGCCTAAAAATAGGCAAGATTTGATGCAGGCAGAGTGGACGCCCAAACTCTGGCAAGACAGGGTAAGCAAGTCCTCAATAGTTCCTGCCTCACAAATATGTCTGTCATATATATTGGGCCAGAAGGCTGAAGATGATGCTCCAATGTTATAGAGAATGTTGGGTGACTGTTGTTCAGGCAGTAAACTGTCTCAGTCTTTTTTTTTTTTTCAACTTTGGAAGCTGCTAACCTGCACTTCTGGTTCACTCAGGTATTTAAGTTTTATTCCTTCTCAAGTCTCTGATGGATTTGAAGACCACATGCTTTAGTCTTACAATTAAGCTTAGTATGTTAGGGGTTAAGATGTTTTTAGATCGAGATAGATGTGTTAAATTAATATGATAGATAATTGATCTTCATTCAGAAATTTAGACCCAACAAGATAGGAAAGATGTTTACCTCAAGTTTGCCAAATACAAATAGCCAAATCACTATGAATGTAACATTTATATAATTCCTGATTGTCTCATGGTTCTTCCTTCTATATGTTGTTTATTTTATTCATATGTAATAATATAAATGTATACATTAAAAATGAAACATAAAAAAAGACTTCTAAGGAAGTCTGGGAAAAATCTGGATCCCCACATATGTGTATTTATTTTCATGTGCATATATATGGAAGTTCACACATACACACATGTATAAATATGTTGCTAGCACCTTTGGAAAGAGCCCTAGACTGGAAGCAGCTTCAAATGTTTATCAGTAAATGAGGGGTGTCAACGAAGTTTGTATAGAGAATGAGATCCTGGCCCTAAACATAACACAGGAGAAAACTACAAATACATGCAACAACCCAAATTGCGTAACTAGGCTGAGCGAAGCGCTTGTAGCATTGAGCTCTATAGACTAGTTATAGGAGAGATCCGTAGGTCTCTAAACACGGAAGTGGAAAAACGATAGATTACTAACAGGCCCCAGGAAACTCTGGGACTGAGAAACTGTCTCCTATTTCACATAAAAATTACATGCTTAAAAATTTCTGTATTTAAATGATTCCCCAACCTTAAAAATCTTGTCTAAAATCCACTCTCAATGTCATTAGATTTCTTAACTTAAACAAACAAGACAACATATACATGTATGTAGACCAAAATGTGATGTTATTTTGTCATTTAGGAAAATGTTATTTATTATGACTAGGGCTTTTTTTTTTTTTTTTTTAACCCTTCCCTGGTTCCTGTTAAATGATTTTTCTTATAATTTTTGTTATTAGTTAAAACTTTAAAAAAAAAAAGAGATGTATTTAGTTTTATGGGTATGAGTGTTCTACCTACATGTATATATGTGCACGGCACATGTGCAGTGACATAAGAGGCCAGAAGCATTGCATCTCCTGGAACTGGAGTCTGAGACAGTGGTGGTGAGAAGGGGATCGTTTGAGCCATCACTCGTGTTAGGAGGATGCAGAGAGGCTTGGTGAGTACATCACGCTGTGTGCAGCATTTCCGCACAGGACAAGCCTGGCATGAAATGGAGGAGTTAGGGCTAGGAGGCCCTGGGCATGTCTCTGTCATCTGGACCTTTGCTCTTGCATCATGTGTTTGTATCTTGATCATGAATCTCCATGTGGGTGCTGGGAACTGAACTTGGGTCCTTTGTAAGAACAGCAATTACTTTTAACCAATAGCTATCTTGCTAGGCCTCAGTTAATATTAAATAAAAAAAAAACCCTTCATTTTTGATAATTCAATGAGTATTCTACTATTTCTATTTGCTTCTGCTTCCACAATTCCTCCAATATCCAGCCTACCTTTCAAATTCATGATCTCTTGTTATACATATATACAAACAAACATATATGTAATGACATATACAATCTACTGAGTCCATTTAGTGTTGCTTTTTGTTGTTGTTGTTTTGTTTTTTGAGACAGGGTTTCTCTGTGTAGCCTTGGTTGTCCTGGACTCACTTTGTCAACCAGGCTGACTTTGAACTCACAGAGATCCACCTCCCTCTGTCTCCCGAGTGCTGGGGTTAAAGGCAAATGCCTCCGATGCCAGGCTCTAGTGTTGCTGTTTTTGGATGGACGACTTGGTATTGAATAACCAATTAGGAAGCTCATCCATGGAGAAAAAGGATTTTCTCTCTCTCAGCCACCACTGACCACCTTACCTGTAGCTCTCATTATGAGGTGGGACCTGGTGAAATTTCTCCCATCTATATTAGCATATTGATTGATATTATCATTACATGAATTTTGCTTAGGTAACCACAATGTTGAGATTTCCTGTGTCACACAGCAGGTGTTTTGTTCCTCTGGCTTCCACAATCTTCTGACCCTTCAAACAGTATTTTCCCTGAGCCTTATGTATAGGGGTTGCTCCATAGATTGATTGGGGTTATGCATTTTCACCAGTGTGGATCTCTGTAAGTCTCCAACTCCTGCAAAAGTAGTTTCTTTGATGCGGGATCAGAGCTACACTTATCTGTAAGTTAAGTACTTAGAGTGCAAGTAGAGATTAGATTGGTTTAGTAATGTGACAACAGTAGGCTCTCCTCTTGGGTCTTGATCTCTCCAGCCACGAGTACTTGGCTGTTTACAATTCAGGCACGGATCCTTTTAAGTTCAATTAGACAGATATTGGTTACCCCATGATGTAAGAGCCACTACTGCACCCCTGGGGACATCCTGCTGTGCTGGCCATTGTGGTATGTAGGCAGCTTGCACATCACCTCTGTCCTTGGTGAGTAGGCTTCCAGTTCAATTCCTCCAAGTCCTGTGTCCAAAAGTGTATGTTGTCTTCATTAATAAGGTCTTACTTGTAAGTTCTGGGAGGCAACAAAGAGCAATAGAAATCGTCTTTATTGTTTTAGGATTCTCTTGGACTCCCTTAGCCAACAGCTGGGAGGAAGGTTTACCATGCCTGGCACAGGGTTTTGTTTTGTCTTATGGCTCTCGGAGGAAACATTACCATCCCATGTGGCATAACCTTCATTTAAACTCTGTGTGTGTGTGTGTGTGTGTGTGTGTGTGTGTGTGTGTGTGTGTGTGTATTACTTTATGTAAGCTCATGCATTTCCCTATAACTTTTTCAAACATGCTTAGTGTTAGTTACTGCCTTCCTGTGCTTCTAACCTCTCCATTTTTCCAATTTCTTTCTTCATAGCATCTGTGTTTTACTATCTCCCTCTTGAGCCCTTTTCTCCACATGGTCACCTTTTACTTTCCTGCCTTCTGATGTTACTTTTGGTTATTCACTCACACTGCAAGATTCCGAGGTAGGATCTAGAGATAAGACAGAACATGTAGCATTTGTCTACCTGGGTTGCCTCAGTTCCAGTAATTTGCCTTCAAACCTCACTATTTAATTTTGTTACAAGTGAATAGTATTACGTTATATGTATATTTCATTATGCAGTTTTCAGCTGAATACCATTTAGGTTGTTTCCATTTCCTATTTGTGATTAGAGTGACAATGAACCCAGTTGGACAGCCATCTCTGTGGTAGGATCCTGCAACCATTGGGTGTATGCCAAGGAGTGGTATGTACCTCCCAAATCTTTTATTGATTGATCGGTTTGAGACAAGGCCTCACTATACAGCTTGAGGTGGCCTCCACACTCATTTTAATTGTCCCTAGTTTCCTGAGTGCTGAGGTTGTAGGCATGTGTCCACACTTAGCAGTGATTATTACTACAATGTTTCTTTCTGTTGCTGTGAAAAAAAAAATGCTCCGAACAAAAGCAACTTGGGAAGGAAGCATTGTTTTTGGTTTCACAGTTCCAGGCAACAGTCCACCATGGCAGGGGATTCACAGTGGCAGGAGTTGGAGACAACTGGTCACACTGAACTCACATAACAAAGCAGAAAGTTCTCCTTCCTGTCCCCCATTCTGGTCACTCCAGATTCACTTTTAGTTCTGCAGCATCCTGTCCACAGAAGCCCCTCTTCCCAGAGAACCACCATCCCTTAGGGACTCTGTGTCTTGGTACAGAACTAGGGTCCCCTTAGTTCTTTCCCACTACCACCCCCTTTAGCCTTCCCTTAAAGCTAACCTCAATTCCTTTGCCCACCCACAGAAACTTTCTACCAAGGATTGCATTTGGCTAAGACTCAAAGTGGGCAGCAACAAGTGAAGAAAGACAACCAGATAACTACACCAAGAAACACTCCAAATGCCAGATGCCTAGATCCCAATACAAAATCATAGACACAAATAACCAAGGCAATATGCATCCTCTAGAAGCCAGCAACCCTACAACACACCCTGAAAAGAAAAGCAATTCACCTTAAGGTTTTGTTTTTGTTTTTGAAACAGGGTTTCTTCCTGTAGCCCTGACTAACCTAGAACTTGCTCTGTAGACCAGGCTAGCCTTGAACTCACAGATCCACCTATTCTTGTCTCCCTTGTTCTGGGATTAAAGGTTGAGCCACTACCACCAAGCTTAAAGAATACTTGAAAAATACTTTATGTGTATGGGTGTTCTGTCTACATGAGTATCTGTGCACCACATGCAGAGGCCATAAGTTCATTGGCTACCCTGGGGTTTCAGCAGTTGTGAACTTTCATACAGGTGCTGAGAACTGAACCTGGGTCCTCTGGAAGAACAGCTAATGCTCTGGACCTTTGAGCCATCTCTCCAGCTTTCCTGAAGTTCAAGTCTTAATTTCCATTTCCCTGATGGCTAAGGATGTTGAATATTTCTTTAAGTGTTTCTTAAGTGTTTTTATCTTTTGAAAACTGTTTGGTTCTATACCCTGTGTTTTAATTGGGATATTTGCTTTATTTCTTTATATGTTCGAGATACTAAACCTCCATTAGATGTATAATTGGTAGACACCCTCCCCCTCACTCACATGGCACCCTTTGCTGTACAGAAACCTTTGCACATCATCAGGTCTCATTTATTGTTGGTCTTAGTGCCTGTGGTATGTGTCCTCTCCAGAAATTCCTTTCCTGTGCCAGTAAGTTCAAGCATATTCCCTATTTTTTTAAAAATAAAAATCAGATTCAGAGTATCTGGTCTAATGTTAAGGTCCTTAATCCATTTGGAATTGAGTTTTGTACAGGATGATAGATTATGGATCTATTTGTATCCTTTTACATGCAGCCATCCAGTTTGACTAGAAATATTTATCAATGATGATATCTTTTCTATTTTCTTATTTTTACCAAAGAAAGCAAGTATCTATAGGTGTAGAATTGTCTGGGTGTTCACTTCTATTTCACTGACAAACCTGTTTTTATGCTCAGTTTTTTGTTTCCATATTAAGTTGAAGATATTTTTTCAATTCCTATGAAGAATTGTGTTGGAATTCTTATAGTCACTGAAGACAAGGTGTATACATACAAATCAAAAAATAAGTACAGTTTATAAACTCCTTTGCTCGTCAGAAGATGAGTATTTAGCATTTACACAATAGGTTCTAGTCTTTTTTTTTTTTTTTTGGTTTTTCGAGACAGGGTTTCTCTGTGTAGCCTTGGCTGGCCTAGACTCACTTTGTAGACCAGGCTGGCCTCAAACTCACAGAGATCCACCTGCCTCTGCCTCCCAAGTGCTGGGATTAAAGGCGTGCGGCACCACCGCCCGGCCAGTTCTAGTCCTTTTAAAGCAACGATGTGGCTGTGGTCTGGTATATGTGGAGTTAACATTGGGCACTGAATGAAGACAAAGAGTAAAATTCCTCAGTTGTAAATTTAGAATAATCAGAAACATCTACTCCTTTCTAGGAAAGCTTCACTGGAAAGTGGCCTTATGTATTTTGGAAGACCCGGATAACACAGAAACTGCTGATGTCAAAGGCTGCTGGAAGTCATTGATAGGAAGGCCAGGTCCCTTTAAATAGAAACTTGATTCTGGCAGGGTGAGAAACAGCAGAGGCTAGCGTAAAAGTAATTTTATTCTCTTGGCTCAATTGTTTATGAGACTAACTGCCTCCTTCTGCTAACCTAGGCCTAGAATGTTTCTAGCTTCTGAGACTTACTGCTGAATAAGCTCATGCTTACTTGTTCTTCCTGAGCTCTGGGCTGCTGGTTCAACTCAGCTTTTCTGGCTCAAAGTCTTCTCCCTGCTGACTTATTTATCCTGGCTTTTCTCTCAGCCCAGAATTACACTGCTTGGCCTCAAACCAACTAAGCAATCTGCTCTAGTCTTCTGGCTTCTTCCATCTTCGCCACATCTCTCTGCAATTTATCTATTACTGTCCTGGTAAAAACTGCTTCCTCTCTCTGAAAAACTGCCTTTTAAGTAGCTTCCCTTTTCTCTCACTTCTGAGTTGGGCATATCCTCTTCTGCCAAATCTTCTTTGACTCGTCACCTTTTCTGTCGCTCAATTAAACATCAGTTTCTAACACAGGTGCTTCCTTCCACAAACTAACTTTACCTTTGTTTGGGATTAAAGACATGTATCACCATGCCTGCATCTAAGCTTTTCTTTACCTCATACTTGCTCTATACCAGGATGGCCTTGAACTCAGATGTTTGCTTCTGTCTCCTGGATTAAAGGAAAGCGTATTTGTATTCCAGCTGGATCACATAGGCCTAAAAGGTCTTTGGATGTGATCTCTTGCCAGAACAGCCATGTTCTGAATTAACATTCTTCTATAGGCTAGGTCTGCCAGCAGGCTGAGGCTGGCCTTACATGGCCTGAGAAACCAATCTGTTTTTTTTTTTTTTTTTTTATGTACCATTATGTCATGAGCCTCAAATACTCTAAGGCTCTTTGTATAGCCACTGAACAGTTCTGCATATTGTCCTGTGATGCAGTCTTTCCTAGTTTTAAAAATTTACTTATTGTATTTTCTTTATATGAATATTTTTATCTGCATGTCTGTACATGCACCATGTGCATGCTTGGTGCCCATGAAGGTCTGAAGAGGGTGTCAGATCCTCTTGGAATTGGAGTTATGGAATTGTGAGCCACCATGTAGATGCTGGGAATTGAACCTGGGTCCTCTGTAAAAGCAACAAGTGCTTTTAGCTGCTGAGCCATCTCTCTAGCCTGTTAGGATTTTTAGCAAGCAGGAAACATCTATAATTCAGCAACAAAGAGAACATTCTTAAAAGTCATACCAACAAACAGTACATACTAAAGATGTAACATGGACCCACCAACATGCTACTTCCCATGACTGTGTGCAGCTACAAATACATACTTTATATAAATTGAGGGGAATTTTGCAAGCAAAGCATTGAGACTCTGTAAAAACATATAAATAAAACTATCTAAAATGTTTCCAGACTATGAAACTGCACGTGAAACAGGACACACTAGACACATTTACATTTGCTAAAATTGAAGTTACACAGAGAAACCCTGGCTTAAAACTCCCCCCCCAAAACAAAACAAACAAACAAAATCCACAGGGCAGGTTTTCATTTAAATAAGATTACAGACAATGTGAATTCTCTCCACCGTTAGCAGGGACCAGTAGTTGTCATCAGATGGCGTCTTGAAGTGGACAAATGATCTTGCAGGCGCACTAGGGAGATTATACATGTGGTAGACATATTTATGATGCTGATTGTTCAAGTAGTTTCATAAGTGTATGCATGTGTCAAAACTCAGTAAACTCAACATTTTGAAATGGATGCACTTTATTATATTTAAATTATACCTTACACCTTACTGTAAACTTCCAAAAAGACAGAAACAAACAAACAAAAAAACTCCACCACAAAAAAAAAAAACCAAAAAACAACAAAGCCCAGACCACAGCTCACTTCCTGGGTGCTGGGCAGGTCTTCTTTCAATTAGCCCAGTAAGTTTCATTTGTACTTCCATTTTGGGCACTTTGCCCATCAGGCGCATGAGGGCATTCCAAGTGAGTAAATGCCAAGACTGAGGCACCTCCAATTTTTAGCATAGCAGTCCTTCAGAACAGATGTTCTGGTTGAGGAGGATGGAAATGCTTCATCTGCTGGTTAGTGGCCAGTTTCCACACACACGACTCCACCTAAACAGATGGAGAGAGCAGAAAAGCAGATCCAGAGACAAATGCTCTCTCACCTTGAGGAGCCCCAACCCTCAGCATCTTACAGGGGTGCTTCTGGGCTGACCTGAACATGGAGCTTGGCACTAGTAACAGGGGCTTAGCCTATCCTTAAGTACTAAAGAAACAAGGAGACTAATGGATAGATGATAAAAATATGTGTGCTTATCTAGAATCTGGAGGGTTACTTGATAAAAAAGCAAAATGCTTATTGTAGCTTAGAAAAAACATTAAGACATAAATTTGTAATGAGAATAGTCACTTTTATGCCGCACTTTATAAAAATAAAGGCCTGTGAAAAAATAAAGAGGAATTTTTGTCAATTGTGTGTATGTGTGTGTGTGTGTTCGTGTACACATGTGCCTGAGAATATGCACACCATGAGCATGCAAGAACCCTCGGGTACATAAGAAGTCAGATCCCTGTAACTGTAATTGTGAGCCTCCATGTGGGTGCTGGAACAGAATCCAGTCCTCTGCAAGAGTAGTGCGTGCCCTTAGCTGCTGAGCCATCTCTCCAGCCCAGTGACTCTGCCTCTCCAGAGCATCGTAATTAGGGCCCCCACGATGGTGTTTCAGCTAGTAATCTGCATTAGGTCACCACAACTGGAGCAAACTCCACAGCTCAGCTGCTAAGAGAAGCCAGCTACCAATTCTACTTCCCAGCCTGAAATAACAATCTACATTTTATTAAAAACAAAAATAAATCAAAAAAGCTTCCTTCAGTTACAAGTATGCACAAGAGTTTCTGCATCATAGCATTTTACAAGGAATATCTGAATAACAGGAGTAAAAGTAGAACTTACTAGCATATGAAGAGAGGAATTCGGTGTACACACACACACACACACACACACACACACACACACACACACACACA
>OU015743.1:109157910-109186674 GCA_907169655.1 Acomys percivali | reverse complement strand
GGCACATATTTGGTGTTCTTAGAAACCATAGGTTCACATTTGGGAAATAACACCATCAACTGATAAAAGGGATCTCATGAAATTTCAAAACTTCTTTATAGCAAAAGAAACAGTTGAACTAGGTGTAGTAGTCTTTAATCCCAGCACTTGTGAGGCAGAGACAGGCAGGTCTCTGTGAGTTTGAAGCCAGCTGCATCTATATAACAAGTTTTGAGGCCAGCCAGTGACACTTTGACATCCTGCCCATCCCACAAAACAACCAACCAGTTAAGTGAATACAATCTATAGAGTAGAGAAAAATCTTTGATGGCAATATATCTGACAGAAGATTAATATTTAGAATATATAAAAGATAAAAAAAAGAATATATAAAAGAAAAAAAAACCTCAAGAAACCAAACAATCAATCAAATCAACACCAGGCTAATGAGTAGACAGTTCTCAAAAGATGTAATAGAAATGGCTAATAAACATGTGAGAGAATGACTTAGTCAAACCCAGGGCTGATTAGGTCCTAGAGGGAGCCTAATGCTCTTTTGCTAAATTAACACGTTGTCCACCTGTCTTTTAAATATTTATGTTCACACCTGTACATTAGTGCAGACCTTGGCCAGAGAAGCTTCAAAGTGGTGATGGTCAACGCAGAGACTCATAAGTAGTTAGTGTAGGGAATTAGTGATCTTGAGTGCTCAGTCCTAAGTGGGACAGTTGTAGCAACAACCCAAGGCTCAGGAACATCACAGAAGAGGAGGAAATGCTGTCTCATGGACAAGACATGGGCGTTATACTCATGAGCCCAGAGTAGCTGTGGCTACCCACACAAGACCAAGTGATGGGGAAGAGGCTCATGAGGCTCCACCCTTAACTGAGCAATTGATGGTTGCCACGGGAAGGGGAATCATAGCATTTTTCTTGGAGAGGTGTGGCTGTTGGTAGGTTGCCCACGCTTGGCGGATGAGCCAAACCCATGGGTATCTGGGGAATAGCAATTGGATTCAGTGGGTCATAAAAAGAAGACATGAAAGTGGAAGGGGGACATGTTGCTGAGTGGGTCCAAAGGGAGTAGGATAATGGTACTGGGGGTGGGTGTGGTCAAGATACATTTATACACGCATGAAGTTATCAAATAATAAAAGAAATTGCTATAGGGGGCGAACATGAAAAACGCTCAATCTCACCAGCTTTTGGGGGGGAAAAATGCCAACATGACTTCAGTGCAATCTCATCTCAGCTGCCAGAAGAGCACCCTTGGTACCCACTGCTGGTAGAAACATAAAACTTGCCCAGCCATCATGAAATCGATATAGAAGTTCCTCCAAACACTAAAGCAGATCTACCACCCAACCCAAATACACTCTCCTGGGTATTTACCCAAAGGACTTAAGCTCAAGACATCATAGCAATACTTACACATTCATGTTTACTGCAGCACTATTCACAATAGCTGAGTTACAGAACTCACCAGGACATCCAACAACAGAGGATAAAGAAAATGTGGCATGTATACATAATAGAGTTTTCAATATGTCCTTTGTAGGAAAATGGATGCAACTAGAAACAAATTAAACTAGTCTTAGAAAAATTTTTTATATTTTCTCTCATTTGTGGTTCCTTAATTTTATATAGATACATAGAATCGTGTCTGTATAAGACATGAAAGTAGAAGTGAAATTGTCTAGGGGAACAAAGAGGACTAACAGGAAGGAGGATGGGTGGAGAAAAGAGAAGATATGGGAGTATGCTCATATGAGTTATATACGTGTGTGAAAATGTCCTTATACAATAGAGAATCATGTGCAAGGAATATTCACAATGGAAACTAAACACAAAGACTGAGATGGGTTGGGGAGGAGATAGGGGTGGATATGATCTAATATCCCGGATTCATGTATAAAACATCAAATAATATATAATAAAAAGTAGAAACTGAGATAAAGATGATGATAGTTATTGCTCCCATCTGGGAACTGTAATTACTGAAAAGATTCAACAAGAATAAAAAATAAAAAAATCAGAGTTAAAGTATAAGAACACATGATGTTTCCTAACTGGAAAAATATGGCTGTTTTGAACATATACATTTGGTATTTGGGAGGAAAAAAACCATACACAGGTTAGGGAGGCAGTCTCTGCCACAATACTCCAAAGGGTATTTTGAAAGTTACTGCCCAATAGTTGTAAACAGTTTTATCAGGCTTGTCTTTGTAAAGATTAATGCCTCTCATGTCATTCAATTTTATATTCTAAGGAACTAGACTGGTCACCTGTGGAATCGTCAGGGGTCCAGGGGTGGCTTCGAGCTGGCTTCTCTGAGGTTGGTCCTGAGGTAGTGATCATTCTGACACTAGGACTGGACGACCTACTGTTCACCTGTAGGAAGAAATGGTAGGAGGAAAAAGTGTCACTTTAAAAAAAAAATGACAAGACACATTTTCATTTCCAGTAAGGGGTGAAAGATTTCCATTATTACTAGTAGACGCCTGAGACTCCTGAAAACCAAATTCTAAGTATATAGTCAATGTACAGCAGGTTCACCATGCATTTGTATATAACATCTCTTCAAAACTCATAAGCTTGGGCGAGAGCAGGTAGAGAAATACAGCCCACAAAGCAAAAGGTACGGGGAGCCATTAAGCTGCCAGGGCTAGACCTAAAACCTAGAGCCTTGGATTGTCCACTGTGTTGAGAGGAACTAGTAACAAACACACACATTATTTGTAGGATGACAGGCTCTGCTTAACCCCTGCTTAAAGCAGAGGCCCAGGGAATGCTTTGTTCCCTGGGAAAAAGAAAACTAGCAAAAAATGAAAATCATGTGATCAGTGCTTGGAGGCAGCAGAGGGAGGATCTGCAGGAATGCTAAGTGAAGGGACGAGTGCCCATCCAGAAACCATCTCCAGAGCCACGGAAGACAGAGTGGAGTGAGCACACATACACGGCAAGAATGAGAAATGAGACAAAAACAAAGGCAGTCTCCAGAGGGGAATGGCAGCCACAGGTGACGCTTCCCTAACTCAACAGGTCTGCAATTAGAAATGCTTTGAAACCTGAAACTTGGAGTGCTCAAAAGATGCCACAAGTAGAAACACTGTACCTAACTAACCTCATGTGACAAGCCACAGTCAAAACACAAGTACACTGAAAACATCGTTTAAATTCCCTGCAGGCTGTGCACACTGTACAGGGAAACAAATGGATGTCCAGTTCAGACCTGCGCCTCGTTACCAAGATGTCCCATCAGATACATTCAAGTATTTCAAAATCAGAAAAATCCCTCAAAATTGGAAACACAACTGGTTTCATGTATTTCAGAAAAAATATTCAACATACATTCACAAAACATGAGCCACAAGCCAGAAAAAGTGGATTACTAGCTACAAAATGTTGGCAAAAGACAACTAACCACCTGAAATAAATGAAGAATATGATCAGAACAGCATCTGCAGATGATAACTGAATTTTCCACTCACAGACTTGTACATTAAGAATTTCTAAGCAGAAACCTTACTTAAGAAGAAATCTTTCCTTGACAAAAGGGCCAAGATAGAGTTAACTTAAAGCAAATTCTGATAGAAAAGGGTCTACATACTGACAACTGTTAGTGAAGGGAACAGTAATGAATTTACAGAACTGCTAGACAATACAGAAGTATAATTCTTAAAATAATAAAAACCAGAATAAGCAAGAACATTGCTTCTAAAATCCTTGTGCTGCTCAGGAAGAGTAGAGGAATTAAGTAGGCTGGGTACAAATGCTAAAATCTCAAAGTTATTTATAAAAGATCTAATTCTTACCCCAGAAAGACCCACGTGACGAGAAAAGAAAAATGTGCCTATTCAACTTCAAAGATGAAAAGAAGATAAAAGAGGAGTCTAAAGTAAGATGGAACAAACTTAAGCAAATATAAACCAGATTAAAGTACAGAATGAAACAAAGCAACATCCCAACCACGGGGTTGGAGAGATGGCTTGGTGGTTAAAAGTGCTTCCTGACTTCCAGAGGATTTACTTTCGGAGTCTGGCTCAGGGTGGTGAGGAGACTTAAAACTCCAGCCCCAGGGGATCTGATGTCCTCTTCTGGACTTTTTGGAGACCCACAAACATGTAGCATGCATATGTGCTTATAAACATACACACACACACATAAGTGAAAAAAATTATAAAGCTCCAATCAAATTGTCAGGATGAATAAATGTGATTCATGAGAGACAAATCTAATTTACAGAGGCAGAAAAAACAGGCTGGAAAGATGACTCAGTGGTTAAGAGCACTCACTGCTGTTCTAGAGTACTCAAGTTACCTATATCAGGTACCCAAGAACCTACATCAGGCAGCTCACATATGGCTGGAACTCCGGCTCCAGGAGATCCAGCACCCCTGGCCTCCTCAGGCACCTGCACTCTCGTGCATATCCACACCTCCCATTAAAAAAATAATAAAAACAAACAAACAAAAAAAGAAATTAGAAAAAAACCCCAAAGTTAAATAGAAAAGATAAACCAGGTAAAAAGCACTCAAAATTACACATATATTAGACGTATATCGTAGGGCAAGACAAATTAAGAAGAGGCAATAATGTAAGGTGTGCAAAGGCAGGGAGAGTCTTGGGGATGGAAGAAGGAGAAAAGCATGCATTCCAGCACAGTCAACAAAATAAGGCTCTTCTCCCTTCCTAACCATAAAGGTTTCCTAGCAATTTCATGTAAAACTCCATTTATAATAAAAAGAGGTACAAGGGGCTTGGGGTTCACGTGATAAGATTGTAATTTCATCTAAGGCATCTCTAAAACTACCCTATAATCTTCTCCAAAGAGAAAATAAAAAACAAAAAGGATTATTAGCACCTCTGAGATGTAGCAGGAGAGTAACCACATGGTGCACAGGGCTAAGCTAAGACAAGGGTAAGTCTCCCTGCTGGAGCTCCGTCCACACCTGAGGATATTCTACTCTGCATCATTCTGAGAAGCACGCAGGCTCTTTCTTCTAGAGTTTATTTTCTTAACCTTATGTTTAGCCTAGATTAAAGGCATCTTTAAATCTCAACAACTTTACATTTGCTAGCCCTACAATTTCTCCAGGATCAAAACTACAAACCTAATTTGGCTCACGTTGATGTCCCTAAAGTCGAGAGGAATTAATTCTTCAGGATGCCGAGGGTGGCAGCGTGGACCTGTGTCTCTGTCTGCTACTGGAGTCTCAGCTTCTGCTCTGTTATTTATTAGTGTCACAGCTTTAAGTAGTGGCTATAAGCTAATCGAGTAGTGAGCACAGCACAGCCAGTCCCTTTCTTGTTCAGAACCAGGTCTATAAGGTGTCTTCTAGTGCTCTCAGTTGGACAGTATGATAGGAGCTGCCTTTCAAATCTTGCTGGTAGAATTCTGATGGCCCCAAATGCTCTCCAAGGATTAGTTTTTTGGGTTGCTTCTTCCTGAAGGCATTCCCAGTTTACCTTCTTCTCACATAAACTAAAGTTCAGAGATGCTGAGCAACAACTGACAGAAATAACACATGGCACCTTGAGGCAGCAAAAGAATGTAAGCCAAATATAAACTCCAGGGCGAAGTGCCAGCAGGAGACATGGAGCATAGCTGGCCTTTGGCTGGAACCCTAGCTCAGTATTTATGAAATGGGAGAGAAAGTGGTTTTACAGACACAAACAAAGCTTATGCCTTTATGTCTCATCTGGAAGACAGAAAACTAATTCCATTAAGTCAAAAGCTTTTACGCTCCATGCTATTAGACACATTTGAAAGCCATTCAAAGTCACAGAAGCACAAAACAGAGACCCAGTGCTGTTTGTGTCACAAACTTTCAACATGGATTTAAATGGGTACTTCCTCCATGACAGTCCCAGGAGTCACAACAGTTACGGAAATGCTTTGGAATCCAAACACATACAATGTCAGTCTGTGACTTGCACCACTGCAACCTTTTGTTTGTGAGACAGGATCTCACTATATAGTATACACTAGTCTTGAACTCCCAAAGACATCAGGAGCTCTTATCCACTGAGCGCCCCCTCACGTCCCATATTCCCCTGATATAGAAAGAACAGAATTTAAGATCCAACTGCTTTCCCAGTTCTATTTTTGTTTCATATCTGGATAGCACAAATACTATCATGAAGACAAAGAAATATTACCAAGAGCTCTGGCAGGCACACACTCACATGTACGGAGGAAGGCCTGTAGCACAGATCAGCATCTACTGTGTGTCTGGACTCTCACATTCTGTAGGAACGCCACACAGCAGGTGTTATGGTGCTTAGTGGACACACAAAGGCTGCTGTAGCTCAAGACAATGAAGGGGCGTGCTGGGTTCATAGCATGGGTCTGGTTCTTTAGATAACGGCAACCACAGCACTGTGGAACCGTAGCTGTATACAGGATAGAGTCCTAAAAGGACTATGAGGTCCACTCTACAGTACATCATTTTAGTGAAACAGGAAGGCTCATCTAAACATTTAAAAAGTAAATGTGTCTAGTTACCTGTCTAGATTTACTAGGATGGTATTTATTATGGGTTACCTTTGCTCAATGATGTAATAATCATTACTGGAAAACTACTTAAATAGTGAATTACAGATAATGAGAAACCACAACACTTAGCATTCACTAGGGTCACTTCATTACAAAGTATGTGCAGTTTTTTTTTTTTTTTTACTTATTTTGTTTATTTTTTGAGACAGTGTTCGTCTCAAATTCATTATGCAGCAGAATGAAGAATTAAGCGCGGGATTATATCCACATCTAGTTCCGCATGTGCTGAGGATGAAGCCCAGGGTGCTATGCATACTAGGCAAGAACTCGACCAACTAAGCTACCCACCCCCCAGGCCTGTACTGCAAGGACAACGTTCACAGTGTGCCACTGAGTCTGACTTGCATTTAAAACCTCTTCTTAACAGGGTGCTGAAACACGAAGAAAGAGAGACTTAGGATTGGTTTATCTAATTTTCAGTTGACCCATCTGCAAAAAAAATTACCTACTGTCTAGGGTTAAGGTATACTTAAGTGTCTATTAAGGGTCTGCCTGGTACCAAAGTCAGTGCATAACAAATGGCTAGTACCAGTAGTGGTTCTTTAACTAAGAAAATTCATCAGGTAAGTATGGTCTGCTTTAAAAAGTCCTTGGGGGATTGGGGCAGGGGCTGGAGATGTAGCTCAGTTGGTAGCGTTTGCCTAGCACACACGAAGTCTTGGGTTTGGTCCCTAATACCACATAGCAGGATGTGGGGTACACACGGTTAAGGTAAGCCCTTGGCAGGTATAGGCAGGAGGATCAGGAGGTGAAAGTCATCCTTTGCTACATGGTTTGAGGCCAGCCAGAGATATACTGGACCTTGTCTGGAAGTCTGGGGGCAGATAAAGTTCTACCAAGGCTGGGCATTTTTGGTACTGTGAATCTCCAGCAAATAACTTACAGCAGCACATTGGCAAATAAAATTGGGGTTACTATTGTTGCGGTGATGAAAGTTCTCTATGGGGCACCACAGAACATCTCTGTAAGAATGCTTTAGAAAGAAATTCATAGAACTGGGACTTTTGGGGGTGGGCAGAGGCTCACTCCCATTTGGCTGCTGCCAACAAAAGGAGCATTCTACTGAGAGGCAGCAGACAGGAGAATGCTGCTGTAGCCATTCTCATTTGTAGGGAAGGACAATGGTTTTTATGTTTGGGGTGGCAATGGCCCTCACGAATTACATTGGATTTGCTGTGTCTTATTTTCCCAGAGTCTGAGTGCTGAAATCATTTTTGATGTAGCTAGTAAAGGTTGGCTCACTCCGAAGGTTCTTGGAGGCCAGATACATTCTGAGTGCTTCCTAGGTTTCCCAAATTAACTGAAAACCATGCACATTATAAGTGCTAAAGAAACTCTTACATATTTACATTGTTATATGTAATTAAGATTGCTTTGCTATTACTGTCAATAGAAAGGGAAGTACAAAAAAAAAGTAATTTTATTGAGCTCATTTTTCAAGTTATAAGTCTAGGCCAACTCACTTCTTTCTGTAAGATGTAATGCTAAGTGTCTTCAGTAAACTCTCCCTCTTCATGAACTGTACTGCACAGGCCCAACTTTTTGTCAGGCTCTTTACCAATTTCAATGTCCAGGGAAAAAACAAAACAAAACAAACAAACAAAATCTCAAAACCAAAACCAGAAGCAACCTCCTCTGTGTGTCTGCCAATCACTTTACCAAGTTATGGAAACTCACTCACACTGTGGGCATATTCCCTCCCACAGTAAATGCTATCTTCATGAGTAATTATGTGGACCCAACCCAATGGTCACCCAGATGCTTTCCTAGTGAAATGCTTTTATAGTGTACTGTGATTACTCTCTGTCACTCTGATCCTAAAGTAGACAGAAGGCACTTTAAAGTTATTATACTTCAATAATCTTGAAAGAGGCTAAAATTTAAACACCAACTATTTTAGAGCAGTGTTACTGCCAAATCACACCCTCTCTTTCCCCTCTTACCTTCTGGAATGGTGAATGACAATTCACGCTAATGGTTGTCCCACAGCCTCAGTTGCCTCAATGCCCAGGCTTTACTACTTTGAAGGCACTGTACATTAGAGGGTGAACAGCCAGAGGTCTAAGCTGAGAATGACTGGTGGGGAAATAAGTGAGACTGGGCACCCTGAGTACTCAGACAGAAGCTTTCGCACTAGTGCTACTGTGCTGTAGAGTAGAGCTCACTGCCAGGGAACACAGGGTCAGTTCAAATAACTGCAATAGCAACAGCATAGTAAGCACAGCTTAAAATTTTGTGCCTATCAAGACTATAGACTCAAAGCAAATACCAGATGTTAAGTAGGCTGAATAAAGCCTTTAAATATCAGTGTGGAAAAAAAAAGGGGGGAACCTAAGTCAAATAAAAAGTTCTGGGGTATGATAAAAACCAATACACTGGGGAAAAAACACTATTGAATGAGTGCAAAAAGGTTTAAATTTATTAATGATTCTAAAATAGATAACTTATGTATCAATATTACTATATTTTAAGAGTACATGTATAAATATATGTATATGTAGTATAAGTTGTCATAAAATACTGCCAGATTTAAATAAAGTCAAAGGTATTAATGGCTTTTTAAAGTTGTGTTTTGGTTTTTTTTTGAGACAGGGTATCTCTATGTAATACTAACTGTCCTGGAACTTGCTATGTAGGCCAGGATGTCCTTGAACTCACAGACATCTATCTGCCTCTAGCTCTCAGGTGCTGAGACTGAAGGTGTGCAACACCATGCCAGGTCTATCAAGATATTTTTAAGTTAAATACAGAGCTATAAAACATTCTTTTATTTAAAAAACAAAAACAAAAAACATTCTTTTATTAGAAACTACGAAGAATTTCATAAATTCTTATAAACATAATAAAACTTTCTACTATAATAAAGTATGTATATTTTACATGTATACATGAACCATTATGTAATAATTTTATTACCTCATATGAATACTGTACTTACATGAAAACAATAAAATTTCTTATACTCAGTCCTCATTCATTTTAGAAAATATGATAAAAATTTATGTTAAGTGCATTAATTTGAATTACTTAACCCTTAATGACTCAGCTACTTATATAAACATGATTGATTAGAACTCTATAGCAGAGTCAATATGGCTTAAGTTATAGCATTATCTGGACCATTTACAAAGAATGTATAATTAAGAGATGGGAATTTAGAAGAACATTGAAAAAAAAAAAAAAAACCAATAAAATCAGTAATGACCAGAAACTTTCTTGAGTTTAATATATATTTTCAGAGAATATTTAAGAAAAATATAATGGCAGTGGATACATCAAAGTAAATGATGTTAACATTGTCCAGGTGGCCCCAGGTGTAGCATCTTATCAGTAGGTATTTATTCCTCTCATTAGTAAAATGTATTAATACTAATTATTCACTTTAGAGAACAACAATAAAGATGTATTAAGTTACAGAACAGAATATTTTCTTAAAGCATGAGAAAAAGGCACACTGCTGAACAACATGCTTTCTCATGTAGTTCATACTGGATTAGAAACATTAGTGCTTTTTAAATTTTTCTTAGGGACTAAAGTTCAGCAGCAATAAACTTCTGGTTCCCATTACCAGGTCAACTACTTTTGTAGGGGACATTATGGTTCATTCTTTTTATTTCTTATTTTTTTATGGTTCATTCTTGATCTCTGCCTATCACAGCTTTCCACAGACAATAATCTGAATGTTACGTCTTACCTGACCAGGTTCTGTCCCAGTGACAGTCAAGTCTTGGATGGATCTACGCCGTGGTTGCCCGTTGCCTTAAAACAAAACAAAACAACAACAAGTAAAACTGCCATCTATTCAAACAAGTGAGAAGGGTGTAACTGCTGTAGAGAAGTGCAATTTGCTGCTCCTGGGATCTATGCAACATGTTTGCAGGAAAAAGAATGAGTAAATTTATTGTAAAAACAAACCAACCCAAATATTGAGAAAGAGAGAGACAGAGAACTGTAATGCATTAACTAAAAAATTGCTGGCCCACAACAGAGTATGTCCTAATGCAATGACACTCCTACCGCAAAAACAGCAGCTGAAGTGTCTTCCACCATCTTCTGTCATGTGTTTAAATAGATGAATGCTTGGGGGCTGGGGCTGATGACGGCATCTATTTCAAGGGCCTTACGTTACAGTTTCACAGCAAGACAGCTAGCAGGTTGTAAGACAAGTCTGACTTTAGCTGGCAGCAGTGCCTAAGAGGATGCTTAGGTTTAAATTATTGCACAAAGTCACATTTAATCCCATCAGTCTTTGTCAGAATGCAGTAATTCATCATTAGTGAGTAACAGCTCAGTTTCCTCCTGGAGACAAACAACATTCATTCTATGTTCAAATACATATAGCTTGTTGAGATGGGCTATGAAGAACACCATGCTTTAGAAACATCTAAATTAGCAACGGTTTACATTCATTTAAAAAAGGAATTCTACAAACAAGTCTTTGCAGAACAGGATGACCTGGACAACAGCTTCAATCAGCACCTTGACTTGGGATCAGGTTTGTTTATATAGTTTTAACATTAGGGATCAGCTGTTAAAAAGGAAACACTAAAATACTATGAGAAACAGCTGATACAATATGCACAGCTCCTTTGACCCTGAGAGCTGTACCACATGTAATTCTGCAACTAGCAGGCAGCACTCAGAACACACAGCCTAGCAGTTGTGTTCTGATGAGCAATAAATCATGTTGTTTTCCACATTTCATGTTCTCGGAGATAAATATATATATATATTTATATTTATATATATATTTTTTATCTTAAACCAATCAGTACCATTTAGCATCTTAATCCATGTGACCTTGTTATTGTTTTACATATAAACTAAAGGGACCTTAAACAGAATTAAGAATGCTTAATAAAATAATACATGTAGTGGATATAAAAACCAAGTTTATAGTCATGTTGAATGTATAACTCATAATTTTCCCCATTTTGGACCATTGTAAAATTCTCTGCATACTCTGAATTCAAATTTTCTTCAAATTTCAATTTATTCTGAAACGTTCCAACATTCCATTACAAAGTAAAACAACAAACTGCCGTTACTGAGTCTGACACGCTCATGAATACTTTTAACTATTCCTGTTTCCCCCAAACAAAAAGCATACAACTATGACTAATGAGCAGTTTTAGGCACATTTCATTCAACACTCTTATTCTAAAATTAGCACTGATGAGACAGACTATAAAAGTGTTGGAACTCTCTTCAGATCAGCAACACTTGTGAATCTGAGGAACTACCCAGCATGTGTGTCTATAAACCATGACATTGCCATCACAGTTTCACCAAATATGAGCTTAAGTCTAGCCGGGGGGGACAGAAGAAAAAGGAAGAAAAATCTTAAGGAAATCAGGTGAAGAAGAGCTGACAGTTAACGAGTGCCATACAGTGAGAACTTTCATGCTACAGCACGAGTGGAAGCAAGCAGTATTAGGCAATACATTTTAACGAGCACAACCATGTCAAAAACCACCTGGCAAACAGCTCAGACGAAAGCAAAAGAGGACTGCAATCAACAAATACTTGTTGCTCCAATATTAAGTTTAAAAGCTGTAATTTAGAAATACGAATGTGAAATAACTCAAGCTCCTAGCATTTCAAATGAAAATTACTGGGTGTGCTCTTAGAAATTTTGAATTCTTAATTTTTTGCACTGAGCACTAAACCTAGAAATGTACTCACTTTAAACTTAAAATGTCACGTGTGTGTGTGTGTGTGTGTATGTCTGCGCACATGCGCATGTGCACATGGGTGTGGAGTCAGAAGACAACTTGTGAGAGGCAGTTCTCTCTCCTTCCACCACGTTAGTCCTGGGGAACAAACTCACAGTGTCTAACTATATAATTTTTCCCAGTGGACTTTGGAATGAATTATAATCATACCCAGTGTCCCTGAATGCTCTAGGGCACAAGTGCTTTTCTCTGACTATTGATTTTAGAATTACAAACAAGGAACCACATGATAGCACAAACATTCCTGAGCAAGAAGAACAACGCTGTAGGGATCACCACCCCAGACCTCATACTACACCACAGAGCCATAATAATAAACATAATATGGTACCGGCACAACAGTAGACACAGACGAATGGAAAGACTTAAACATGAGTACATGTAACTTCAGCCATTTAATGTTTGACAAACATGCCAAATAAACAGCTAACTGGATGTGGATGTGAGAGAAGCTCAACAAGAGGAACATGCTTGGGACTGGACACCAGGGCTAGTGCAGTCATGGATCCTGGAGGAGAGCCTATAATCACTACTTTACTAAACCAGTGTATCGCTAACTATATTCTAAATATCTGCCCTCGTGCCTACAGGTAAGGGTAGTTTTTGTTTTTTCTTTTATCTTTTTTAAAACTTCTTATTAAGGAAATGTCTCTATGCAATGGATGAAGGCCATTACAGAACACTACAAGTGATCAAAATGCAGAGTTGTGAAGGGCAGACCCCAAATGATGCATCTACAACACAACTCCTGCACCTAAGGCTCAGGGAGCATTTCAGAAGATAGGAAAGAGGAACAGGGAATTTGTTGTGAGATTGTGTCTCCTAGAAATGTCAGAAGCTATATGCATCAAGTCTCACCAACATGACAGATGAAACAAAGGAGACAACAACAGAAATTATTTATTTGCAGAAAAAAGAGAAAGTTCATAGGGCCTCAAGCCTTGAGAAAAAACAGCAACTAAGGACTGCTGTGGCTGGAGAAACAGTCTTCCCGAGGGAAGAACAGACTAATTGATTGTCCAATACCACAAGTATCATTATACAGATTGAAAAGTTGTATTTATATATTCAGGAACAAATACCTAAACCACCACCACCACCTGAAGAAGCTGTGAATCTGAAAGAGCAAGGAGGGGCTCCAAAGAAGGGTTTGAAGGAATACAAAGAATGGGAGAGAAATGATATGGCTGCATTATAATCTCAAGAAGTAAAACACAAACAACAACAACAACAATAACAAAAAAGAACAACAATAATAACAAAAACCCAAACTCATTAAATTTGAACAAAACCTGTTTTCCAAACTGCTCTGGGTCTTATTCTCCATTCTCCAAAACGCTGTTGCTCCTTTTACGCTAACTTTCAGGCATTTTATCTATTCATTTTCAACAACTGAAGTTTTTGATGAAATGTCAAAGTTAGATATTTTACCATCCGCTAAATAGATGAATTCCCACAGGATAGTTTTGCAAACATAATCCCCTATGGGCATCTGAGATGAAGAGAGGGAGGAAAAAACCAGAAGCTTGGGGGCAACAGGCAGAGTCAAGATGAAGTAGAGTGTCTCCTTTCCAGGCACCAGCTGTCAGAAACTCATTGAAGTGGATGATGAATGCAAGTTTTTCACTATCTAGAAGCCGTGCATGGCCACAGAAGTAGCTGCTGATGCTCCGGGTAAAGAGTGGACAGGTTATGTGGTCTGAATCAGTGGTGGGAATGACACACATGGTTCCCTCAAGATGATGCAAGGCATCTCGACTCCTGCCAGTGTGTGCCTGCTATTGAGTAAGGCACACTCTTGTTACAGGCCAGGGAGAACTAGAAAGAGGAAATGCAACGACTACTCTAGCACAAAAGCAGCATCTGTCTTTCCAGGGTTTCCAAGCTTCAGCACTGCTAACATTTCAGATTAGCTCTTTACAGCAGGCGGTCGAGGGCTATTATAGGTTGTTAAGTCATCTGATCTCTGGTCACTGTACAGCACTAGCTCTCATCCCTCTAAACTATTACTATGTTTATTTTCTCTTCCCCATTATTTTGTCTGTCCCTTAGACTTATAGATCTAATTTAGGATTAAACTGCTATTTGTCTAAATCGTTCTGATTCTGTAATGTATTCAATGTACAGCTCTCTGTAAGTTTAAAGTCAGTCATTTTTTGAACAGTGTATTATTCCCCTATATTATACCTATCAGTATTGAAATAAAATAATCACAAATACTTTGTTAATTTCTAAAGAAGCCTCTGAGAAATAAAAATTACTACATGAGAAATGAATTAATAATATTTGAACAGTGATGACAATGTTATAAAATAGGATAACAAAAACATTATATCTCTTAAAGTTTAGAGAAAAAAATTAGGTATTCAACTACAGTTTAAATGCAATGTTAAATAAGTACTATCATGGGCGAAAGTACAGGATACTAAAGAATGTATTCAAATCAGACATGTAAAAAAATCTTGTCTATCAAAATTTTGTAGTCAATAGACAAAGGAAAATTTTTAGTTTTATTAAACACACAGGGATAAATGATCAATAAAAAACCCTACTTGATTTTATGTATCTTGTCTCCCTGTGTGTGTGCATGTGTGTGAGAGGTGCATGTGGAGAACAGAGAACAAAGAACAGCATTAGGGAGTCTGTTCTCTTTTTCCACCTACTGGTCCTAGGGACTGGCTTAACGGGAAGTGCCTTCACCTGCAAGGTCATCTCACTGGCCCAAACGATCATTCAAAAAACTATACTGAAGGTTATTATGTCATTTAAGTTTTTATTAAAGATGATGGCTTTTATTCATCTAAGAAATGAGTACTATATGAAAGCATTTACCAATTGACAAACTGAAGCTTCATGTGTGGATCAGGTATAAAGCATAGTTTGTAGACCTTCCTCTTAACCACTAGCAGCAGAGCTAACCAGCTGTCCAAGTAGTTATGGTTGTGGCAAGGTACCCTATAAACGGCAAGCCCCGCCTGGCTTCAACCCTCTGCTCCCCAGTTAGGCTAACACTGTGCAGCAGCTCTCTTCTTCCAGCTGCGAATCTAGTGGCTCTCTATAGAGACAGGCTTGACAGGGCGTGAAAAATCACAGACACCAAAAGTCTCAAACAGTTGTATCCTCCACTTCAACAGACCTGGGTTTAACTTACGTCCCCACTTCTAACAGAAGAACAGGTGGGAGATGTTTTCCCCTCTGTGAAGAGTGTTATTTTCCTTTCACTTGACTCTTACCGCTGGGGATGTGAGTTATGTTTGCAACTGGTTTCAGTGTGGCAGTATACAGCTTTCTGTCTGTCTTGCTGGGTATGCATGAGAAGTTATATATTTGCATATTGTATAAAAATTGGAGCAATAAGCATTTAAAAGTACCAGGATCATTAATCCAGTTCCACAGCTGTTACACCAACACAGGTGGTCTATGATACCTGTTATGACGATCTCGGGGACATCCAGAATGTTGCCAAATGAAGCGGTTTTACGGTGGCCCCGTTTAGGCTTGGAATAGGCTGAAAAAACACACATGTACAGTATACATGCAAACAACCACAAACAGTAACACAGGAAATGACTGCAAAACAGAACAGTTCTGAAATGGTCATGTTAATTACATCCCATGCAGAACAGCATGCAGAACTATCTAACTTTTCATTCATGCTTAGGAAGGCGCTGTTAATAAAGAGCAGAAACAAACAGTTTAAGAAGTTTTGCACACTCGTTTTAATTAGCAGGAAAAAAACCAACAACAAATAAAGACAGACAAAGCTGCAGGACAATGAAGAAGCTAAATTTCCAATGTGTTCTTAGAAATTTCTACCTAAGTAAAATCAATGCTATGAGGTGAAGGTGGGGGGATGGGAGAGGGAGAAGAGTTAGTAAGATAAGCTGCCATGTTTGTGCTTGTGACACAAACAGGATAAACAGATCTTAAGTTAGGTGCTTCTTGGAGTGTGCTATAAATTAAAATTCCATGATTAAACAATAGTTATCAGATCAAAGTATAAGACATGTTTGCCTAAGTACTTCTAAATATTTCTAATAACTTAATATATCTTTCAAAGTTTAGAGTATATAACTGTTAACAGGAAGGCCATCAAAAGCTGAAGAATGAACCTTTCAAAGTAAGACAATTCATTAAGAAATTCAAATAAGGATGTACTGTCCTACATTTAGTTAGAGAGGACACAATAATTTATTTATGTATGATTATCCCTGAATTGAAAAAAATGTCATTCTTATATAATTACAAACCTGTATCTGATTAGAAAAACAGGCTTGGCAAAAACATAAACGATTATCATAATATTACTTTCCCTTTGAGGGCAGAATCTATATTCTTTATGTGTCTACTTGAAATGATGCCTGTGAAGTGCAATGGTTCTCCAACAGTGTTGGGGTATGCCTCTGTCCACAGCGACACCTGTGCTTCAATGGAGACCAGAAAGCCAGCTGATAGCCACTGACCTCTACTCAACTTGACACTTTGAGGATTTACCTGGAGCAGAGACAGCCAGTTCCCTGGTAATCTCTACTCTTTCCTTTTCCTTAGAAATGGTCTCAGACGTTATTATTACAACAATGTCACATTTGGCTGCAGATATCTTCTACTAAGAGATATGTGCAGGTTACCTGACCATGCTACTCTGGCAAAGGTCATGTATGTGGAAGTTGCAGAAGACATTTTTTCCCAAAGTTTCTATCCTTCTGCTACCTCTTCTTTCCCACAACCAAACCATGAAAGTGATGGCTTGAGCTGTAACAGCCATTTTGGACCACAAGATAACCTTGTGGACAGTAGTTAGACAATAGAGGTCGTGACACCCAGACAGAAAACCAGCTGCCTAAAGACCACGGTTGTATCTACACTTGTCTACATGTGCTCAATAGCTTATGTGTTTAGACACAGTTATTTTCAGATACTCTTTCCTGTCTTAAGGCTTTTAGTGCAGGTTGATAAAATCAGTGATTGTGATTAGTTTAGACAAATACAGTACAGTTCATCTGGATGCCACTTTCTACAAAGAAAACACACAATCAGAATATTTTCCTTACACAACAACTAAGTTAAGAAAACAAAAAAGCATATATACATATACATACACACACACACATACATATACATATGTGTGTGTGATATGCAGCTAGACCAAAATATCCTTGAAGAGAATTTGTAAATTTTTGTTGATTTTTATTTGTTTACACTTCCACATTTCCAACACAATGTTCCTTTTTACAATCCATTCTTCTCTAACCTTGGAATAATTAGAAATAACAAAATAAGACCCAAACTAAATTGGCACCACTAAAATGAAACCTTGTCAGAAAAGGTGCGGGTTCACCAGGTAACAAAATGCCATTTTTTTTTTAATTTAAATTCTGGCCACTTTGTCTACTGTAACATTTTAAGAGATGACAAAATGAAATTTAAACACTATCAAAACCAACTATTGTATGAAATTACTACTACCTCATTTTATCATCAAATAAGCAAATTATAGTTAGCTTGGCTATTCTTGCCACTGGCAGGAGAGAGCAAAGACAACATAATTTCTGCCAATGATTTTTTTTTGTTTCTTGGGCCCAACATAAGAACAGTGAAATTACTCAGTCGTTGCAAATATTCTGGTATTGGCTAAATTTTGATCTCTTAGCTAGTTTACGTTCGAGGAGAAATAAAGTCTGTAACTAGGAAGATGTATTTTATAATCCAAATAAATTTTAAGCTATACTTCTCTTATTAAAATTTGAGCCAAACATACACATTTACTGCTAGAAGCTTAGAAAACACCATAAACCTATCTGTTTAAGAAAGTAAACATAAGACACCCCCCTCCCCCCAAAGAGCCCCACTGAAAACAAGTGCGAGTACCATGAAAAGCACAGGCATTTTCTCCCTTTGGACTTGCCGCCCCTTTTACCTGTGGTCGCAATGATCCTAGCTTCTATCTCAGACATGTCAGCACTCATCCTCTTGCCCTCAGAGGCCGGGGGTAAGCTCTCCACACTGCTCCCACGAGAGGGTCCCAAGCTCAGCCGTCCAGATTCACTCTGTTAAAATTATAGGTCAATCTCAATTACTGAAGTCTTTACATCTAGAGATGCTGGGCAGCTAAGGAGGAAGATGACACATTGATTTTTAAGGCTACGGTACTATTCTGAAAGAGGAAGCTTTATACTGAGAGGAGCTCACAAAGGAGAGCAGGCTCAGATACATCTGCTCAAAGCAATTCTAGCCAACAATGGCCAAAATACAAGGATGAAATGACAGCTTTATGGTTCATAGAACCAAAATATATTTCACGCTGTAGAATCCTTAGCTAGCGATGGGTCACAGGGAGGAAGAGCAAGGCTCACAAGAGCAACAACCAGGAGAAAGAAAAACAACTTATTTGGTAAGAAATGGCAGCAAAATGTCACGTCTCTCACCATAAGCTCATTTGTCTGGTGCAAGAAGCAAACTCAGGATAGTTACATATCAGAAGATGGCGAATAACTGATTCACTTGACATAATGTTGTGACTACTAGTAATGAAACCATGCAATTTTACTTTTAATAACAACAAACCTGTTGCTTTGCCTGATTTTTCAACAGTTTTGACTCTAAGCGTTTAATAGTATCATTTGTAGCAGGAACTTGTTCCATATTAGTGTCACTTTTATTACTGGTATTTGTAGAAGCGATGTCCATGAATGAGCCTAGGAAAGCAGAAACATTTATGACTACAAGTTGAGAATGATATAAATACCTCACTCAATAACTGACAAGACATAAATAAAAATAAGGGGCTAGAGAGACGGAATAAGACTTCCACACCAATGAAGACACCCTAAACAAGCTCATTTTAAATGAAAGTTACAGACAGTACAATAAAGCTGAGACTAATCTAAGGGTTTAACCCTGGGTAGAACTGAGGGCTATTAGCCAAGATGGAGGGAGCAGACAAGGAGCGAGCATCAAGGACGTCCCCAGAACTCAGCTTAGACTGAAGGCATTGTTTGAGTCCCTACAGACATTAATTCTAGATATATGAGGGTGGGATTCAGGTAGAAGATGAAAAGAGCGCTCTTTCTCTTCCAGTGCCAGGCACTCAGGAGGCGCAGGTGAAGACATGGCCAAGTCCAAGAGCCATACCACACACAACCAATATGGAAAATGGTACAGAAATGGCACCAAGAAACTCAGTTTCAAAGATATGAATCTCTTAAGGGGTTGACCTCAAGTTTCTGAGGAACATGTGCTTTGCCAAGAAGCAGAAAAAGAAAGGCCTTAAGAGGTGCAGGCAAACAATGCAAAGGCAATGAGTGCAAGCACAAAGGCCATTAAGGCCCTTGTGAAGCCTAACGTGGTTAAGCCCAACAAGCCAGAGGGCTCCAGCCATAAACTTGGCCTTCTTGCTTTCACCACTCATCTCAAGCCTGGGGAGTGGACTCAAAGCTGCATGGCCAAGGGTCATAGGCTCTGCCAACCAAAGCCCACGGTTTGAACCAAGGCAGTGACAGCTCCAACTCAGGCCCTGGCTTCCATTCCAGCTCAGGCTCCCAAAGGTGCCCAGGCCCCTGTGGAGGCCCAACAGAAAAAGTGGCCCAGGCCAATGTGAAGATAGATGACTGGTGTGACACACCTAAACACTATTCTATTTACAGATGGTCAGTGCCCAATGCTGTTTTTACAAATTAACTTGGAGCAAAATCTATTTGGGTGTGTGTGTTGGGGGGGTACACAAACACTTCTAGTATTGGAAGAGTTAACCAAGACACGGAGATGAATGGCTATGCAAAGAAGCCAGTGGCTGAGCCTTTGGAACTCCAGCGCTTATAGCTGAGGAAATGAGGAATAACCAGCAAACAAACAAACAAACTTGCCCCCCCCCAAAAAAACCCAAGAACAAGCTGGGGTCTCAGAGATACAGTGCTTCTTTAGCATGCATGAAGTCTCCGGTTCTGCTTGTTTTGAAAAAGAAATCAGTAATAAAATTAATAACCAACACAAAAAAAACCCCTAAATTACCAGAAATGTAATGTGAAATTTGGATTAGTATTGGGTCCTGCATGACAACCAGAGAGAAGGAGAGAGTGACTATGAACATAAAATCCCACTCATTTGCTGCAGAGATAACTGTTGACCTCCCCAGGAACAATTCCACAGAAGTAGTTTAAGAGGAGTCTAAGGGAAACTGATGCCACAGAACGAGAAGAAGGGAGCCAGTGCTTCTGAAGACAGACTGTATTTTGCTCTTGAAATGCTCCCAGTAGAAAGGTGTCTGTCTGCTGGGAAAAGCAGACATGGTATGGCGTAGAAGAGCAGAGTCTTGCCTCTGAATAGATGCATGGGCAGTCAGTTGTAAAATAACACAGAGAAGGTGGGCACAGATCTAATTAGCTACACAGACACAGGGAATTTGTAGAAGACATCTGATAACTAAAACTTTCTTAAACTGAAAATAAGGTTAACCACACATGGCCTAGGACGGTAGCTGAGCTCTGAGGATTGTCTAGGAGAGAGGAGGTGGCAGCTGAGGACAGTCAGTGTGTGTTGTCACCAGCTACATTCAGATGAGGAGGAAGCTGAGAGCCGGTTAGGCCACTGGCAGAGAGGAATTCCACCACCAGGTATGGTTCCCTATGGGAGTTCTGGAAAAGTTGACTGCAGAATTCAGGGCAACTCAAAGGTTTCCAGTAAAAACAAAATCTGAGACTCACTAGCTAAACAAAAACCTCAAAACAAACCATCTCAAAGCAGGAAAAAGAGACTAATGGAAATATTTATTGGCAAAAAGCAAAAATTTTAAAGTGCAGGATATATATATATATATGAGTTTATCTCTGAATAAAATTAAATAACAAAATGCCATATATTTTGTAAAGTCCAATTTGTTTAAGTTAGAGTACTACTTCTACTATTTTTGATAACCTCAAGCTACCATTTATTATTTTATATTTCAAAAAGCTGAACTTCCCATTAAAGCAGCCTTTTGCCTAAGTTTCTTTAGAAGAATAAAGAACAAAGCAAACAGCAGAACAGAGTTAGTGAAGAAAGCAGTGTTCACACTAATCTACAGAACTGTTTGACCCAGCAGTATTCACATAGAAACAGTTGAGTGTGGTAGCATGTATCTTTCTTTAGTCAGAAAACTCAGGAGATTTTTGAGGCAGGACCATGAATGTGAAGCTCCTGAGTCATACAGTGAGTTCTGGGCTAGCCTGGATACAAAGTGAGACCTTATCTCAGAACAATGAGATTTAAGAATAGCATCCACAGCAACATAGTACTCAGTACTTGAGACCCAACTGAGCAGTGACTCCAGACAAGGAAGTTTAAGCTCAGGACCTTCATAAAGAGCGAGGCACCTGGAAACTCAAACTGCAGTGAGTCCTGAGAAAGAGGAACTGAAGTGCAGACACAGACACTGCTCCTTCCTCATGACAGACTTCACGGGAAGGAGGGAAACTCCCCATGTGGCTCTGACTCCACCCGTTTACCTGTGCTGGTGGCTGAGTTGCTCTGCCCTTCATCAGAGTACTGACAAGGATACTGTAATGGCTCATCCGCTCCTGGAAAGTACTGTAGTAAAAGCAAGTCACAATTTAAAATGCCTTTAGTACAGAGTAAACAGCTAAATGACCTCAAGAGCATGTCTGCATCACTGCTTTAGTTTAAGGTGCACCTGAGGTGGACACGGCCCTGTTTTCCCTCAGATACGTACTAAGTGTGAAGTGAGTGCTCCCTTTGGAAAGTTAGCTGTGGACAATGCCATGCACCCACTTACATTGAGATGACAGGAAAGAGGAGCTCTCTGCAGGAGTGGATGAATAGTGGGTCACTGTTCATAGTGCACGAGACTTAGAAGAGTGACATATATTGTCAAACTGGCAAGGGGCGTTAGTCTGCCAACTGGGAGTGAATCCTTCTGAATCACCTTTAGAACTGGGATCTTAAACATTAAGAACGTACCTTACGGAAGCCCTCTTATCAACTGGGGACATAATGCTAAAATATTTACTGAACAATGAAGTAAAATTTAGATTTTTTTTTAAACCAAACAAAACATGGGTAAACAGTTATGATTTGATTTATATAGCCTCAAGTTTAGGTGTATGAACTTAAGCCAAAGCTACTATTTATGGTTCTTGTTGAAACAATACAAAACAACACAATTTTCAATAAAAAGAAAAAAGTCTAAAATATTTGAAATATTCTACAGAGTTTAGATTTGTAGAGAATTTGATTATCTTTTAAAAAGTTTTTTTCTAAATTAAGATTCCATAAGACCCAGAAAAAAATTTTACTGGCATCTGAAAACATGCAACAAAAAGCCAAAACAGTAAATTTAACATTACTCAAATACACGGCTCTTAAGATACATGTCCAGCACTCTGTAGAAATCATTGTCTTTCGATGAAAATCTGACGACTGGAGTTTAGTTAAGCACGTTATTAATCATATATATGTAGGTACTGCAAAGCTCTAGACACCCTGTACTAGCATCTCTTGTACACTCTGGCGCACAGTACCAAAATATTTATCTATAAAGGCTAGTATAGGATAGTAAGCCCAGAAACCTTGTCTAACTATCTTGCCGTTACAGAGCTAGGTATTTTTCTAAAGTAATGCTTTCTTTTCTGTAAGTGCCTAACTTGAAAAACACACAAAGTATAATGCAGAAAATAGTTACCACTCCTTCATTTTAAAAGCCCATTAAAACTTGGCATATATTAAAGTCCCCCAAACCCAAAGCCCCTCAAAAGAAGGATTATACCCGCATCAAGTGAGTCATTATTTTCACAATTTCCTCCATTGAAGGGCGCTGAGAAGGGTCCTTAGACCAACAGCGGGTCATTAGGCTCTCAATAGGCTTAGGTAAATTTTTGATCAGTGGTGGTCGAGTACCTATAATTGAAAATTAGAGAAATAAAGGAGTTATCTACCCAAAGAGCAGTGCAGGAGTTTTATAGTTTATTTCCAACAGTATCCGAATCAGCATTCCTTTTTGTTTTTAGTTTACCATTTGTTGTATCTATATATATTTTCACAAAGGGCCAACTATACTAGAAGTTATATTAACATTTGTAACACTCGGTGACAACGACAGTGAGCACTAAGACCACTGACTTGGGCTGGGTGCTCGCCTCTCACCCCAGCATTTGTGAGGCAGAGGCTGGTAGACTCACAGGTTCTAGTTCAGCCAGGGCTGCACAGTGAGACTGTGTCTCAGAAATCAAACCAAACTGTCACAAACAGTCTTTCAACAAGCAGCAAAGGCTAAATGTATCAATTAAGAAAAACAAGTAGCTGACTTGAGGAAAGATAAATTCTCAGATTACAAAATTTTCAAATGTCTTTGCAAAAAACAAAAAAACAAACTTCCACTTATAGAAACTGCTCAAACAGTATCACACTCACTGACCTACCTCACATAGATGTCACACTCACTGACTTTCCTGGGCTGTGGTGTTACCCTTACCGCTTGCAGTTAATCATTTTACAGGCTGAAAACTGCCAAGTTTTTCATACTTTTTTAAGCTTGCGATGGCAGGTATTCTTAATAAGCCTTTCCTACCCAAAAGTGGCTTGAGATACAGTAAGATCTTTGTAGTTTAATCAATCAACAAGTTAGTTCTTTGACTCTGTATTTCATTGACAATCATTTGCTGAAAACGGCAGGACAGAGGAAGCATGCTGTCTTAGTCAAGGCTCCTATATTTTCTACAGTGAAGTTGGTAGAGGAAACTGGAAAAACAGCTAAGATTTCTCTGATGATGGTTTTGTTTGGCCAGTCAACAAACTCTCTGAAGAGTTAGGTCTGTGTTCTTTGGTCACCCGTGGACTGTACACAAACATGTACTCATTAGAAGGACTAGAGGCAAGTGAGGTAACAGTGATGCTGCAGCTCCTCCATAGAGAGCTCCTTCTCAAAGGTATGAAGTACCTATCAGTTAAGAAGATACCCTACCTAGCACATTTATGTGGTCTGTGACCAGACGGACATGACAACACTGAGGCCGTTGTGTCATTCTGATGAATGATAGGAGAACTTACTTGCATCCAGCTCCATCACTTCCTATTTGTGGTATTAGCATATGTAGTATGGTTGAGAATATACAAATCAAACACGTGTAACACTGTACACTGTGCTTTCTGTGCTTAAGTAACAACTCTTACCAGCAGTTCTGCTTTCTCTCCTCGATGAGAGACTTGTTTCTCAGGAGAAAAGGGATCCAGTTTCCCAACTATCTCTATCCCTGAGAAAGCCTGAAGGCTGACCATCTTCTCTCATCAGTTTAGCTGGCAGTCTCAGCCCTGAGTGGAGGAGTCTAAATTCTCCCCACCGGAACCAGAGTGGCCTAGTATCAAATAACTCCACATTTCAATGTCAAGTATACATGGCCTCTGGGGAAGAGGATGGGAACAGTTTTCCAAAGTTGAAATATGCAAAATATGTTAAAGATAAATTTCTTTTGACAAACCATTATGAACAGCCCACATGATTCGGAAAGCCGGGCCTCCGATCTCATCAAAGGGTTTCCGGCGTGTTATCACTTCCCAGAGGATAATACCCCAGCTGAAGACATCACACTTTTCGCTGTAATTGCTACCTACAAAGAAAGGCAGTACAATCTTGACACTTGTTCCATGAATCACAGAAACAGCTAGTTTTATGAATCTTAAAAGAATGGGTATTTTGGACAAGAGACTCACACAGAGTTAAGCAACTACTTTCTTAAACATTTTCTACAATATATTTTAATGAATTAAATATAAACAATATACTCAAAATCTACATGAGAACGGCAGCTACTGTCCGCTTTTCAACAAGCTGCACTAGCCTTCCTTCCTCTGAGTGTAGACCGATCCCCTTCACAGGCACAGTCTGAAACCCCTTGGTATTTCTTTCTTTATCCTTTCAATTAATTTTTTTAGAAAAAGGCTTATTTTTACTTTTTGTGTATGAATGTTTTGCCTATATGGATGTCTGTATGCTGTGTGTAGTAATGCCTCTGGAGGTCAGGAGAGGTCATTGCGCACTGTGGATCTGCAGTTACAGACCTTTGTGAGCCTCCGTGTGGGTGCTGGGGATTGAACCTGGGTCCTCTGCAAGAGCAGCAAGTGCTCTTTACCTTGGAGCCAACTGCTCCAGCCCTTCAATTTCTTTTAGGAACCCAGGGATTTTTTTCATATATTCAATGACTGACTATATCCTCAGTTCCTGTAGTTTGTTATACTTTTTCTACTCTGTGACAGACTGCTGTCTTTGCTACCAGAGTAAAGCACTGTTGTAATTTAGTGGCTTAATATATAGTTAAAATTCTAAATTTAAAAACTACAAAAACCCTGAAGTGATTAAAATTATGAATAACAGATGAAATCTAAACAGATTATGAACAAAACTGTATTACTAATATGAAGAATACACCAACATGTACGTACGTACGTATGTATGTATCCAAAACTACCACCACCAATAAAAAAAAAACCCACACCTCAACTACTAAAATGATAGACTTCTATGCAAAGCAGCACACAATACTATAGAACTGCCACCACTTAGCTATCTAATTTAGGTTACAGCTGCTTCCTGACGATACCTTTCAGAACTTTAGAAACCTACATAACCTAATAGTCGGGGCTTTGCAGCTCTCAAAATAAAAACAATGATTACTCTCCATAACAAACCTCTTTGCTTTATTTATTACAACAATATTGCACCACGGGAATGCACAGAAAGTGACATTAAATAAGTGACTTAATTATTAGAAAAGCACCTACATTATCCAGATGAAAGAGAAAGCATTATTTAATTTCTTGTAATTAAACATCTTTACATCTCTAGTCCAACACCTTGTTTGCTTTTCTTGAGTGGAGACAGGGAATGCAGGGTCTCTCTACATAGCCCTGGCTGACCTAGAACTTGCTATGTAGATCAGGCTGGACTCAAACTCAAAGAAATCTGCCTGCCTGTTGTCCAGCACTTTATAATTAGATTTCAGGGAACAATATCCTAGTTAAGTGACAAGCTGCACAGCATTCCCCTTTCTCTGGGGTGGCCAACACAAAGCAATTAAAACATTTAAAACTTACCTACAATCAAGAAAAAACAAATAAAGCAAAGCTGGGGTCTTGAGTATTGTGGCATTCATACAAGGGAGATTCACATGAAGGCCATTTCTTTAGCCCAGTTTCTCTCACTTCAAAGACAACTTGATGTTTTCATACAGAACTTAACTATATGGATTAATCTTAGAATTCTGAGTGAGCTATGGAGATGTAAAAGGTGACTGACTGTTAGCTTACCCTTCGCATCTGTGTCTAGTGACTTGCAGCCTTTCTAAGGCATGTCGACTTAAACCTTAGCACTCTTAAACTTGAACTGATAGCAAATCAGAGCAAAAGCTTAGTTCCCCATCATGTTGGGCCAATACAGCCTGCTAAGAAATCTCCAGAAGCACTGAACCACTGCTCCTAGGGAAATACAGGACTAGGTTTCTACGCATCTTTGTTTGGGAAAATTTTGTCAATTAATCAGTATCTGACCTTTTGTATGAGTGTGTTTAAGGACTCGTCAGCTAACACTTCAGTAGTTAATTACTGTCAAACTCGTGGCTTTCTAAAGCACGTCTGAGAACAGTAACTGTTAACACGTCTGCACACCTCTTACGTGCTGGAAGCCTTCCCTTACTTAGGCAGCATTACTCCTGTGGACACTGTGAACAGCAACACCACCATGGCCACCAACAAAAAAGGGAACGCATGGCTCTGAATAAACTGCAAAAGGGCGCCACTTGTTTACTTTACTAGGGAAACAACCTTGGAGAGTGCTGTGTATGACTCAAATGTGCACTGTGGTACTGGAGTACCTTATTTCTGAACAGTTGTGAAAGCATCTCAACTAAAGTTTATCAAGTAAACAATTTCTTAATTATGCAACCTGTGACCAGGACTGACTGGCTGTGTATATGTGTGAATCTGCACAGAAGATGTCAATTTAAATTCTGCCTTAGGCTAAACTCTCTCAAGACCCTCTCATGTACTAGTCAGAAGTAGCACTATATACAGGGTTACAAAACCATCCTGGATTTACATGAACCAAGGCAGATTACCAACCATATCATGCTTTTGTGATTGTACCTTCAAATACTTCAGGTGCCATCCAAGCAGCACTCCCTTTATTATTGGTCATGTGTGTCTGGATGTCACAAGCTGTCCCAAAATCGCAGATTTTTAGAACTGTCCCTCCTGCAACCAGCAGCAAGCTATTATAAAACATTCAAAATGTACAAAGTCAGTATTTGACTTTATAGGAAAGGAAGAGATAGTTATGGAACTGGAAAAAGCTAAGTTAAACAAATATGATTATTACATTTCTGTAAACCATTACTTGGTCACTGAAATGGCTGAAGAGCCTGGAGGAATATCAGCAAGAATTCAATGACCATAACCTAGAGAACATGGGGAGACTATCACATTCCTATTTGATGTCCCTGTCTCTGGGTCCATGACAGTTCCTGACCAACATCTCTTTGGCTGAGCTAGACATGGTCTGAAAAGCTTTCTGCAGAGCAACACTATGATGTCCTGAGGTGAGAGTTTAATCACAAACAATTATTACTGAAAGAATAGCAATAGCCAATAGAACAAATAATCTAACTGAAGGTAAAGTAAAATACATCAATGCAGAAGGAAACCAACAGAACTGGCTTATAGCAGTATAGAGAGTTGAACCATGGGTCTTGAATATGTCAGACAAATGCTCTATAGGTGAGCTACACTTGCAGACCAGTGGTTCTTATTTTATGTCTTTATTTTGAAGCTATTTCTCAATGTTTAATTTCAAAACTGTTTCTGAGTTTAGAATGTGTGTATGTGTGGGGAAAAGTATGAATCTCCTAGAGTTAAGACAGCCTAATAAATGCTAGGAATGTTCCAGAACATCAGCTTTCTAGGTGCTATGACTGAAATAAATTACTAAATAGCATCCTTTTACTTACAGAGTTTTACTTTTGACAATAAACAGAGATGGGTCATAAAATGTGCATAATCACACTGTAGTAACACTCAGAAGTAGTAGTGAAAACACATTGCAATTAAATCTTATTTAACTTCTTGTACATAATGTTTTACTTAAACTTTAACTAAAGATCTAGGAAATTAATTCAGTTTTAATTCAATGTAATTGCAACAAGGAGATAAGCCTGTGTTCACTACACTACACTACCAGGCGCTTTGTCCCCATTCTGTTCTTGTATGAATGCCATTCAACAAAATTCCCATCTCACTGCCTTGTTCAGACTCTTGTTACTCAACTCTGTAAAAGGTTCTTTTGAAGTGTCAGGATTCTCACTTACTACAGACAAATCTGGGCTGTTTGGGCCTATACCCAGATTCAGAAATACTTCTGTTTCCTTCCTAAGAACAAGAACACCACTGGCATGGTGTATATTATGGACAGGGTTCCTGCTAGGAATACAGCAGGCCACAGGCACTGTTCTGCACAGTG
>OU015743.1:109127715-109157900 GCA_907169655.1 Acomys percivali | reverse complement strand
TCCTGTCAGGAATGCAGCAGGCCACAGGCACTGTTATGCAGTTTGTACTATGGACAGACCCTGTTCCTATTAGGAACACAGCAGGCCACAGGCACTGTTCTGTCCAGTGTATACCATGGACAGATCGTGTTTCTATTAGGAATGCAGCAGGAACAATTGTCAGACTTGTCTTGGATCTCAGAAAACTACTCAGGAACTATTTTATAGACTTTAGGTACAAAATGAGACTTTAGGCTAACAATTTAAGTATTATAAAGTTAGAGTTAGTAAAAACATCACCCACTGACAACATTTTAAAATTAAGTTTAGATATACAGCTAGATGATAAAACTAAGTAAAATAATAATTAAGTTAAGAGGGAAGAGAAAAGGTAAAGTCAAGAGTAACAGTTGTCTTGAATTAGGGGTATCAAGAGAAGGAGAGAAGCCAGTGTAACACCACTAGAACTCACTTTGGAGGCTTGAGGTCCCTGTGAATTAGAGCTTTGGGCTGCATGCTGTGCAGATAAGCCACTCCTTGGGAACACTGTAAACACCAGCTCATGGCGTGGGCGGCAGTGTAATAAGGCAATGGTTCAGCACCATGCAGCACTACAAGAGAAAGGCACAACACACTAAAAAGAACTTTATTGCATATAATATGAAACAATACAAACACAAGCACCATCAAAGTGAGTATTCTTGTACAAATATTTGAATCCTGCTTTTTAAACCTTTTCTTGAGTAAAAAGGAAAAAAAAATCCCAAAAGAATATTTAAGACATTTTAGTAGATAGCTCCCATATCCATATGGTTATTCAAGTAAAATTAATACATACTACCACTTTAAAAATATTTTTTATTTTTAAGATTTATGTATTTATTTGTTATGCACACAGAGTTCTGACTGCATGTGTGACTGCACACCAGAAAAGGGCACCAGATTTCATTATAGATGGTTGTGAGCCACCATGTGGTCGCTGGGAATATAACTCAGGACCTCTGGAACAACAGACAGTGCTCTTAACCTCTGAGCCATCTCTTCAGCCCCATAATACCACTTTTTAAAATTAAGAATATCTTTCACACTATCACATAAGTTATAAGAAATCTTATTCATTATGAGGATTGGATAGAGAAACAGTAGTGAAAAAAGATGGCCATATCAGATGCTTACAACTGTATTATGTATTTTAAATAAAAAAACAAAACAAAACAAAACAGAAAAACGAAAGTTTTCTCAAATAAAATGAGAGTACTATATACAAATTACAATGAAGAATACACGGCATGGAGCATCACTAAATGTGTATGTAAAATAATGATACTTAAAAGTAAAAGCTATCAATTTTATAATGCTTACAGGGACAACTCATGCATGAAGTTAATATTTTTAAGGTCAGAGCTTTACTCCATAAAGGTAATACCAGTACAATTTTTTTTTTATGGTAAGTGTTGTGATTTGAATGAGAATGGCCCATTTAGACTCATGTGTAAAAATTTGGCCTCCATATGATGGAACTGTTTGGGAAGGATTGGGAGTGTGTGGCCTTGCTAGAGAAATCATGTCCTTGCAGGGAGGCTTTGAGATTTCAAGACTCAGCTATGTTCTCTGCCTCCTGCTTTTGGATAAAGAAATAAGCTCTCCACTGCTCCAGCTAACACGCTTGCAGCTTGCTGCCACAATGCCTCACCTTTTGAAACTGTAAATCCAGTTAAAAACTTTCTTTACTATGTTGCCTTGGTTATGGTCACAGCAATAGGAAAGTAACTAAGACAGTACAAATTTAAAATGTTTGGTAAAGTGAGTTTTCACTATTTTATAAAGCATGATGAAATGAAGCATGGCCAGAAAGTTCTAAAATAAAGGCTCAAAACTAAAAGGATGGAAAAAGGTCTGAACATATTTTAAAAGCAACTGTTATTTCATAAACTTTGAACATAATAAAAATATTATTAACTCAAAAAGTGTATGTAATTGTCATAGGATTTTTCTTGGCCTAAGTCCTGAGCAGTGAAAAACAAAACAAAACAAAAACCCCAAACCAAACCAACCAAGGAACCAACAAACCAAAGAACCAACCAACCAAAGAAACAAACAAAAAAACCTCAAAGCAAAATGACTTCCTCTGAACTCTGATAGTAAATTATGAACAGTAACAGGTAATTTAGTTTTTATCAAAAGCTTTCTAATTGCTTCAATCTTCTAGCTAAAAGCAGGTTTAACTGAGACTCACCATTGTACAAAGAGCCTCCCTCAGCATACTCCATCACAAGACATACCTAAAGGAAACATATGCCAGAATTAATTGGAATGACAACATTGTTGGGTCCTCCCTGCAGACCTTCAACTGTTTGGTTGTCCTGAAAATTACTCTTTTGGCTGCCACTACTGTGAATGACACTAACAGGAAGGACAGATGGCTGTGATCTGAGAACTTTTCCTTTAGGTGCCTGCCTGTGATCCATAGTAGAATAGTTTCAAGACTTTGAGACCATAGTAGAATCACAAGACTTTTGAGGGCCAGTGCTAATAAAGACATGCTCTAGGACATCAAGTCTAATAACAAGGTGAGTTACTGGGAAATGTACGCAGGTTGGTGAGGAGGACAGACAGGCGGGGGTGTACACTACTCCATGACAGCACAGGCTTTTATTCAGATGGGATCTAGTAAAAGAACAGAACCCACTGCTTGCTTTCAGGTTGTGGTAGTTACAGGGCAGAAAAGAGGAAGGGAAAGGATTGACAAAGTTTCCCTTTGTAGGCCCCTCATCGGTCACTGTCAGGTTAGTGCAGGAAACAAGATGAGTGGTAACATAAGGAATGCCAGGTGATCTGTGCTGTCCAGCAATTACCAGGGTCCATAGGCGAGGAAGGTAAACATTTAGATGAACAAATTACTTTATTTCTGGAAGTTAGTTTTGAGAATTGTTGTCATTTACTCAAGATGAAGGAGCTTTCTAAAATGCTGTGGCCAAGGCTAACAGGTGCCTGAGACAACTCCATCAACACACTGTTAAGGTTATAAGCAAACAAAATGCAGGAAGTGTAACTACTGTAAAGTTACAACTGAGCAGATCAAAATGACTTCATAAATTATATAAACTGCATACACTTGCCCATTGTTTCTTACAGGCAGATGACAATAACAGGGACACTTACTGGATTCAAGCAGGCTCCATACAACTTTACAATATTAGGATGGTTCACACGTGATAACTGCCGGAGCTGTAACAAATTATGGATTCTTAAAAAATGCTAGATTTTTGAGGTACTTATTTTACCTTGTTGTTCAAATCTTACTGTCATATAGAACTTTGTTCAAATCTTACTGTCATATAGAACATCTGTTGAAATCATTCAGTAATTTCTGTTTACTAGGTAGCAGGCACTGGGAATCTTCAATGACTGCTAGTATCCCTGTCCCACAGTTTCAAGTGGGAACACAAACATAATTAAACAATACATAAAGTGCTATAATGGAAGTTAAGAACAAGCCAGGACAAACAAAAGAAACTAGCTGCCAAGAGTCAGGGCATCATCCCAGCTTACTGACTGAATTACCCACACCCGAAGCCGTGTTACTTTCATCAGAGCTACAGGTGATCAATTTCCTATTCTGTATGTGCTCCTGGGTTCCTTTAGACTCTGAAAGATAGGTAACTATTACTTCCATTTTAAATATGAAGTTAAGTTCCAAAGAAGATTCTATAGCCAGGATTTGAACTCCAGTTCATATGACATGAAATATACACTCTTTCTGAGTAACTGCCTCCAATTTGGGGGTGACAAGGGTCATTAGAACACTGACTAGCATGCCCAAGTTTCAATTCAAGTATAACCCAAGTTGATCTCTAGTACAAAAGAAATTGAGGAGGGAAACTGGGGACAAGAGAGAAAGTCTGACCCCCTGGCTTCTGGTCTAGTCTTCCCTGAGCCAACCATTACCCTGAGGCTATAGTCTTGCCCCCTGCTCCACATTTCACATTTCTACAATGCATCTTCCTCATAAAACAGCGTTTCAATTTCTCTCTCTCCCTTGTCCTTTTTCTGCCTTTCCCCAGCTCTTTCTCCTTTTCCCTACACAGTCACTTGCTATTGGCTCATGTAAAGCTCACTAAGTTCTCTTTAACTTTTTCATCATATGCCACTAGACAGTTTTCTTTACAGCCAATATTCACAGATTTTTTTTGTCCTAATAGAAAATTAGCTAACTCTTTGTTATATTATTTCCCATAACTCTTTACTATTATATGTATATCTTATATAAATATATTCCATCTTGGTAAAATTCAGCATTGAACTCCCATAGTATTCCTGTTTTCTGAGTCTCGTTAAGTAGGTGAGGTTTTAAAATTGTTGTTTACAAACATAAATTAAGAGGGTTAAAATGAGAAAACAGTATATAACTTTGGAAGTTGAAAAGCTAGTGAACAGTAATAACTGACCCAGCAGACCTAGAGTAAAACCATAAACAAACAATGAAAACAAGAGAAGCAACAAGATTTCCTTCACAAAATCCCTGCAGAAGAAACTCAAATAAAACTGATGTTATACAGGATTTACTAATGTATTTGCTTAGGAGAGAGAAGTCACATAGTAGAATTTAGCTAAGGATCATTGCCTCCAAAATACTCCAAAGAGAAGAAGTAAGCAGCCTGTTAGAGATAACAGTTACAGTGCTGGCTGTGTTTGTTCACCGGGATTCACCAGCTGTCAGGCCTGGGCCCAGAGAACATGCCTCTAAGAGGCAGCTGAGGACATACGATGTTAAGTCTTGGGCTGTAATAAAGCCCTCAGTTCTCTTCTTGAGAGAAACATAATTCTACTAGATGAGCAAAAAGACCCCGGATAACCATTATTGGAAAGAAAACCACTGGTGTGTTTAAAATAATTCTAGTGCCGTGTAACTCTCCCATCTGCATGGTGGCCAGGAAGACAGTCTCCTATCTCTGTTTAAATTGTTCAAAGTGTAACCCGAGGCCAGAACCTAAAAGAGATTTAAGGGCAACAACATGTATGAAATTCCTAAGCCTACAGTATATGTAAGTTAGTAACATCTGTGACTTGAGGCTGGCTCCTCTTTGGGTGTTAGCCACAGCCAGCCACACTGTTTTGGTAAGGACTTTTCCTTTATTAATCTCTAAGTGTGTGTAGCAGCTTCTCATTAGAAAGATGTATTATTTTTACAACAGTGTAAGAGATTCTTAATTTTAGGTAACGGGAGCGAATACCATTTCAAAATTGAAACACAATACCTTGAGGTCCATGGAGTCCATGGATGAGTGTATTGTAGTTCATGGATGGATTCATGTAAATACATTTTTTTTCCTAATAACTTTTAACCAGAATTTAAAGCAAAAAATGAAAAACATTCCTATGAAAGCACTGCCTTTAGTTCAATCAAATTGCTGAGGTTTATGTTCACAGAAAATTGAAAATCGAGAAACAATGTCTTTTCTGGTCTTAGGATCAGAGGATCTCAGGTGAGGAATTACTGGACAGAACAGCATCTCAGCTTACCTCCACAATGAAAGCCTTCCTCTCAGATTCACTTTCTATTTGTTTAATAGCAACATCTTTTGCTCTCCACTTAGCTTTGCAAACTACTCCAAAGGCTCCTCTTCCGACAACCTGAGTTAACAAACAGAAAAGAAAAAAAAAAAAAAAAATCAAAAATCAGAAGCAGACCTAGTTCAGTAGACACAGGCAGTTTTTAAGTCTCATGTTTAGACTTGTTATCTGAATTTGCTAAGAATGAATTTTCCAATAAAACAGGGTGAAGTGCAGTTTTAATCTTTGAAATAAACCTCTTCTTTCTAAAGCAAAAACAAACAAACAAAAGATGTAAGACATAAAGCAATTTCTAATCACAGTGGAAAATTAAAGGCAAGATGAGTGAGTAGAGAAGTAGTTCAGAGAAAAAGAAAGATAAAAAATAAAATATCTTAAGAAATTAAAACCAGCTTTCAAACAAGGGTAGGGAATGGAGAGAGAAAGGCTAAAGATACATATGATAAAAGACTCAGTACAAAGGAAACACAAAATGTGTTATTGTCTGTACAATGAAATATTGTTAGGCCAAAAGGAAAAAAAAAAAGAAACAAATGCAGATATATGCAAGAACATGGATGAACCTTAAAAAACCACCACCACCACCACCAACAACAACAACAAAACGAAAAACAACCCCCTCAAGATCCTGACCCTCAATACCACATATTACAAGCTCATTTATAAAATGCCTAGGAGAAAATCTAAGACAGTAAGCAGATCAATAGTTACCTTTGGATAAGGATGAAAACTGGAATTAATGTAAATGGTATTGGGCATTCTGCCAAGGGGGCTGACATGTTTGAAAGTTGACTGGGTAAATTTGCAAAAATCATTAAATCACATTTCACATGGGTGAGTTTTATGGTAAGTAAATAGCTTATTACTTATAAAATGCTATAAAATACGGATTAGCCATATGCCATATTATTACTAAAACTAATGGCTATCATATGGGTACACTGCTTTGTTAAGCTGCTCTGTTTATAAAAATGTTTGGGAAATTTTAAGTATTTTTAAAAGCATTAGAAAAGAAAAATAAAAGTTAGCTTGATAATCAGATCAAAACCATTAGATGCTACTGTGAAGAGCATTAGTTAAGCACCATCATCTCTAACCTCCCAATTTCTGTGTATCTAAGTGCAATGGCAAAGCCCTTTCCTTAATCACTCATCACATTTTATACACTTTCTACTAGTGCGACTGAGTTTTGCCCACATCCGTCTTTACACAAGAAGAGGAGCTAATGTTCTCCTTATGCTACACATAAAGCACACATCTTTAAACATGTGAGCTCACTCTTTCAACTGGAGTACAGTTAGTGGCAGCCCAACAACAGAGTATCAGTGGTTCCCACAGGCAATACGTATGACACTCTTCCTATACCAGAACTTAGTTATGTGGTCCCTTTAGGCAAATTTATACAAAACTCTCAACAACAAAGTTGACTGTAGCTAGAGTGATCAGATAGCTGTTTTTAAAAATCTACAATGGATCACTTCACAGAGGAAAAAAGGGGAATTATATTAGGGAATTAGCTAAAACCTGGGGTGTATGGACAATCTTGCCATGGCTCCAATTCTATTTCATGTGTCTCATGTGTCTATTTCATGTGATTCTCACATCCAAAGTTGGCCCTAAGATGGATGCAGTCTGGTACGTTTTTTATTGATTAGTAGATTTAATCCTCTTCCATTTTAAAGGTAAGCAGTCATAGGGTTGCAACTTACCCACAGTACACAGTAAGAAAGTATTTGGAGGCATGATTTAAAACCCAAAGCCTATAATTATCACACATGCTATGGTCAATACTCAGCTTAAAAGTAACTAGGCTGCCTCTACGCAAAGTCCCAAGTAAGGCAGGCTCTTTTGGAGACTTGCTCTGTTTTCTGGTCCTGGGCACTGAGAGCCCACTGTCTGGTTCTCCAAGCGTCAACAAGAACAAGAAACCAACACTCATGATTTATACTCACCATCCAGTTACTTTAATAAGATTGGGAACTGGCATGAATATGAATGTGTCTGCCTACATACTGACTCGTATTGCTAGGTACCCTGCCCACTCTGACTGCTAGGTAAATTAACATCTGAGCTTTTTTCTGGGCAGTAAAGGCAGTGATGCTTATATTTTCCTTGGTGAATCTCTATAGAGTTCTTAAGCTATTTTCCTTAGTAAGTATCTCTAGAGTTGAGTATATCTATAGGGGTCATAGAATTAGGTACTTCCATAATCATTATAAACATTAAGTGCTCAGAGTTGTGTGTAAATTAGTATAAGGAGCTGAAGTGCTCATTTTCTCACAAGAAATCAACAGTAAATGGGTCCTACAAGGTTTCAACTTCATGGTCATAATAAACTAAGATGAAACTCACAGACCAATCTACCTATTGATGATATTGATGTTGTTGTTGTTGTTGTTATTATTATTATTTTGGGTTTTCGAGACAAGGTTTCTCTGTGTAGCCTTGGCTGTCCTAGACTAATTTTGTAGACCAGCCTGGCCTTGAACTCACAGCGATCCGCCTGTCTCTGCCTCCCGAGTACTGGGATTAAAGGCATGCACCACCATGCCTGGCTTGATATTATTATTAACTATGAATGAATGATTATAAAGCAACTCAATACATTCAATCATGTACAGATTAATCAAAGTGATCAGTACTTAGTATTATAAAGACTGTCAGATCCCAAATGTTATCTGTATTTGTGGACTATGTACTTGTTATAACTGTCTTGAGTATGCATGGCTATCTGTGATCCACCTAGTGATAAAATGATCACTAACTCTGAACTTTCAACTTAAAACCATGGGAACAAAATGTGAGTAAATGAATACATGATAAACTCTCTTTTGTTTTGAGAAATCAATTTTACAGAACAAGCTGAAATAAAAACAGTCACATTCACATCTGAGAACCCATGGCCTCAAGAAATCTCCATTCTCATTAGAGTTATCAATACCTCACCTACACAGTGAAGTAACAGGTACTAACTGATAAGGCAAGTTGTCAAAGTTGTGCGCATTTACCCAAAGGCCTTATAGAAATCACTGTCGTAATTTCACAGGAGTCAGTTTAAAAGCATGGAGCCAGTGGTTAAAGAACTATTTCTTTGTATCACAAAGAATTCTCACTTTTTTATATGGCATTATTAGGAGTAAAATAGTCGATGTCAGGAGTGTAAAAAAAAAAAAAAAAAAAAAATGCAAGAACTGACTTTTGTGAGATCAAAGAGAGGCAGGGAAGAGATCCAAAGCTACACCCTAAGAATACTTAAGATTTTTTCCCCTAACACTTAAAAAAAAAAAACCAAACAAACAATTGCTTAAGAATGTCAAAGATGAGCACTCACAACAGATTCTAAAGACCTCACAGGCCTCCCTTTCCAGAACAGGCTTGGAGAGTCGATGGTAGAAAGCAGTTCAAAGCTCCTGTGACCCACACAGGGACAGCCGGCTCAGAGCCTGCTCTATAAACACGGGCAGCTACAAAGGAGTAAGAGCAGTGGCAAGGACCACATGGAAGAGGCTCCACCCCAGGCTACTTTGGTCCCAGTTGAACATGGAAGTGATTCAGAAAAAAAGTCTTGTGAAAGTAGCAAGATAAGTGAAATTAAAGTGTGACTCCAGGGAGGAGGCTACTGTGAGGACGATTGGAACCTCTAATGGAACAATAGCTGCTCAAATGCAGACTGTAATGCAAAGTGCAGCTGAATTTCTGCGGGCTTTGCCATTCAAGGTGACACAGCGAGTCAGCATGCAGGAAGAAAGGTCTTCCTTCCGTGTTAAAAGTCAACTGTAAACTGCATTTCTTTACCCCTCAAACATTTCCTGAGCACCTAGTATATCCAGCTGCTGATTTTTACAGCAGAAATGGGAAATTTTGAATGTTATTCTTTAGCTAAATTGACAATATCGAACTGGAAGAAGCCTGTCAGAAGCAGAAAATGTGCTAGCAACCATTTATTCTTTTAAGTATCACGCTCACCACGTTAACTGTGGAGAAGGGAGCTTTAAAAGGTTTCCACCCTTAAAGAAACAAGAGATTGGGATTAATACAAGCTTGTATATAAGGGGAAGGAGTCCCCAAAGATGGCCACCCTCAATCTTTTCTGTCCACTGCTCCACTGAGGAGTTTATAGCTCCTTCCCTTGAGTCAAGTCTAGCAAGACTGGTCCAGGTGACAGTAATATGTAGCAAGGCACATGTAAACAAGTGTGATCATTTTGACACAGCAATTTAATTTCTGGAATGAATTCAGAGAAACCATCAGACTGTTAAGGAAAGAAATGTCTGTCTACAGTAACCAAGAATCAGAAACCACAATGTTAATCGTTAGACTCCTCCTATCTGAGTCTCCTTCACCAATTCTTTTTCTTATGTCCAATTCTCAGCTCCTGCTACTTTTTAGGTTCTGCCTTTGCCCCCACTTCTCAGTTTGTGCTCTATTCTCATAACTTCATATTCCCAAATCATCTTCCCATCCAGGTGTTTTGCTCAAACTCAGGACATACTGAAAATTGCCTTCACAAGCGGCAGGTACTTGCTATGGTTTGAATGAGAACAGCCTAGGCCCAAAGGCTCATTTATTTGAATGCCTAGTCTCTAGTTGGTGGAGCTGTTTGGGGGAAGGAGGTAAGCATAGCCTTGTTGGAGGAGATGTGTTGGGGGAGGGAGGCCCTTTGAGGTTTCAAAGGTACATGTCAAGGCCATTTTCTCACACTCTCTGCCTCCAACTTGTGGATAAGATGAAAACTCTTAGCTACACTAGCCTGCTGCCAAGCTTCCTGCCATGATGGACCCATCCTCTGAAACTATAGACAATCACTCAATAAGCTCATTCTTGTATAAACTGTCACCCTTGTGATATTATGGCAAAGTGTGGCTGGTTGGCCTTTGTCCCAAGAATCTACCTGAGGTTAAATTGAAGAGTTTTGGACTAATGTCATTGGGAGAGAAGATTTCAAGACTGTCTAGTATTGATTCAGTTGTGTGGTTACTCTTAAGAGGCTACAATGAAAAAGAGCAAGTAGAGCAAAATGAAATACAAATTGCAGTTTGAGGGGAAAAAGAGCACCAGTAATATAATGTTGGAGGCTTGGTTTGTGCTCAAAGAGATGAGGAGAGGCCTGATTAGAAACGGAGTAAAGAGAGTCCTCAGGCTAAGAATCCAGCTAATTCTGCAACCAGTGAAAAGGACATGCCTAAGAAAAACCTTTGTCTAAAGCAAGAAAAGCATATTCAACAAAGAAAAACATCAGCAAATCAAAGCTTGTGCAAATGCAATTCCTGGAGAGGGCAGGTTCTACCCCAAGCCTGGAACTGAACTTGACAGCTTCAGCCAGGATTCTGGATTCAGTCAGGAACAATACAGAAGTAGAGGAATTGTGAGCTCATCCTGAGCTAAGGAAAGCCATGGACAACCGGTGTGTGGCATGAAAGAAGCTGTGAAAGGAAAGCTTATATTGATGGAGACCCTGTAGATGTCAGCGCTGTGGGATGGCTGCTGAGAAGAGATGAGATAAACAGGGAGTGGAGACAGTTCAAGAGAGAGAAGTGTGTTGTAGTCAAGAAAGCCAGAAAGAGTGGGAGGAGATCATAAGAGACACCTACACCCTTTGACATGAAACATGGAACTACAAGATTTGGAGTTTGCCCTGCTGAGTTTTGGTCTTGCTTTGTCTCCTCACTATGCCCCCCACCCCTTTCCTTTTTGAAATGGGAAATCCTGTGTGTGTGTGTGTGTGTGTGTGTGTGTGTGTGTGTGTGTGTTCCACTGTATATGGGAACTTTGAAGTTGTATTAAATGCATTTTTCATTATGATATGACTATAAGTCTATGGGTCCAGGTGTTGGAATTTGGTGGTTTGCTTAAGAATGGCCCCTATAGGCTCCTATATTTGAATGCTTAGTCCCTAGATGGTGGAACTGTTTAGAGAAGGATCTAGAAGGTGTTGCCTTATAGGAGAAGGTGTGGCTTTGTTTGAGATGTGTCACGGCGGGTGAGGTTTCGAAAGCTCTTTTTCTCTGCCTCCAACTTGTGGGTAAGATATAATCTCTCAGCCACTGCTCTAGCACTACATCTGTCTGCCTGCTGCCATGTTCCCCACCATGACAGTCATGGACTCGCCCCCGAAACTGTAAGTAATGCCCCACTACACTCTTATAATTTGCCTTGATCATAGTGTCTCTTTATAGAAATGGAAAAGTAACTAAGACCATACTACAGGCATGGCAGGACTAAAGGATGTCAAATACCAACTCGAGGCTTGCATGGCTAGTTCTTTTACTCAATAGGCCATCTCTCTGGCCAGCCCAAGTTCAATCTTGGAAGCCACAGGAAAAGCCAGAAGCCGTGGCATGGATACCATGCAACACCAGCATCCCCGCGGTGAGATGGGAAGCAGAAGGAAGATAACTGCCTAGAAGTATGCACTATAGCAGCAGGAAGAAGAAAAAGAGACAGTCAAATAAAATGAAAGGCAAGAACTGACTCCTGAAAGTTGTTGTTTAATCTCTGCATGCATTCTGTGGTATGCACCTGCATGTGTGCACTCATGAACAAATAAATAAATATTTAAGTACTGACTCCATTATCTGTCCCTTACTTTCAGCACATTACATTTCCCTTGACTTTACTATTTACAAAGTGTATTATTTATTCTAATTAATCCAGTTCGCACACTCTGGAGAAATTCTACTTGGAAAGAGTTCATTATACCTCGAGCCATGATCAGATGCTAGTAAAGTTACCTTAAGTTACCTTCAGCTGTAATTGCATCTTTCGTTGTATTTAACACACTATCTTCAGATGTTCTATAATAGGCTATGCATCCCATAATATATACAAACAGAATGAGTTTGACAACTAGGAAATGATCAAAACAACATGTAGGCTATTGCCATTATTTGTTGGTTAAGAAAGTCTAGTTCCAGGGATGGAGAGACTCTGGCTCAGCAGTTAACTGTACTGGCTGCTTTTTCCAAGGACAAAGGCTTCATTGCTGGCACTCACATGGAGGCTCACCACTGTCTGTAACTCCAGTGTCAGGGGAAGTGATGCCCTCTTCTCTCACCTCTGTTGGCACCAAACACCTATTGAGTGCACAGACATATATGCAGGCAAACCACTCATATGCATAAAATAAAATACAAAACAGCAGAAAGTCTACTTCGCCTGTCTCTCAGGCTGACGATGTAGAACAACACTTTGCTGACGGAGGACATTTCCAGAACTGTAAGAACTTAACACACGCACACACACGCACACACACACACACACACACACACGCACACACACACACAAATCTTTTTCTTAAAATGCTAAAAGCTCGGTAGCAAATTTTATTTTTGTACTAATTGAGAATAAACATGTCAGATCTTCATGAGAGAAACTATCCTGTCTAGACTATGAAACCAAAACAAAAACATAAGAGAAAATTATGTCCATTGTTAGAAGGGTAAGTCAATGCTGCAACTGCAGACAGCAACCCAAAGAGCGCCACAAAAGGCAACTCTTGAGACACAATGATAAACTGGGACAGACAATTCCAAAATAATAAAGTCATACTTTATTTGCAACCTCATTTCTGGTTTAAGTTCACAAATAAAACAAGCTTTGCAGACTGAATAACATTACACAACTTCTATGATATCTATTTTAATTTCTATGCTATCATGAACACATTATTTCCTACGAAGAAAAATTTTCTTTGAAAGAGAATGTCAGAGTTGCAAATATTTACACCATCATACATGTTAATTAAAAATGATAAACCTCAAATAAACTTCAGTTGTTTTTTTTTTTAAATAATCTCCTTTCTAAATCCAGAATAGATTAATGAAAGACATTGGTTTAAAAAGCACTTCTTTCTAAATTAAAATGTTTTAGATTTTCTTGTTGCATACATTTTTTCCTGTGGTTTAGCTCTTTTGGTTTTGAATCTACAAGTTTAGCTTCATAAGACAAATTTAAATTGAATTCTTACTAAGTAAATGAGAGATGGTATTTAGAGTATCATCATACAATTAAAACACACACACACACACACACACACACACACACACACATCAATTTCTGTGGCTGAGGAGATAGCTAGTTGGTAAAGCATCTACTCCACAAGCACAAGGACTCAAGTTCAAACCCAGAGGCTAAACGTAAAACATTTGGTGTAGTGGAACACATTTACAATTCCAGCACTAGGAAGGCAGAGATGGGCAGATCCCTGCGGCTCACTAGCCAGTCAGGCTAGCCTACTTGGTCAGTTCCAGGCCAGCAAGAGACCCTATCTTAAGAGAGGGTTGATGGCACTTGAGGAAAAACACAAGAGGTTGTTTGTCTTCTGGATTCCACAACATGTATGTACAGATGCACCTACACATATGTGAATATACACACAGGCAGCCTAATTCCTTAAGTACTAAATATTATTCCTTTCCTGCATGCAAATAAGATTTAAAAAAAACAAACAAACAAACCCAACAACTATATGAATGGAAATGGCTATACACTCTTCTGATCTTAATTTAATATTAAATGATTCATATCAATTGTCTCCAATTATTTAGTTCAGTGACTATCGCTGTCAATAAAGTCTGGCTCTCTTGTATGCACTGTGTGAATGGACCCCCAGCTATGCTGCCATCATTCTGGCAAAAATCTGGAGCATGACAGAACAAGCATAGGCCCTAAATTCATTAGTTAGGACGTGGTGTCTCCAACTATTCAGAGCTTTAATATCTATTAATAAACTGTCACAGAGTAGAACTGCTGACAGGACGGACTTGATATCATAAAAGTGACGCTTTGGTTGTCTTGTTCTGCCTGTAAAGCCTGCCACAAAATATCTTCACTATCTATCGGCATCTAACGCTCTAGAACTGTAAGCCAAAATAAACTCCTCCTTAAGCTGCTTTGGGTCATGATATTTTATCACAGCAATGTAAAAGCAACTAATACCACACCTGACCCACTTAATTAGCCTTTCCTTTAAATGATATTCTCAGATTATCTGTCAAACTACATGTTCACAACACATAAATAATCTCTGTAGCCATCTCTTTACTGTAACCATTCCAGATCTCTATTGAGATCAATGGCCACCAGGTACACACAGAAGAATTTACTGACATTAGCAGCCACTGACAAACAAGACATAGACTCAGTTTATCCAGGCCCTGGGATTTTAGGCTCTCCTCTAGTATCAGCTGCCTGACAGTTTATAGTCACTGGTAAAGTTCCTTCTACATATTCCCATCCTAGTATAGACTAGCTTTAAAAGCAAAATCTTTTCTGTGCTTCTTCAATAAAGCATAAGCACATGTGTAAAAGAGTGATTGCACATGCCAATGTGCTGAGTTGTGGCCAACATTCTGGGTCTCTTTTTACAAAGTAACTCCTATAAATACAGTCTATGTACTTAAGTAAAGGCCCACCAATGACTGACTTACTCATAGCACCTGGCTCTTCATAGCATCTTTTACCTCTACTACATGTAAGTATTTGCTAAATATTATACTGGAGTAGAAGGAAATCAAGACTGAGAGAGAGAGCTCATTTCCAGTGTAAATTCTGTCTTCGTCAAATTATGTAAAGTAACCCTTGGCTTATCACATATAAGAAAATCAGATATGGATTTCATTCTCATGTTATACTGTGATAATTTAATTTACTGGCTCAACAAATACTTAGAGAACCTTTAGGGATTAGAAATGTACAAGTACTTTTACATCTGTTTGAGAGGGATACACAATTCAATTACAGTTAAGTGCCTCAAAGGACAATAGAAATAACAAAGTCCCAAGTTGCGCGGGGAAAGCTCTAAGGAAGGGACATCTGAGGTGAGACTTGAATAGTGAGAAGGAACCAGTCATGTGGTGATTTGGAGGAAGAGCACATAAGGCAGAGGAACAGGTCAAAGAAAATTACTCACTATAGATAAAACTTTGAACCAACAAGAATGAATTTATTCGGCATGTAGCTTCAATCCTGTCTCCACTTACTGGAGCCGCTGTGAGTCACTCAACTGTCAAGTTATGGTTCATGTGCTTCATCTACGCCAGATCTTCAACTTTGACATCATGATTCTGAAAATGTAACTAATCCTAGGATTCGACCATTGAGCCTCAGCTTTACTGTATGGAGAGGGAAATGTAAAATGTACAGGACCAATTTCAGTGAAGGAAATCAGTATTTTCTATCTTCATTCCTAGAATTAGTTTCCATTATGGAGTACCACGTGACATTGTAAATCTAGAACAAAGAACAAAGGACGCAGGAGTGAGAACGTTCTAACCCCAGCTCTACCACTGACTTAGACAGGAGGCTTTTTGGCAAACTCAGCTCTACAACCGATTGTTAGTATCTGTAAAATAGGGATATCATTTGTCTGTCTAGCCACCTACATTTCCTGGGAAACCATGACTACTGTCTAAGACCCTCTAAGCTTACTGTGGAGAACAAGATATAGTACACATTGGAAACGATCTATTTTATTTTAAAACTTTTATAGACATCTAATGATTTTGTCTAATCTCTCAATTTAAGAGAAATCACATGTCTCCAAAATGAATGACCTGCCTAAACATATTCAGACACAACCAATCCAGCCCCTAATTTTCTAAATACTAGCTTAGTACATTTTTCACCACACCACATTTTTTTTTATCATCTCACCCTCAATGCACACAGTATACAATTCTAATTCTTTCACTCAAGTACAAGAAGGTTAAAAACCGAATGACTTAAAAAAAAGTTAAGTACCTATGTAGATTTCTGAGGCAGAGAACTGATAGAATTTAACAACACAATTAAAAATTGAAAGTGAAGAGCCACAATACTAAGAATGCAATGATGAGAGCATCTGCCGCCTTAGACATGTGTATGCACTAAATGATTCCACATCTGGTCTCTGCCTAATGTTTTCCTCCCCTACAGTTTCTAATTATACATGTGTAGTGCTGATTCCATTATATCGTTATTTGAGAAATAAATAATGTGGTTTTCTTAACTTACTGCTTTGCTCTTTGTGGTGCTGGGACCGAAGCCAAGCCTCAAACATGGTGGGCAAGGACTCTAATACCGAGTTATAGCCCAAGCCATTGTTTTCCTATTTTAAAAGGCGATATAGTTGTCCATGTAAAACACTGAAAACATGTAAGATAGTTTTCATGTTGGGTCATCTCTGTTTTTCTATTTGTGATTTAAACTAGAGGTGGAATGTAAGTTGAAAAATAGCTACTGAATGCCCATGATGCATCACTGACTATACGATCTGCTTAATATGTTCAAATAAAGACAATAATGGAAATAATGTAATGGTTTTGACAACAGAAAGGCTTGAATTAAATCCAGAATATGAAAATAAACTAGGCACTAAGATGAAACAAATTTCAAAAATGCACTAGCTTCAGGTTGAGAGGATCAAATTAATTACTGTCTCCCTTAGCAACTTGTAGGCTTCAAAGAAGCAAGCATGTGAAAGCTTTAAAAAGTAGTGTGCAAAAAACTAAGGTTGCAAAATCAAAGAAAGTCAGTTCATGGAAACATGTGGTAGACCCTAAAGTACAAGTTATTATTATATAACAATTTGTAGTCTACAAGGACAGCAATTCACCAGGGTACACGTAAATGCTTATTTAAAAACTGCGATTCTTGTATACTGACTCACTGAAGTTTTAGCCTTAAAAAAGAATGTTATCCATGAAAGCTGGATCAACTACCCGCTTCTGAAAAAAAGAATTTATCTTAGGTTCAACAAGGGGAAAACATATGAACTGTTTTCCTCTTCAAAAACAGGTCTTCTTTTAGCGTGTGACCTTAAAGCAGGTCACTCTTCCTGTCTGGAACTTTGTTTCCTAACAGTATGTCAGACACTATGTTGGATTTTCTGCACACCCTGCCTCGCTGGATTTGTCACACTGATAAAGCAGCAATTACTCCCATCTTATGGTTAAGGAAACTAACACTCAAAGAGTAGAAGGAAAACAGGTGACACAGGGGCCTGTCCATCCCACACACTGAATCTTCCTGTCTCAAACCTTGCTCTTCCTACCACACTTCTTCCCCTCACCCCGCCCCCACCACACTTCTTAAATGATGATCATGTTCTCAATGAACAGAGGGATCTTAAAAGTTACTTTTTGTGATATAAAGAGATATGACTTAGTAGCCCTCTAAGATAAAGATGTATTTGCTGAGTGCTAATTAGCTTGCAATTTTTAACTCCTTACTACAATACTTTAAAGATTTTTAAGTAAAGACAAGTAAAGAGTCTGGATTTCAGTAGGCCCCACATTATGGTACAGAAAACGGAAAGTGCTTTTAAAAAGACTAATGTATAGTAATTGCATGAAAGTATTTCTAACCATGGTTTTAATGAATTCCAAATTTCATTTTAAATATATGTACACAGAGTTTTTATTTTGTAATACTAAGATTCTTAGAACTCACTGACACCACTGTGAATTTTAAAATAGGCTATGATGGACTGAAGACACTTTGAAACGTTTGTTCTAAAATTCCAACTGAAGATTTGATTTGTTCCGTTTTTCGAACAGCTATTTCTGGTGTGCTACTTGAAATATCTTTTCGTAACTCACGTTAAAGAGTAAAATTCATCTACATTAGCCCAATAGAAGGCAGAACTACTCTATGGTATCAGAGAAAGGTGAACCCCGGACCAGGGAAAGCACCATGGGACGATCTCTTTACCAGCCCGTCCCGAGCATCCTTTCGTATAAGACACGGCGCTGTAAGACAGACAGACAGACACACACAGACACACACACACACAATCTTGGCCTTTAACACCACGACCAGCGAACTGAAACTCCGCAGCCGCCAAACTGCTCAGTCTATTTACGGATAATGGAACGGTTGACCACATATGTAATCGGGCACAGAGTCACAGATTCGAACTCAACCATCAAGCCCACTGGGAAGCCGCCTCCCGCCTCCCGGCATCCGAGGCGGTACGGTGCTGCAGGGCTCGGCCTCGCTCACCTCTTCCACCTCGATCTCCTTGTAGTCGATCTCCTCGAAGTTAAGGACCTGCGATGGCGCTTCGATCATCTCACTGGCAGAAGACGAGGAGGAGGACGAGGCGGCGGAGGCTGTCGACATGATCCCCCGCGGCGCCCGGGGGGCCACGCCCGCCCACCCGCCCGCGCACCGCCCTTCAGCCCGGAGCCGCGCAGCACCGCCGCCGGGCGCTCCGTGGCGCGGGACCGACCCGGGCCACCGCCGAGTCCCGGCTTCGGCTCCTCAGCGCTTTCCGTCGCCGGGCCCCGCCCACCACACTTCCAGTTCCGGTTTGAACTCGGGACTGGGAGGAAGGAGGCGCGCTGGAGGAACTGGAGTGGGGAATTTGGTGACTCGGAGAGAGAGAGAACATCCAGCTTAGGGGCGGAGTGGAAGAGGGCGAGAGCGGAGCCGTGGGCCCGTGGAACAAGTTTCGCGAGACTTTTGTTAAAGGGCCTCAGCGGCAGGGTCATACCGCGATACCTGGCGCGGTGACGCAATGAAAATGCGCGGACGGAACTGGCGCGGAACAAGGCTGGAGCCCGCTCGGTTGGTCCCGCAAGAACCAGCGGGAAAGATAAAAACCTGTAGCATTTTATTTATTTATTTACTTTTGAGCTATGTCATGCCTCCCCCACCTCCGTTCTTAGCCGTCTGCAGACAGGCAGGATAGTGTTTGGGTTGTGTTCTCTTGGCGCATCTTCATTTCCAGTTTCACTCGCGAGCTGGTGAAGAAGCTTTAAGGGTTGCAGAATGTTCCGCGGTTTGGCATTTGCTACATTGAGTCTGTTGCTTTGAGCTAATTATTGCTGAGCTTGTGAGGGATTCGGATAAAAGCAGTTAGTGCGAGCATCCGGAGTAACACCATGAAATGTGAGTGCTCACTGGCAGACGTTAACATTGTGGTGTAACTAACACACGTACAATTTTACACAAGTCAGAAGGTAATTAAAGTCGTCTTGCTTTGTCAAATTACCGAAGCTGTCGCCAACAACAGCCCGAAAAGTTTGTTTTGAGAGATTTCCCCTGGTGCAAAACTGGATCCTTGGACACAGCAAAGAAAAGCATTTTAAGAGGACCCAGTAATGAAGCGAAGCTGGAAGAAGAGTCCCACTTCATTGTCCTTAAAATATTTATGTACAGGATTTTGGTGACTCTTGAAGAACCACCATAGGGTGGTTCCTGAAGAGTACCTAACAAGATTGTAGGTGATGTGGTAAAAGACCCAGGGTTGCTTGAGGTAGGATAACTTCACTGGGGACGAAGTTAATAGTCTTGTTTGTGAGATTCCCAGAACATATCTAGGAAAGGACTAATGCCATACTTGAAGAGCATAGAGGCTAGTCTAACATAAAATATCTTACCTTTAGGTCCCCCTCGGTCACAGACATAGGTGAGGGGAGTAGGGGGAAAGCGGGAGGGAGGAATGGGAGGATACAAGGGATGGGCTAACAATTGAGATGTAATATGAACAAATTAATAAAATATTAAAAAATATCTTACCTTTATGATGACAATCTCCACAGCAAGTGTTAGTTATACTGGAATTCTTGATTTTTCTTTTCCTTTTTTTTTTTCAATCTGTTGAGCTTCATCTGAGTGAGGGGCCCCTTTCCCTTCCCATGTTCCTGTAATGTTTCCTTTCCTGCCTCAATGTTAGTGCTGTATGTTTACAAAACACTCGTCAATACTTTTGCCTTTCAAGTTTTGAGTCTGATAAATTAGGTCAGAGCACTCCACAAAGTGGAAAGTATTATCCAGTTGTATGATCAACATAGTGTTTAGTGTAAGCCAGGTGTTGAATTTTAGTTGATTTGACGTGAAACAAGTGGGAACATTGGGGGTTAGACTAAGTGACCAAGGATGAGCTCTTGAGAATGTCAAGTCCTAAGTTTACTAATGGTCGCTGAAAGTGGGGGAGAGGAGATGGGGATCCCAACTTTGCTGCGGGAGCTTTCTAATGAGAGAGCTGCTAAGTTAATGCAAATGAAAGGTAGGCATGCTTGGGGTTGCAAGTAGATGATGGTATTTGACAGGAAGCTATTGTGAGTTATAAAGTCATACTAACAATGACAGTTTGCTAAATGGATGACAAAGACTAGTTCTTTCCTCCTGTACACATTTTCTAGATTAATTTTGCCCAGGGTCTTGGTTCTTCAGCATCACTGTGATGACAAAGGCATCTGACATATTCTGAATACTCAAATGTGCTGAGCTTTGGGCCTGTTGGACATCTTTATCTAGCTGTAGATGCCATACAAATGCCTAAGCTTGGTATCAGAGTGGTGGTTCGTCATAAGGACGATGAGTGCCTGTGATAGAACTTTTCTGGGTTCGCTGAGTGGATTTGAGAGCTGGATATTTGAATCTGGTATTTCATAGGTAAGGAAGTTTCTGGTGAGAATCTGATGAGGTGAAGAAAGCCTTTAGAACCAAGAAGGTGGGAATTGATAAGGCATACTGATGGATCGTTATTCAGTTATCTGCTGTTTCTTTTTTTTCTAGTTATAAATATTACTGAGATGAAGATCATGTACTTAAATCTAAAGTTAGGGTATTGTTAGGCAAAAGCTGTTCTGCTTTTCTAGTAATTTTGCTTATTCTGGACACTTTTAGTTTACTGTGTTTTGAAGAGAAGTGCTAACTAATTGTGGTTATATATATGTCTTTTCTCTTAACAGGTTTCTGAATTCTATTATAATGTCTTATTCCAATTCTGCCACATTATTTTGAATAAATTAAACTCTCAACTTAATATGTCTACTCAATACTAACCTCAATGAATTATGAAAAAATTTAGACGGGTGACTGGCTAATCCTGAAATAATTATTGGTTTAACATTTTACTTTCTTAGGTTGTGATCATGGGGAAACAGTTATCGAGCACAGACTGTAGGTCCTAGTGACTAGGAGAATCTGTTGTCACAGAATAGCTTAGCTGCTGATGTGCTAACACTTAAAAGTGGAGCCTGGCTGAGGCTGGTAAGTGACTGAGGAAGAATGTGTGTGAATGAGCTCGACAAGCAGTTTGGGGTGCCCACAGCTGGGGGAGGGTGTGTAAGTCCCTTGTGCTGTAGTTTGAACCCAGAGGAAGAGGACAGGAGTTAGAGGTTAGCTTTGCTCAGACCACCATATTCTGGTAAAGAGAAAGCTATTATGGTAGAAGAATGAAATAGTTTTTAAAATCAATTTGTTATCTTGATTTGGAATGTATGTTTAGACATTTAGTGTGTTGGCCTCTACTTGTGGGCCCCTCAAATGTTAGGTTTCTCTCTCTCTCTCTCTCTCTCTCTCTCTCTCTCTCTCTCTCTGTCTCTCTCTCTCTCTCTCTGTCTCTCTCTCGTGTGTGTGTGTGATTTCTGTTCCTATGTGCTGGCAGGTTATAGGTCAGGTATTTATAACTTGGGTTTCATGTTTTCTGAATTACCCAGAAATGTCTATGTTATCACTTGGCTCTCAGCCCACCTCTTCAGAGATAATGATGTTATGTTTCCTTCAGTTCTCTACTCTTTCACTTTCTTCCCATTACTGTTTTATTTATCCATATTTAGCTATTTACCACCTTTAATTATTTTGTTTCTGGTTTATTTGCTGTCCCAGTCTTCTCAACCTTATCATCTCAGTTGAAATTAACTGTCAACTTGACACAGTCTACAGTCACCTGGCAAACATCTCTATTAAGTCATTGCCTTTAACATGTTGGTCTGTGAGGGATTGTCTTGATTGATGTAGGAGCACCTAGCCCACTGTGGGTAGTGCCGGTTCTTAGGCAGGTGGTCTTGTGCTGCATAAGAAAGCAGCTAGGTATGAGCCAGAGAGCAAAGCTAGCCAAAAGCAGTATTTTGTTCGGGCTCTTACCTGGATTCCTGTCCTGACTTCCCTTAAAGATGCATTGTGACATGAAAGTATAGGCCAAATAGACTCTTTTCTTCCCCTTAGATTGCTTTTGATCCAAGTATCTGATCATATCAAAAAAGAAAAGACTAGCACACCTGCTGATCAGGACTTAGAGCCGTATCTGAAGTTCAGTAGACACTCTATAGAAAGTGAATGAGTGTAGTTCCTAATAAATACTGTGCTAATTTATTTCACATATAAAAGTTGAGTTAACCAGTTATTTTCTATAACATCATTGGGAGAAGACTCAACTTGTAGATAAAATTAATGTATATTAGAATACCAGTAGTTTGTAGTGAAAGCTTGCTTTTAAACTATTTGTGAGTTTTAAAAATGTTTCCTCTCCTAGCAGGTAGCTCTGCTATTTCAGTAGCCAACTTAGGGGACTCCTTCTTCCTGGAGTTCCCAAGGTTAAACTAGATCTTCTTCCCAAAAACTAATACTATTTACTCTGTTTGATAGATTGCTTGTTGAAGTTTACTAACACAATTTCTGTGGCATTAATGACAGATTTCAGAAATAACTGGTATTTTTAAGTAACACTTTTAGTTTCTGAGCTTCCTAATAAGCAGAAGCATCATCCTGTAGCTCAGCATCATCTCTTTTTAAAGATTGAATGCTACACAAATAAGAACATGCTTTAGAAAGGAAAATAATCTTCATCGAAATAGTACTCTTTGTTAAAAATGCATTCATTAAATGTCTTATTGCACAGGCTAATATGTCAAATAAATGCTTTAGATAATCTTTCTTGGAAGAAAGCCAAGAAGTAGTTTGGCTCCATTTTCAGCGGTAAGTAGGGGTGTTTTATCTCACACAGCCCCAAGGAATCACAAATGAAAACTTTCCACTTTAATGATGCCATCTACTATTCATTATTTCAACAAACAGCACCTCCCACCCCCGCTGAAGTCACTTGGGGTAAGGGTTTGGAGTGCTTGATACCTGCAAGGCAGAGAGGCCCACTCTGCATTCTTGTTCATAAGAAGCCCGTTTCCCTCCTCTGCTTCCCCGGCACCCCGTGGAGCTGCTCTCCGTGCTGAGAGCTCCACGGAGTAAGAGATTCCCATTTGAAAGCCATCTCTGGGAGCTCAAAGTGCTCTAAGAGGGAAAGGAACTATCGACTGTTAATCAACTCAATTATGTAACACACTTCACACACACACACACACATACACAATATAGAGAAAGTAACAGAGCCTTTTAATTATGCCCAGAGGCATTCAAGTAGTTAAAGGAAATAACCTAACGGGAGAGCCAGCCCTAAACAGTGTCTTATTTCCGTCTTCAGTATTCACATCTTCTGTCACATTTGATGAGTTTGGGAAAGAAATACCAGTATCCAGATGCTTAAGGAAGAGTTAGAAGTGGAAGAAGAAGTTCAGGAAATGGAGTTATGGCATGCATTCCTTAATGGGGTCACTAACCTAAAATGGCGAAGACAATCTCAGCGTGGATCATTAGAGCCATGCAGCTTTAGCTTGACCCTATCATTAAAAAAAAATCAGACAAAGTTTTAATATATGAAGCCAGAGTAACTATGCTAACTGTGAGTATCAACACTACACGAGCTATTCTTATTCCTATTAGTACGAAATGTTTCTTAGTAGGAATTATAGAAATTACTAGGATCTATACCAATTATGCTAAATATTAAATGTCTGTCTCTAAGTCTTTTAATGTGTAAGAAGTGACATGTGAAATTGGTACTTTGCTTCAAAAATTTTATGTGGCATTTGAAAATCTTAACATGCTTTTCCTCTGAAGAGAAGCAGAAACAAGCGACAGGATTCAGCAGAAAAGCTGGTCACATCCTGTCAACGGCTTAGTAGTCTTACAGCTTCTCATCTACAAGTCTCAGGCAGCTTTTGTTTAGATTTTGTAGTCCAGTCAGAGCTAACCCTTGAGGTCACATAATAGTTGCTGTAGCCACATTTATTTCACTAAGTAATTTGACTATCATTTTGAAGAACAAAAATTTCCTGATTACATTTTAATTTGGGCCCATTATCCTTTTCCCTGAAAGAAGAAAGCTGACATTAGCAACTTTGTTTTGGTTTGAAATATGTTTCTTTTTATTAAAGTTTAAGATGTATTTCCAGTTGGCTCCTGTGGTGGTTTGAATAGGTGTGGCCCCCATGGATCCGTGTGTTTGAATTCTGGGCCACAGGGTGTGCCACTATTAGGAGGTACGGCCTTGTTGGTGTAGGTGTGGCCTTGTTGAGGTGAGCTTTGAGGCGTCCCATGCTTAAACTCCACCTGGTGTGGAATCAGAGTTTCCTCCTGGCTGTCTGCAGAAGACATGAACTCTTGCCTCTTCCAGCCCCAGGATTGCTTGCAGAATGCCATGGTTCCCATGATGATGATAATAGACTGATCCTCTGAAACTGTAAGCCAGCCCCAATTAAATGTTCTCTTTTATAAGAATTGCCTTGGTCGTGGTTTTCACAGCAATACAACCCTGAGGCAGCTCCGTAGGCCTTTAATATGGACACTATTTTGGTTGCAGTCTTTTGTTTTGCAATTTTAGTAACTTAGATTTGTTCAAAAGATGATTCGGTTTTTAATTCCTTCTTGCCCAGACCCCTCCAGGCCATATGAAGTAAAGAGGTAATACCAGTCTTTTCTTGAAAAACTTAAATCACATGTCTGTCCTTCTTTCTATATGTGCTTGCCGTCATGGGCACACACGTAGTACAGGAATAGTGGCCAAAAGACAACCTGCAAATTTATTTCTTCCATCTACCATGTGGGATTGAGCATCAAACCCAGGCCATTGTGCCTGGTGGCAAGCCCTTCTACCACTGAGCCATCTTTCCAGCTCCTGAGAGAGAAGCTGGAGGAAGGAATTCCCAGTAATCTGGGGAGAGTTATAAGTAACTGGGCTAATGAACAAATGAAGGCTTGGAGTAGGATATGCGTATCATGATCCTGGTAAGGGTTAGGTGAATTCACTGTCTTAGAAAAGAGTTGAATGAAATTCAGATTGCTTGGATAACTGAAAAACATCAACTACCTGATATGCATAAGAAGATATTTAATTTTAATCCCCTCTTTAGTTTTCCTATGTATCCAACCAGTCTTTTCTAAGAAGTTGGAGTTAGATTTACAGTTTTAGTCTCCAACTGAGCTATCAGACAGTATTTCTTTTGGGGGGTGGTATATAGGGCTCCCTTAAGATAAATGATTGATTGTAACTTGTTTGAAGAATGTTATTTTCAGTATGATTTTTTTTTCCCTAGGAAAAATGAGGAGACCTTAATATTGACTTATTTTAGGGAATAACTATACTTTAAATTACTTATGGTATATCTTCTTATCTGATCATTCTTTACGTTGTCAACCAAGTGTACTTAACACTTGTGGAATAAAGTGGAGAGAAGCTTTGGTTTCCCAGAGAAGAGATCAAAGTGAAATGTCACTAATCTCTATTCAGGAATGCTGAGGAAAATGATGCTTGCTGCAACAAATGGATCAAATACAATGTGAACTGTAGGCACAGGAAACCTGGGGAGAGTGGAGTGTACAAATACTTCCACTCATTTTACCTTAGAATTTTGAATCTTTCCATTTCTTGGCTATTTTAATAAATGTACATTTCTGGTTTCTTGATAAATGACAGCTGCTTAAGGTTAATAAGGTATCTTAATCTGAATTGGATGATGCTCACAGCCTAAAGGCATATTTAATTCTGAGATTAAATTAAGCAATTCTTGATCAATGGCAATAAGTTCTACATCTAGTACATTCAAAATCCAAAAGTTTATCAATCAATATAAGCCACCTTCATTAAAAGAAAAACAATAGCATGTTTTAATTGACATATGATCTTTATTAAACTAACAAAAATAGAGTTGTCTTTGCTCTTAATGAGGTTGCTTAACTAAATCTGCTGCATAGAATTGATTTCTGCTTTTTTCTAAAGGACTCATTATCAACTTTAATAAGCCAGGGATTGATCCATTTTGGAAAACGAAGAATATATTATATCCTAGGTCTCCAACTTAATTTGTAGAGAAATAGATACTATCAGTATTGAGAATTCTCCTCCACTGAAACATATTGAACTGGCCTAAGAAAGATTTCTGAGAGCAGCACAATTTAGCTGCAGGACCATAATAGGATGTGCAATCAGGTTGGACACCTTGAGATGCTGTTCAATCTGAGAATGTGAAGAATTCAGCCAGCAACATGAGAAAGATGCTTCAGCTTTGTAACTTTGAGATGCTTTTCTGTTTTACATCTTAATTGGCTGTATAATTTCATATTAAAGAAAACTGTTATGGTTAAGCTATTATTTCTTATTCTTGATCCCTTCTGGCTGAAAAATTAAGTCTGTGTCTGTCTGCCTCTTACAGAAAAAAGTCCTGCATCAAAGCTGCTTCATCAAAATGAACTTTAAGAAATAAAATTCCTATGTAGAGCTCAAGGGGGCTGCTGTTGCTATTCTGGTGTGTCTGATTCTGGACATCGCAGTCCTAAGATTATTCACTCCTTGAGCAAGCATCACTTACTATATGTACACAGTAGTAGCCTCTATACATAAGTCTCCTTAAGTATGAGCTTTTTAGCCTGAGGCTAAAAAGAAGTTAACGGTTGTATTTTCTCATGTCTTGTTTTACTTTAAGACATCTTTCCCTAACATAATGACATAATTGTTATTACTTGTTTGCTCTAGGAGACAACCTCTATGTTCACAGATTCTCATTATTTCTACAAGTTGGTTTGGGATTTTAGGCCACTATGCTGGCTACATTTATATCAACATGATACAAACTATAGTTGTCTGAGAGGTGGAAACCTTGATTGAGGAAATTCATCCATAAGATCATGCCCTGGGTATTTTCTTAACTAGTGATTGATAGTGAGGTCCCAGCCTGTTGTGGAGCCACCCTTGGTCCTGGCTTCTATAAGAAATCAGGCTGAGCAAGCCATGGAGAGCAAGCCAGTAAGCAGCACCCCTCCATGGCCTCTGCATCAGCTCCTGCCTCCAGGTTCCTGCTCAGTTTAAGTTCCTGCCTTGACTTCCATCAGTGATGGGCTGTCATCTAGAAGTATAAGCTGAAATAAACCCTTTCCTACCAAGTTGTCTTGGTCATGATGTTTCATCACAGGAATAGAAATCTTAACTAAGCCACCAACTACACATTTGTTGGGATGCTACCTTTGTGTTACCAAAATCTACTTTCTCCACAAAACAAAACCATGAAAATTCATGTTCCCCAGGTGACTGGCCTTCACTCCGTGGCCTGATGTATAGAAGGAGTTTAATGAATTCTCAAGGTCTTCAGTCCCTTTGCCAGAATAATTTCACAGCTTCTTTATGCCTCCTGGAGTAGTTGGCTTAGCAATTCCTCCTGTACTGGCCATCTTTGTTTTTCTGCAATCTTTGTGTTAGGGATTATTTCTAGGAAAAACATCTAAGAATTTCGTTTTTTGGTTTGTTTTGTTTTTTGTTTTTTGGTCTTTTTTTTGTTGTTGTTGTTGTTTTTGTTTTGTTTTTTTTACAAATAATCTAGGTAGAAATTTGGTTGTATCAGCACATTCTACCAAACATGGATGCTGGGTAGGAATGTTGTTTCTCTTTCAGGCCTGAAAACTTACATGCCTTACTACACAAGCAAATATATTAGATTTCACATTTTTGGTAAATAAGCATTGGTATATAAAAGTCACATGCGCACTGTTTATAGTCATGTGGATTTTGTGTTTCATCAGTTTATTTTACTTTGAAATCACTAGACATCCCCCAAACCATCAGCTATAGATATAGAAATGTTGGGAGTGGTGGTACACTGGGCTATTTCTGGCTGGAGGCCAACCAAAACTGCAGAACAACCTGCAGCCCAACCTGGGACACAGCAAAACTGGCTCAAAAAGAACTGAATGAAGGAACAAAACTTACTGAATTCCTGTAATGTGCCAGGTACTATACTAGCCTTTAGACACACAGCAGTGACATAGAGTAATGGTTGCTTAGTCTTGAAGTCTCTGTTTTTGTGGATATTTAAATTTGAGTCTATTTTTGCTGTACGCAGATATATTTACATGATATTCTTGCAAAAAAATATTGTTCTTGCAACACATTTTGCAGATCTTACTAGTTGTCTTGGTTAGTTTTCTATTGCAGTGATAAAACACCATAACCAGAGTGATTTATTTCCATTTACAGCTGTCATGCTGGCAAGTCAAGGCAGGGACTGAAGGAGAGCCCATGGAGAAGTTTTGTTCACTGGATCTCTACTCATGGCTTGTTTAGCCTGCTTTCTTATATTTATGGTTGTGAGCCTAGCCTTTAACGGCTGAGCCACCTCTCCAGCCCTAGCCTACTTTCTTATAACCCTAGGACCATCTGTCCAGGGTGGTACCACCCATCATGGGCTGGACCCTCCTATGTTAATCATTAATCAGTAAAATGCCCAGCAGTCCTGTCTACAAGCCAATCTGAGGAAGCATTTTCTCAATTGAAGTGCCCTCTTCCCACATGACCCTCGCCCGGGTCAAGCTAAAAGGCTCTGGGTTCTGCTTACTGTGTTTGTTTCCATAGATTTTCCTCTGCAAGCTCAGAGTGGCTTTTCCATAACGGCAGCAGCTTGATTTGTTGTCTGCTATGTCCACTTACATGGCTTTACCCCTCTTTATCCTTGTTCAAGATGGACTTTTCATTGTAGAGTTTTGTTTCAAGTTCTTTCTTCCTCTCCTTCTTCCTCCTCCTCTTCCTCCTCATCCTCTTCTTCTTCTTCTTGGGCTTAACAGAAATAATCTATTAACAATCAAAAGTTTGCCAACCAAAAATAACACTAATGGTTCTGAGTGCTAGCACAATAAGGGTAGGCAGAAGAGTCTTATCTCTGTATGGTACAATAACAATACATTATATACATGTCCTAAGAGCCTGGTCTGTCCCCAGCTCTTCATTTTCCTGGTGTGTTATTCTGTTGCTGCTGTTCTGCCAGGGCTTGCTGAAGGTGCATCCGCTTCCGAGAATAGGGCTGCCAGTGTAGAATCTGCTGTTCATCAATGAACTTCTCACACTGAACATTCACCAGCTCTTTTCTGAAGTGTTCATACTGGAGGAGCTCTCACGTGTAAACACTGAGGGTACTTTAGATACTTGGCATATTCTGGTTCTTTCCAGTAAAGCAAGTACTTAAGATAATTAACAAAAGCTTTGTTTTTGAAGTAACCTCTTTGGGCAAGAAAATTAAGGCAATTTGGGTTGGCTAAACATTGCACAAATTCCAACTCCAACTGAAACTGAAGTCAATTTCCAGCATCATCTGTCTCCATAATGATGGCCGCAGCCATAACTGTAACAGAGAGGCACAAACCACCAACCAGACCGAACCGCAGCCTTGAATGGTAAGGGAGGACCGGAAACCCAAGTTCTATCTTCTTATCTTCATAATATCTCACTAAGAATACCATATCTTAATGTTTCTTGTTTGAATCAGTAATATTAAAGGAGTTTCTTAGCTTTTGATTAAGTACACAAAAGTGTTCAAAACTGAATATATTTTTGGCTAAGAAAATAAACGGGAGCAGGTGAGATGGTCTAGTGGGTAAAAACCACTTTCCATCTATCCTGACCTGAATTTGATCCCTGAAACCCAAATAGTGGAAAGACTGACTTCTATAAGTTGCATTCTGACCTCTAACTTTTCCCCGTAACAATGCATGTACAGGGATACACACACACACACACACACACACACACACACACACACACACACACA
>OU015743.1:109095314-109120342 GCA_907169655.1 Acomys percivali | reverse complement strand
TCTCTCTCTCTCTCTCTCTCTCTCTCTCTCTCTCTCTCTCAGAATCTCTTTTTGCCCCACAAGGTGGCAGTGTGGTTCTTTTAATCTTTCAAACAATCCGCTCACCCTACTGGTGTTTCTCGCCTTCCTTCCTTCCCCCACCAGTTTTAGGTGATCCTCGATTAGATTCTCATAAAAATGCGGCATAATTTCAAAGGAAATTTGATACTTACAAGTTTTAGGTAACCTGAAAGCAACTTCTCAATTTCTCTGTTTAGCTTTCTGTACAAGAGTCCCCCATTCTCTGCTTTGCTTTAAAAATAGTTTTTATACCAACTTCGGTTATGGTTATGGCGTTTATTTGTACTCTTTGTGCTCTATATAATATGATGATGTACCCATCAGTCTATTATGAAGAAATAAAAGTATATAAGGAATCACTGAAATGTTTCAGGAAATAAGCACGACTTTTAGCTAATCGATTTTAGATGATCCAGTTTTGTTGTGGTTGAATTTTCTCTTTTCTAGCCAACTAGGTTGACCTATGTCTCCTTTCTATAGGTAAAGATTATAGAATATACCTTCATTTATTTTTCAGTAGTTTTTATGCCATATACTTTGGCTTACTGTAGTTCTTTTTTCTTTCTTTTTAGTGCTCATATTCGAATGTAAATGTCTATATAAATTTGTTGTTTTCTGTAGCAAGATCCAGAGCGAGCCGGCAGACCCCCCCGCCCCCCCGCCACCATCTGTAATGGTGGCATCAGGGGCTGGGGACAGGGCGACAAGGCCGGCCTAAATGGCTGCTACTCTGGGGCAGAGGTGGTCTCCTGGGTGAGAGGCCTGGAGTCCTTAGCTAGCTTGACGCAGTAAGCAGCGCTTCCTGCCTGCTGCTTGCTGGGTGGCCTGCAGAGCGGAGCCTTGGGGGACTGAGGAGTGCAGGGTCTTGGGTTAGGAAGAAGCCTGCGAATCTGTTGGCCACGTTAGCCAACAGGGGGAGGAAAAGGAGGAAGAAAAGGGGAGGCTGGGGTGACAAAATGAGAGAGTCAATAGTCAATAACAAAAGCCAGGGAAAGAGACTAGGCAGCGGCTAGCAGGGAAAGAACGGAGGATGCTGAGGGGAAGCTAGGCGCCGGCTGGGAGATGCTGGGTCACTGGCCGCCAGCGGTGTGCGGGACTCTGAGGCCCCAGCTCTGGAGAGGCTGCCGGGACAGGAGCATCGCTCTCTGCAGAGCGCCGGTATCCCTGAGCGGAGGCGGCCCGGAGATCCGCGCCTGCCCGTGGGCTGCGCTCGGGTACCGAAATACGCTCGAACTGTGCGGGCTGCGGCTGGGGGCTGCCGGCGTCCTGCAACGACGTCTCCAGCTCGGACGCTACCAGGGATCATCCCTGTCAGAGTGCCAGCTGAGACCAGAGCTCAGAAGGATTTACAAACCTCACTCTGTCATGAATATGCACTAATGCTTCAGACTCGGAGAGTGTGTGCCTCGCAAGAGGTAAACCCAAAGCGATCTCTAGGAAGAACAGTGCCCAGTGTACACTGTAAATCGATGCTTTCTTAGTGATAAGCACCCCGTTCAGAGAATAGCTCCTGCCATTCCTCAGTGAGTATTTAATGATTATTAATTGTCGAGACACTTTTCACCCGAAAACGGCCTGTCTGAATTGTCTTTCTTCGCAGAGAAGTGCGAATTAAAGTTTCTTTGTTAGGGAGAACAAAGAGAAATCCCAACTATTTTAAGGAGGCTTTAGCGTTCGACTTGGCAAACCGGTCCGCGCCACCCCCCACCCCTAATAGATCAACGCTATTTGACTCGCCCCCTCTCTGTCACAGCCTCGACAGAGTTGTCTGTGGGACTAGGCTGGTGTTCGTGGGCAGGATCCCCTCTTCTAGAGATTAGAGATTTAGAGGTAAGAAGTTTAGAAGCCCTTTAATTGGCCTTGTACTTTGACATGAGAGGTAATTGAGATCCGGGGAAGTTAAGGCCATCTTGTAAATTTGTGCCTAAGTCAGGAATGGTCACCAGGTCTGGGGTCCTCGGAGAAGGGACTCGATGTTGCTCAGTACCCTAAATTTAAACTCATCTGCTCTCGGGAGCCCTGTTCAACCTCCTTTCTTCAAAGTTTGTCAAGAAGGGACTAGCTTCCTCCTTTTCATTAAAAAAAAAAATTATTTTCTCTTGCTGTCAGCTTCATTCTGACATAGATCAGGAGTGGAAAAGTGTGTGCTATGGAATAGAGTCATTAGTAAATCCATCTCGTTTTTTGTTTCATTTGACAGCAACACATTAAATTAATCCCTGTCCAAAAGAATCACATTAAGGGAGCTGTCAATGCTAATCCCCAGCTCATTGTTGCTACCTAGCTCAGGGTTGACTTTAATAGGTCGCGCTGACATTTGTTTCTTCCAAAAGACAGGAGACATGTCGGTGACTTCATCCAGACCCAAGAATGTTCCCTTCAGAAAGCAGAGGCACTTCAAGGTTTTGCAGACCAGGGATTCTTTGGGCTTCTAGCTCTGGGGTTCCTGCTGTTGTTGGAATCGTTGATTCTTTTTAGCCCTTGAGTGAAGATGCTTTTTAACAATGTGTAGAATCTTTCCTATGAGGAAAACAAAATAAAACACGAGCCCATTAAAAACAAAACAAAACAGGATGACTCCATTATTATTTGTGTCCTTACATCATCTGATTTTAGCTACCACTGTTCTCTATGTATAGATTTGATTGTGCACAAGCCAGACTTAAGACAAATTAGAAAAAGAAATGGCTGAGAGAGAACTGATTACATAACCAGGGAAAGAAAAAGGAAGAGAAGGAGGCCTGAGAAAACCTGCAAAAAATATATCAGTTAAGGCTCTAGAGAGGGTGCAGAGTGGGAAGCGCCGTGGCCTTCTTGGCAGGGATTCAGATTGTGAGAACTCAGGCAGTGCAGACATTAGAAAAAATACATTACGCCAATATGAAAACACCCCTTTAACCGACATTCATAAACTCTGACTATAAAATGTCCGCGTTCTCTCTCCTCCTGCACCCACCCCCACCCCCTGATGTGGATTATCCTGCTTTGTGCTTATGACATTTATGGATTCCAGATCTCACGGTTATATATTAGTCTTTGGGCAACTAAGAAAAAGCAGAGGGTTGAGTCAACCTTAAATCATTCAACCTATTGTTAAAATAGGCTTCCCATTTTTGTTTTCATAGCTATTTGGAAAGATTTTGAGGACAGAATGGGAGCTAAAAATTGAGAAATGACCATCTATTATTTAACAGATTCATAGTCAGTGATTAAGGTATGGGCTCTAGAACAACTGGCTGCATATGTGTCATGTCTCTTTACAGTTGAACCATGCTTTCTTATATTGCAAAGTAACATTGTAAATATTTCCATCAGGTACAAACTCACCTTTGCCTGATCCATCACCCTTGGGGAAAAAAAAATCTGTGTTTTCAAGTAAACTTAGTGCAGTTGTGCTTTTTTTTTTTTTTTTAAAGTTTTCTTATATTATTGTCTTATTTTATATTATAGTTTCAGTTTCTATTTGCTCCTTTTCTGTCCTAAAAGTCACCTCTGGATTCCAGGGGCGGGGCAATATCTTTTATTTTATACATATTAGGTTCAAGCTTGAAGACACTATCACAAAAGACAGACCAAAAAGAGAAAAGCATGTATATTTATTTGATATAATTATAAGTTACATAGGAAATAGAGATCTGAGAAAAACAGTTGTTTGATAGGTGTTTGTTATTGTTGTTTTGTTTCTGTTTTATTTTTGAGGGTGGATCTCACTTCACAGCCCAGACTGACTTCCAGCTTATGATCTCAGTCTCCTATGTGCTTCTACTATGCCTGGTTTAATTTGAATTTTTTAAAAATAAGAAGCTTGAGGAAGAATGTTCAGTTGTGGAAAATAAGATAGGACAAACGGAGTGTGAGGCAGAGACAATAAACTGGGGACAGAACCAGCTGTGTCTGTATCTCGCTCATCTGTGGAAGAGTGGGTTCTTTTCTCTGAGTACAGGAAGGACACTCCATGTGTTAATCTTATGACCTGTTTCAAGGAATGTTGGGAAATTCTTCCTACGCTTTATCACCTATTGTGGGAGAGGAAGGTGGGAGAAGGTTAAAGAGCACTTCCTACTAGGAAAAACAAAACCACACTGTCATCTTAAAGTATACTCAGGCTCTGATTTTTGTGGTAGTTAGTCCCGAACCACAACTGGAAATTGCCACCTTTGAAGTAACATTTGTGTTTTTAAAAGACACGGTTTGACTCTGTAGCTTAGGCTGGCCTCCAACTCACAATCTTCCAGTCTCCGTTCAGAGTTCCGGTATGACAAGTGTGTAGCACCATGCCCAGCTTAAAGTCAAGCTTTTACAATCTCCACAAAGCATACTTTAAAATTGCTGTTAATGATTATTTCATTTATTTTGATGATTGGGCAGATGAGTTTTATTTAGAAAATGGGCTAAGGGTTTTGTAGTCCTAACAGCAAGGCTTAAATAGAATCAGTAAAAAGAAAGAAAGAAAAAGAACTGTGCATGTACTTAGACTATGATGAATGCCAGGGGCTCGATACAGTAAGGACTTAGGTTGTATGGCACCAGTGAACTAAGGCCCAATTGACGTTTAGAAATGTGGGTTAGTGCAGACACGAATGGATGTGAGAGCTCTGGGGACTCCAAACATAAATAGCTATTAATTCAACAGGGTATTATGTATGTATTATATATGTATGTATATACACGTGAGTGTGTGTATGGTGGTACTCATGCACACGTGGGTACCTGTGTATGGAGACAAGAGGTTTATGTCTAGTGTCTACTTCAATTGTTTTCCAGTTTGTCTTTTGGTTGAACCTGGATTTAAGAAGATTCAGCTAGAGTGGCCCCAGGTGTCCTGTGTATGTCTCCCGCGTACCTGCTGGCTCTTTACCTGGATGTGAGAGTCCAAACTCAGACCCTCACAATTCTGTCCTTTACTATTTGAAGCATCTCCCCACCCCACCCCCCATACTTAATTTTTTTCCCTTACTGATTTTAAGTCCATTTAAAAGATGGTAACTGACAACTACGGCTCATTTTCACGCTCAAATTATATCTGTGTAACTTCAGTAGAAAGCCCGGGGCAGGTGCACTACCTGTGCTTGCTGGATACCAAAGTTGCTGAAGGCATTAACAAGCGGAATAGTCCTTTCAGGTGATGGAAGCGCTAGGTGCATGGGGAGATAAGAAACCAGAAGACTGGGCCCCACAATAACTAATACTGTCTCAGGATGTGCTCTACTGTTTTTGGATTAAAATCTCATTGTTCAGTTTCTTGCTGCAGTGAATTCCATACAAAAAAAGAACAATCTTTAATTTGATACTTAGTCACTTGAATGTCTTGTGCTGAGCCAGTTAAGACTGCATATTCTTGTGAAAACACATGCATTTGCAATCAGTCAGATAACGTTGCTCTCCAGGGTTCCTGAGCAGGAAAGGCAAGAGATTGTATATTCAGATATGTGGCTTCAAAGTCACAGAATCGTCTGAGAAGTTCCCATTTTTCATTTTTTTACTTTTTATTCTAAGAATTGAAAGGAAAACAACACTGTGAACATTTCTAATTAAATACATGATAAAACTAAGCCCAGCATCCACAAGGTAAGAATTTATGAGGAAAGAATTCTTATCCTTTTGTGTAACTGGCTAAATTGACAGACATTTTTGTACAATGACAGGATAAGTGGAGTATGCCTTTGATTAAGGCTTAATTACTAATTATTGTGTTGCCCCTTGTGCTTATGCTCCATTTACTATTATTTGCATGGGTTAAACTATTCAGAGACCATAGAGAAGCTGGGGAGAACTCGCACTGTGCTGAGCATAGTCATTCCTTCCAGAGAGTTCCTCCCACATCTGGAGCACTCCTCATGACCACCTGCCCTGGGCCCTGGGGCTTGTTTCCCTTTCTCTAATCAGGACCTTTGCATTTCTGAACCTTTCATTTCGTTTTAGAGTTTGCTTTGCTAAGACTTAGACCACCCGGCCGTCCTTAATATCCTTGAATCCTTCCTGTCCTCTGAAGAGACAGCCTCGTGGTTGCAGTGTCATTAGCGGCTGCAGCATCTTCTGCCTGACTTGCTGTGGTGGCTTCTACAGTGGTGAACTCAGCCTGGCCCCCTCGTTCGTCATGCTGCTGCTAGGGCTCTGTCTAAGGTTCAGGCCTGCTTTCCTCCTTCCTCTGCTCAAACACACCCTCCGTCAGCTCTGGGGTAAAGTGTGTGTGCTCCTGAGCAGACAGTGACACTTATGTTGTCCCTGTCCCTGGCTACCTTCTAGCTTTATCAGTTGCTTTCTGGCCATGGATCTTTCTTTATAAGAGAGCTCCTTTCTTTCTTTCTTTTTTTTAAAATGGGTGTTTTACTCCAACCATATCTGTAAGTGTGACACATGACGATCCGTGTGCTAAGAAAGCCTCTTCCCTCTCCCTGCTGGATGTAGTTTGTTTTATACATGTGTAATAAAATAAATATATTATATTAAAAAAAGGAAGCCTCTTCCCTTATGTTTTACTTCCAGTCTTACCGAGGAATTACTGTACTGGATATGAAATGATTTCCTCCTCACCACCATTCCATCTTTCAAGAGGATCTGCCATTGGACTGGGGCCAAATCCAGTCAGATTCCATTGCCAAGGGATTGCTACAGAGACAGACAGGATGGGTTAACTGTCTGTGGATGTGAAGGTTTTGAGGTCTTCAAAGCTAACGTGGTCATGTGCAGGCTGAGATCTGATTTGTAGAGAAGCGTGGGAAAATGGAACAGACTGCAGGAGAAAGGGAACATGAGAGATCCTGGTGTGGCACACAGGAAAGGCGTGGCCTTTTCTTTTGGTTTCTATGACCTTATCAGTTCTTGTTTGAGTTTCTCATAAGATTGCAATTGCTTTTTGGGAATTTTAGCTCTTTATGCTAATATTTTTAAATCAACCCCCCCAAAATGAATTTTTGTTTTTTTTTTGTTGTCAAATTCTTTCCTATTAGGAATCACTTAATGGATGCAATATAATTATTTGTATGTGGGGTGTGTGTGTGTAGGGTGTGTGTGTGTGTATGGTGTGTGTGTGTGTGTGTGTGTGTGTGTGTGTGTCTTGCTGAATGCACATGGAGATCAGAGAACAACTCGTGAGAGTTAGAGCTCTCCTTCTACCATGTTCATCCTGGAGATTGGACTCAGAAATGTCAGGGTTAGCAGCAGGTCTTTCTGAAGTGTCTTACCAGGCCCCACATTGCTTATATAGGTATTTATGGCTATTTTTCCCATTTAGAAATTAAACCTCTTGAGACTAGGGACATTTTAAACTTTGTGTCAAAATTCTGTGCTGTTAGCTCAGCTATGTTTGATTGACAAAGATTAATGATAACAAGCCCCATTTTCAATGTCCCGCTTTAAACAAAGGACTTACGTTATGGACTAGAGTTGCTGTAATAGCCGACAGAAAAGGATGAGGTGTCCTGCTATCATTTTTGTTTTTTAATAAGGATTTTCAAGAATCATTCCTTTGATGTATGTGAAAAGCCATAAAAAATAGAAGTTTGCCAGTCCTGGATCTCATGGGACCTTATTTTCAGAGTCGCCTAACGTCTCTGAAATTCATAACGTACATCAGTTTAGAGCCCAGGCAGTGTGACTAGGATATTATTGTGTGGAAAATGTCTGCTTTCTTGCCCATATCTTCAGATAAGTGGTGGTGGCCCAGGAACTACACACTACCTCAGTGAACGGGTGAAGCATCCAGTTTCTTGTCATTGTGTTGTTTTTAAAATATTGTCCTTAATAATCCACTGCCTTAGAAACTTTCTATGTTGGCATTTCTGATTGAATGATAGTTAACAAACATTCATTAAAGACTTCTTTTCTGTGGTGGAGCTTAAAGAGGATGCTGTCATATCATAGTCAAGACCTCACTGTCGGAAAATCGAAGGGACAGACAACTGCCATTATCTTTCCTCCAATTAATTCCACCTTCCAAAATAATTAGTAATTATTTTGTAATTAGAATTCTTGATCTCTTTAATCATGAACTTCACACTCTCATTCTTTCTTCTCTCTTTGTGGTATTACATTACTGAACCTCCTCATATCTGGTTACAATGAAACTATTATGTTAAAGTTGCTGTCCTCACTGCCTGGCACAGGGACAGGTGTGGAAAGACACATTAGAGAGTATCAGTCTTCTCCAAACCAAAGCCGGTTTAGGCAAAGCTTCTAGAAGAACTGCTAGGTGGATAATACACCTACCCCACTGCTTCTGGCAAATGGAGCAGAGTTAGAGGCTGCCTTTGTTTAAGGCATTAATACTCCACTGTGGCTTGAGATGATGCTCCTTTAAGTTAAGTGTAATTATAAGATGGTAGAGGAATAGTCTATGCACGGTGCTGAAGAGACAAATGTGGGGTACTTAACCGATCCCAGGCTTTATTATAAAGTTTATTTCTCCCTTGTGGGAACATTGTCAGTTCTAGTAAAACATACATATATGACCCTCTTGAGACTCTATGAGTGTAAATACGGGTTAAATCGTTGTACAGAAGTCAGTGCTTTAAAACCTAAGTGGTTATCAAGGCTGGGAAACAAAAAGAACTTCCCAGTTTCAAAGGCAGCCAGTTGTGTAGCAAACACTATGATAATAGTTCCTTTATTTGGAGGCATATATAGAATACACCACACTGTCTTGAAACAGAAGGGATTGCATACAACAGCCTCCACTATCCATAATTGAAAGAATCAGAAATGAAACAGTTGTTTTCCTTTGTGATTGCTTTCACAATTTCTGGTTCTCCACAGGGTCCTTTTTTTGTTTGTTTTATTTTGTTTTGGGTTTTTTGTTTTGTTTTGTTTGGCTCATTGTAAAAATCAAGAAACTACAGTGTAATTGGTTTTTAAGTTGAAAATTTGCATGTTTACTGAGACACACAAAAATATGTTTTTCAAAAGTATGGATGATGTTTATGTAATCAATCTACTTTTAGTGTAATATCGATTGCAACATGTCATCAGTGATGTGCACTTGGCTCAATTTTGTAAGTTTTGTCAATTCATGACTTATTGTGTGAAGATTGGAGTGTAGCTCAGGAGTACAGCACTTGTCCAGCATGCCAAGACCTTGGCTTCATCCCTAGCACTGTTTACAAAGCGCATTGCAGTTGATTTAAAGATGCTCATACACACAGTAGCATGGCATTCGAATTAGAAAAACTGTTTTGTGTGGTGAGAAAGAGAGAGGAAATTAAAGCGATTCTCCTTTGATATATTTAATCTTTAAACATCTCTGTCATCTTCCAGAAGCTATTTCTGGCTTTACATACTATAAAATATTTAGCAGGGAACTCAGTGAAGGTGTTATTACTTCTCAGATTCAATATTGTCACTCTGTAGCACCCCGTTGTGACAGGGAACTTGTGCAGCTCTGTTTCTTCTTCTCTCTCCCGAAGAGTTAATATTTGTTGAGAAGTGATTGTTCACTAGGCTTGGATGAGAAAATGCCTGGCTTCTTTGAGAATCTTGACTTAATAGAGCAGAGGAGCTTAGGAAGATTTGAGAAGCTTCTTTTCTCTCTCTTCCTGCCCCTTTCTTTCCTGACCTTAGGACTGGGAGGCAGGAGAATAAAGCAAAGAGCAGGAGGAGGTGAGCACTGCAGGGACCCTCTCCTGAATGCCAGCCAGGACAGACAGCCCAGGCTGCCTGCCCCGTGCTTCTTAATTTGTGCTCTACTTTCATTGGAAATATATCAGACTATGTTATTTTATTCTAAGCTGATGGCATTTTGTAAGATGTTAAGCTTTATTTATGAAGCACCCAAATGTCTGTTTCCATATATTTTTCATGTACTTACACAAACCCTATGTTTTCTATGATTTCAGAGGCCAAACTCATTCTTCTAATTTTACAAAAGAGACTAACCAAATTATTTATATCAGAGTTAGAAAGGGCTGTATGTTTAAATCTAGAGACATCTGAGAATAAAAGGATTTGCTATTAATAATCACCCATAACAACAGATATAAAATGAAAAAGTAGAAGTTATGATCACTGTGACTATAAAAACTAGAAATTAAGATTACCAGATGATTAGAGAATTAAAATTAATTTACTTGCTTTGTTAGATTTCTGCCATTCTCACTCAGAAACAAGTTGAATTGGCCATTCTAATAATAGTTAACACTTTAAAAGATTTATTTTGTTTTTAATTATGTGTATGCATATGCCTCTGTGGGGCATGTATGTGTGAGTGCTCATGGAGGTCAGAAGAGAATATCAGATCCCCTGAAACTGTAGTTATAGGTGGTTGTGAGCTGCTGACATCAGCACTGACTGGGTACTCACCTTGGGTACTCTGGAAGAGCATTGCGTGTCTTAACTCTTGAGCCATCCCTTCAGCCCCAGTTTAAATAGATCATAGATAGATAATAATAATGGTGATGATGATGATGATGATATATAGATAGGTAATAGATTTAATTTTATGTGTATGAGCATTTCCCTGCTTTACGTGTGTACATGTGTACATCATGTGTGAGTCTGGTGCCTGAGGAAGTCAGAAGATAGGGTTAGATGCTTTGGAACTAGAGTTACAGGAGATTGTGACACACCGTTTGAGTGCTGAGTATTAAACTTAGGTCCTCTGTAAGAGGAGCAAGTGATCTTAACCACTGAGCTACCTCTCCAGCTCCAATAATTAACATTTTAAAAATTGTTATTATGTGTCAGACATTCAGAACACTGTATTTCTAGAACATGATTATCCCTTAGACTGACCCTTTGTGATTATAGACTTGCTATTTTTAAAAACAAGGAAATAGGATCCTAAGAGGTAGCATTTCTTGTCCATGGCCACAGAATTAGTAGATAAAAGAGTTGGGATTTGAACCTCAGTACTTTGGCTCCAGGGTCCAAGCCTTACCAGTTACCTTAGCCTACCTTTTATGTCTCTAGCATTGATGGTGTTGCTGGCTAGTTTTATGCCAACTTGATACCAGCTAGAGTCATTTGGGAAGAGAGAAATGCAACAGAGAAAATACTCCCATAAGCTAGACCTGTTGGAAAGCCTGTGGTGCAGTTTCATTGTTGGTTATTCATGTGGAAAGGTCCAATTCACTGTGGGTGGCACCAGCCCTGGTGCCGGACATGGGGAGCAAGCCAGTATGCAGTGCTCCTCCATGGCTTCGGCTTCAGTGTCTGCCTCCAGGTTCCTGCCTTTTATAAGTTCTGGCTCAGACTTCCCTCAGTGATGAACTGTGACCCAAAAATGTAAGCAAAGCAAACCCTTTCCTCCTCAAGTTACTTTTAGTCATGATGCATTATCAGAGCAATAGAAACCCTGGCTGAGACAGATGGCCTTAGGTCTCAAATGGTAGTGCTGTTTGAAAGACTGTAGATTCCAAAGATATGCTATCTTGGGGAGCACTGAGGGGAAGAATCCTGAAGTATGAGGTTGTGGAGTAAATGACAAATTGTTTGGTGTTCAGAGATCAGAAGCAAAAGAAACAACAGTTATGGCCAACACTCAGTGGTCTTCCCACATGTGTGTCTTACATATGAGGGCAGGAATAATGACCAAGTGGTGAGAGAAGGAGAACAGATATACATATACATGGACATGTACATATACATGTACAGTAGCTTCTAACTGAAGTGAGGAACAGAGGAGCACATACAGGTTATTGAACACAGATCCGATCTACACATGATCTACACATAATCTTGGCTCCAGTTTTTAAAAGCAAAATAACTCATCATATTCATAGAAAACAAAAGGATGGATGGAGCTAGTGCTCTCAGGGGAAGAGGGAGATTTTATGATGAATGACCTTAGGCTGGTGTGGCACAACCTCTAATCCTGGCGACTTTTGAAGTGCAGGAGATCCCAGCAGAAGCCCGCTAGGCTAGTGCTTTGCAGAGAAATCACAGTGGAACTACTGGGTCCCTCGATGTCTGCTGTCTTCTATTGGGGAATTACAAGACAGAAAAGCTCAGAGCGAGTTACTTTCTCTTCAAATTTTGTCTAATTTGAGTGTGTTTATATATTGTTATATTGTTTTTGGCTGTTGTTTGCTTTATTTGTCCAAGTTATCCCAGATACAGGCTACCAGAAAAGTACATGAGGTTTTATTTTTGTGTGTGTGTGATATTTTACATAGGTTTTCATGCTTATCTCCAATCATTTGTCATTATGTAGAGTTTGATGCAAATGTGTGTACTACAATACTTTAAAATATATTATTATTAGTGTGTGTGTGTGTGTGTATGTGTGTGTGCGCGTGTGCGCGCACACAGGCACATATGTGGAAGTCACAGGCCAACTTTCTGTAATTGGTCATCTCCTTCGACCATGTGGTTCTGGGATCCAACTCAAGTTGTCAGGATAGGCAGTAAGTACCTCTACCCATGTAACCATTTTTTTTTTAAAAAAACATACTTTAAAACCCTTTGGGACATTATTGCTAAATTTTCTTTAAAAATATGAGGGCACACTCTTTACTGATAATTTACTGACTGGATCCCAGCTGTAGTCTATTCATTAAACCTGACACGCTCAATCCTGACAATGTTGTAAACTTTATTGAAGACCTCTGTAACTAAATAACGGTACCATGAGGGGCTGAAATGGAGGGAATAATTCCTACCTTCAAAGTATGAAGGTAGAAACACACAGCAAATCAAACAAAAGGTAAGTAAATAAAAGACAATTCAAGTAATGGATTATTTACCTTAATTCTCAGTAACTTAAAAGTACTTTTCAGTACATATTTTATCTTACATTTTCTTTTACTAGTATGTACTTTGGATTAAAATAATGGAATAAAAAATAAAAACAATGAATTTAGAAAGCTAATATCCTATAATTTTACATTAAATGCAAAATGTGCATTTATTTTTCCAGAAGTATTAAAGACTCTTAAAATTAGAAATTACCTACTTTTGTTGTTTCTTTAACTGGGTGACCTTCCATGCCTTTGATCAAGGTCAGTTGGTTTCATAGATAGAACTTAGCTTTCGTATTGTTCAGCCTGAATTTCTTTTAGTTTCTTATATTCTCTTAAAACATTAAGATTGCATATGTTATACAAGGTTTACTGTTATACAAACTACATTTGTATAACATTAAAACTAATGCTTAATAATAAAGGCACAAATTTAATAAAAAGATGTTTTCCGCTCTAATAAAATAGCATATTCCCATGATGCATACAAAAAGCAGCATATTACAAAAGTAATTCTAAATCCTTACCTTTTTTTTAAAGGAAGGATTTTGTGGAATTTTGTGGTACATCACTTCACTTAAATGACAGTCTCTCCAAAAACATAATAGGAAAAATCATGTATCTTCTGAAGCAGGGACAAGATTGAGCATTTTTGTTGTTTGTTTCCATCAACAATTAGGGCTTGAACGTCCCCCTTGTGTGGCACACGTCTCATTTTGGTGAGAAGCAGGCTACCTAAGTACTCGTGGTGGTGACATACAGGAGAACATTTTAAAGCATCGTGTTTTCTCTTTTTGTCATTTGCTTTAAATCTACTCTTCTAGACACACAGTGAATACATTTTCTGTGTTTTTCAGTCATGACAAAATTCTTGTTGGAACTAAATTGCATTATAAAAATACAACTTTTCTAATTTAGTAAGCAATGCTAAACTACTGGAGCACATACCCCACACTCCTGCCTCTTCTCAGCAGCCAGGAGCTTATGATTTCTTAACCTCTTTTATTTGCTGGCATCACAGTGAAGCCAAAATAAAGCCATGAACACAAAGGGTAAACTGTGGCTGTGACAAACAGCACAACTTGTTATCTTGTTGTGTATCGCGATATTCATTTCAGGTTAGAGGAACAAATGTGTAGGAAGAACCAAAATTGTCTACTTTGGGGGCACTGCTTTCCCTGAATTAAACGCTTACACATACTAGTAGAGAAGGCACAGTCATATTCCATATTTCACTATCAGCATATGCAACATACAGCTAATACAAATAGCCAGTGCTTTTTTTTTAAATTGGCAACCAGCACTTAAATTTGTTCGCCAAAAGTCTGCTTGCTGTACCCATTTGCATTTCCTGTTCTACGAAACAAACACAATGCTTGTCTCTCATTACTTATTAAAAGACATCTGCTTTAATCTCACAGGTAAAGGGTCAAGCCAAAGAAGTTACTTTTAAGTAGAAATATTCCTTGAAATTAATATTGACAGTTGTTTTGTGATTCTCAGTACATTTTCTTTTTAACCATTAGAGGGCACATCAGTTCAAGAGAAATTAAACACAGAAATTAAAGCAGAACAATAAGATAGAAATAAGTTTAGAAGGGGTAGAGTTTTTTTTTTTTTAAATGCATTTAGCAGAGCTTATTTTCACTGTTATTTGCACCATAAGTTATCAGAAATTCTGTAATCCGAAAAAGATTCTCAAGTGCGTATAGTTTTGTGTAAAAAATAGCTCTTTAGTTTTTAGTGGCAGCTGCTGCTCCTAGGAGAACCTGGCTGGCCTGGTTGAATTGGACGAGGTTGACTGTTATGTCACCAAGGAGGACACAACAAATCATGGCATTTGAAGAACATCCTGAGTTCAAAGGTGCGCGTGATTAGGTTATTATGAAGCAAGGGAATGCGGGTCCTCAGACTTGTAGTCAGGAAAAAACAACATCTGCGTGTGAATGGACGAGCTCAGCAACGAGGCTGCACTGCAAGTATTTATAACCTTTAAAATTTGGTACAAATTACAGAGAGAACAATAGATGGCCCCAGAGTGAACACAGCCTTTATTTCACTAGAAAGCCTTGACTGAGGTCATAAGCTGTGAGAGGGCAGGCAGCTCAAGTGGCTTATGAATGACTGCCGCGTCTCAGAATGAGTTCATTTGTTTTCAGTCTCCGGCAAACTATCATTATTTCTAATGTTCAGTCTTTTGCTCTAAGGGCTGCAGGTTGTTAATCTGTAAAGACTGAAATGGATACTAGCTAGCATTCAACAGTAATACTTTCACGACGTCAAGTTAAAGGAAACTTCCCAGTGATTAATTTACTAATTTATTCAATAAAATTTATTGAGCACCCACTATGTTTCACATTCTGAGCTGGGTGCTAGGGATGAAGACAAATATATTATTTTTGGCTTGAGAATACACTTTTTATTGCTGTGTGATTTATAGAGGGATAAATCAGCAAATAACGGTGGTATACAATAACTTTATATATTAGTGGAGATCAGGAAAGAGATTTATCAAACCTATTAGAAAAATATCTCACATATTTTTAGGAGAATGGAGGGTTAGGAAAGCATTAGGATACACTATCCTCAGGTTGAGATTGCAAAACTGCTCTGTTCTTTTTCTCTGAGAGTCAATTATATAATACATTGTGGTAATTAGTAGCATAAAACAAGGTGATAATGTAATTAAAACCAAAATATTTACTTGCTACCGCAGCTACTTTTCTGCATCTTAACTCCGCTTCTCCCGGGCTAATAATACTGTATAGGAATTTCTGCGTGGCTTTTACATCTGGAGGTAGTGGATTAGTGTGTGCAAAGAGAGCTCAGAATTATGCTTTAATTATGATTTGAATGATGATTTGAGTCTGAGCATGAGTTGTCAACAGAATTGTGAGCTGGGAGGAAGAGATAAGAGCTCTTAGTGGGATAAAAAGTATATCTGCGTCACTTACTTTTAAGTATCTTTTGTTTAAAAAGAAGTAATTAATGTTAGGAATTAATTGGTTCAGATTCTTGATTTTAAAGTTATCACTTGGCTGCAAAGATGAAGCCTTTTCAAAATTACTACATGATATGCCATGGCAGGAACATTTCAGGAGAAGGTGGAAAACATAATTGAAAAGCTGGCTTTTGAAGTGTTTGCTTATCACCCTAATTGATAGCAGATGAGCCCGAAGAATGAAATACCACTGGAACAAAGAGCTGTATGCGGCGGCCGGCTTCACAGTAAGGTGTGTGCTCCTGTAAGGGCAAAGTGATTGCTGGTGTTCTGATATGAAATTAAGCTTTAAGGGAGCCTGGGCAGAATACACTAACTGTCACAGTCAGGTGTGCAGTCAGTGCACATATGTATAGTAAAATAGTTTAAGATAGCCATAAAACTAAAAAAGAAAAAAAAAAGTAGCCCAGGCATATTACGAGATATAGATCAATGTCCTGGCCAGTTAGCTCAGTTGGTTAAAGTGTGGTACAAATAACAAGATCGAGATCATACAGTGCAAGTCCAAGAGTGTAAGAAAAAATGCATATAAGGATTGCAAAAATCAGAAGGGATGTCCACCAAAGGTTAGTGATGTTATTTTTAGGTACTAGGAGTGGGGAGATTTTCATTTACTTCAATGTTATCTATATTTTCCTACTGCAAGCATATTTAATTATGAAACAAAAGATATATTAGTATCTAATAGCACAATATTTATCAGGACATTTTTCATATGACTTTAGAATATACAATATTTTCTTGCTATCTAATTGGTTTCAATGTGTATTTACAATTTCCATTTATCCATTTATCCATTTAGTCATGTTTTCTGCTGTTATAGTTACACATTCTCTGAATTATTTGATGTTTAGCATGATATAACACAGTTAATACTTAGTTTATCTCACAAAAACGAGAGGAATTGGTGAGTTTAGAAACAGAAAACAAAGGTCTATTGAACAGTGGGACAGAATTTGTACTTACAGAAGTGAGTATTTAAGTTAATGTGAAGGAGTCAAACAGGATGTGACCTGGCCACGTAAAAAGAAGGAAAGAAACTCAGATTAGACCACATCTGGAGTGTGCAGCAGAGGTGGAGGAGGCTGTTGGTACTGCCTGGTCAACCTGGGCAGAACAGAAGCTGTGGCATTCATCTGAGGCAAGACAGAAGTCCCACAGCATCCTGGCACTCCCTCCTTCCAGCGAGGGGAAAGCTTGGCCTGTTGGTCTGCTTAGGGAGGGCTTATTTCCTTATTTTCATTTAAGAGAGTAGCTTTTGGCAGAGGTATTCTCAGGGAGCTTAAGTCTCAGACATCACATCAGCGACAGCAGCTCAACCACACTTTCAGAAATTGAATGAGGTGGTGGATTTGAGTGGCGATTAAGCATGGTTTTTCCATTGCTGGGAAGGGCACAAAATGCCTCTAAACTGTTCACTTGGAAAAAACAAAAAACCCCACACTCACGTATAGATACATGTATCATAGCTTTCTGTGGCATCTCTATTCCAGGTCGAACGGGGTCAAGCTGTAAAAAGAAAAGATTGCTCTCCTGGCCAGGATTAGCAGTTAAACAAAGGCAAGAAGCATTCACTAGGTGTCACAAAGAAATACCATGAAATCAAAGTTAATGGAGGAAGTTGTGCTTCTGGTAATACAGTGAGTTTCTGTCTCCATTTGCTGATTAAACAAAATACTTTAGTAAGGGCTTTATTTTCTTATTTATTTACTGTTTTATAGACATTCTTCTTTTGGAAACATGGAAAACAGCTTTTAACTACTTGTGAATGGTTAATTTTTCCATTACAATTTTATTAATGGTAAGTAATTAATCAGTCTTTTATTTTACTTAGAGGGTTAGCTTCTGTCTCTGGATCTGATTTATTTTTCAATCCAAATGAAAAATTGTAAACAAATCCTATTTCAAATTAGTCCTCCACCTGACAAACAGAGATTCTTAGGAACAGAAAGCTCAAAAAGAGTTCTGATTCTCAATGAGACTAGATTTCCAGTGGCTCAAGGCTTTCTGTGCACTACTTTAAATTATGCTATAGAGCTCGTTGTTTTCTCATGATCTACCATTGTTCTCAGTAAGTTAGAAGTTAACTGTGCTGTGATCTTTTGAGAGTGTGCTGGAGCCACAAGTCAGCCCATAGTCCTCTCTGCGGAGCCAGGGCCAGAGATGCTTGCCGCCCTGATCTCTGCACACGGGAGAGTGGTTTGCACCGGCCCCAACTGCCAGCTCCTTTTCTCCCCCAAATCTCTTCTGTTCTCCAGCCTGTAGCTCACATCATAAATGCCTTTCCTTCATAAAGAGCTGAGAAGGGAATTATGCAGCCCGCGCTTACCTGAGAAACTAAAGATCATTAATTAGGAAGGTGCTGCTGGGCAACAGGAAATGTTTCATTAGAAAGGTTTCAAATCTAAGAAAGTAATTAATTTCTCTTCGGAAGGCGATCACGTTCTCTCTTCTGGTGCCCTTCACTACTGCAATTGAATGGTTCGAGGCACCGCGGAGGGAATTCAACGCCTCTCTCATTAGTCCTCTTAATGTCTCCCTCTTTTCTGTTCTTTTCCCCCCTTCTTTCATCTTTCATTTTGGCACGAGTAGTGCCTTCTAGGGATTTTGGGGAGGGAATTTTTATTGTATATTTGGGAGAAGTTAAGGAATGTTTTAAAAAATGTAATATATAGTAAGTGGTGTCCTCCTTCCCTTTCTCATTCTTTATTTTTCTCCCACCTCTAATCTATCTTTCCTTTTTAAAATTCTTTTTCTTTGAGAGCAGTTATGGCAATCCTACTTAACCTTAATTCATTGTCATAACCTCCTAAGTGCTGGAATTACAGGTGTGAGCAACCACTCCTGAAGTGAGTAATGCTGTTTTTCTTAATGTACATCTACTATACAAAGGTCTTCAAAAATAAAACAACAAACAAACAACAGCCCCCATTTGTTAAGAGAAATGCTTTTAAAATATGTTAAAAAGGCACATTAGAATTAGATGCAACACGTGTGACAGATACAACGTCTATGTGTCTGTTTACCCACAGACATATGTGTGAAAAGAGAGCTTATGATCTTACAAAATATTTCAACTCCAATCAAAGTAAGAGAAAGGGGCTGAAGAGATAGATGGCTCAACAGTTAAGGGCATTCCTGGCACCCACATGGTAGCTCACAACTACCCATAGCTCCAATTCCAGGCAATCAGTGCCCTCTTCTGGTCTCTGCAGCACCAAACACATAGCTGGTGCTCATATATATGTGCAGGCAGAACATCCATACATATAAAATAAAATAATAAATCTAAAAAATACTTAAAATAAGAAAGAGGACATAATTAGACATTTTTAGGGAGAAATAGAAAGATCCATGATTAATATTAATAGCAAAGTAAATCAGTACTTGAACTAAGGTGTTGAGAGGCCGTGTCTGTCATCTATGTATCTTGCTGCAGATCACGCCTGCATTGCTTTCACTTAGTGTTAAGTATGGACTTAGACTTCCGTTTTTGTCAGTGAGTTAAGGTTCAGAATGTATTTGTTTTCATGTTCATATTGCTCCAGCTTTGTCTCTTCATTTTGTGGGTTTCACCTTTTTATTTTTGAGCTTTGGTAGGTGTATACAGTCTATCATGCTCATATCCACATCCCCGCTACCCTCTCTCAGTCCCTTTCACCCCTGCTCTCCCTCACACATCTGTGCAGGTATCCGTGGGTCCTGTGTTCATAATCTGAATAGCCGCTTCATACTCAGAAAGTATCATGGCATAGCTCTCTTCCCCATCCCCTGGCTCTTACACTCTGCCCCTGCCTCCATGCTGTTCCTAGAGCCTTGAGGGGGGTGATGTAGGTGTTCTACTTAGGGTTTCATCACAAAAGTTCTTATATTCTTAGCATATTCTTAGCATTTATCCAGTTATGAGCCTCTTTGCTAGCCATCTCCTACTGCAAAAAGACACTTCTTTGACCAGGTTCAGAGCAGCACTAGTCTATGGGTATGAATATAAACACATAGACAACAATTTGACTACATGTCCATTTAACAAAACAGTACTAGATAGCTCACACCCTTTGGCCTGTGGCTTCCACAGCCATAGGCTTTTGCCCAGGTTTACACTACCTGGCAAGTATTCCCTCCCATGGAGTGGGTTTCAGATCCAATCAGAATACCTTTGGGTGTGTCCATCGCAGTCAGGCTACTATCACACAAGTGGGCATATCTTGCCTGGCAGGTTGATATTGTAGCCAGTTTATAGGGTGGGTAAGACTGTTGGTGGAGTTTGTTTCCCAGCAATGTACGGGTATATACTTGGAATCAGTATTGCGGCAAAACTCAGTGTCCCATTTAGTTGAGAATGGTGTTTAGAAATGAAAATAGAGACTGCATTAGGTATTTTCCTTTGCTGTGACTAAACACTATGACCAAGATACCATTTAGAAGGAAGGACTTGTTTGTGCTTACAGTCCCAGAGGGATGTGCACATCATAGCAGGGAGTCAGGGCAGCAAACAGCAGGCATGGCAGACGGAGAAGGATGCAGCAGATGCTGAGAGCTCACATCTTCAAATCCAAGTGTAAAACAAAAGGGAGAGTGTCTTTAAACTCTCAACGCCCACCTCCAGTGAGTGACACACATCCTCCAACAGGACCCTCCCTAACTGCCTCAAACAGCACTGCCATCTGGGAACCAAGTACTCAAACACAGGCATCTGTGGGGAGCATCTCGTTCTACATGTGTGTACTGTGATGAGGCTCCTTTAAGAAGCCTGTGTGTATGTGCATGTATATATGAATATATTAGAACTCATGAGCTCATGTGATACCTTGAATCTTAGTCTTTACAAAGCTCGTCCAAAGTTCCTCCTCCATTACTGATCTGCAGCTCTCTCTGCTGCAGCGAGCCCTCTGGTTTCTAGCAGTGCCAACACATTCATTCAATTTGCTCATCCCTTCAGAGTGCATAAAATGGTTTCACATGCTTTTATCACTATAAAAGCAAACCCACTATGACAAGTCCAAGATTTATTTGCAATTCTGGAATCCCTTAGCTAGTACTTAAAAGTAGCTTGAGTTGGTTCTTTATTTCTTCCACAGAGTGCATGTACTGTTTACTTAAAATATAGTTTGGATCACTTGCTTCTGTTTGTTTTCAGTCATAGATTTTGTGAGTTTCCTTCAATTTGTTAACTTTGAACTTTTCAAATTAGAACATCACAGAAAATGTGTATGTATCTTTGCTTTTTGTTTTACTCATTTCTCCTCATTCCTGCCACCTCTACTTTGTGGGTAACTGAGTGTTTCTTTTTAGTTTTTAAAAGAGTCATTTGGTTTTTGTTGTTGTTGTTGTCATTGTTTTTGTTTTTGTTTGGTTTTCTTTTTTTGTGGTGAGTTGTTTGTTTTTTAATTAGCAAAGAAACAGGTTCATTATTGGAATTTCCATATCAAATTTATTCCTGTTCTTCTTGGAGTAAAATTGAAGTTTTTCATATGGTTATAAAATTTTTAAATCTTTTTTGGTAAATTGACGGTTCATGACTATTGCTTACTTTTCTACAAAATATATATTCCATTTATTTTTTCTTCTTATATCAGATATTATTTGTAATATATGGTACAGATTTTCATCCCAATTTGATCTTTCTTCTTTGATTTTGCTTGTGGTTTTTATGCTATTCATAAATCAGATTTACATGTTGTTGAATAAAGGTCATACATCTGTAATCTAAAAACATTAAATCTGAAGCATTTGAAAAATTTTGAACAGCATTATACCTCAAGTATAATATCTAACCATACACAATAATAAATGCAGTAAACATGAAGTCCTGTATAAAATTGCTTTCAGCCTACATTATTACCTGTATATGAAATATTAATGAATTTTGTATTCAGGATCTATCTTAGCTTCATTTCTGCCGCTGTGATAAAATATCCTTCCAAAAGCAACTTATGAAAGAAAAGGGATTATTTGGCTTACAATTCCAGGTCATAGTCCCCCATTACAGTGGCATCTTAGTTGCATGTACTTGAAGCAGTAACATCGAATGTGACAAGCAAAGAGAATGAATGCTCACTGCCTGTGCTCACCCAACTGCTCCACTCACACAGTTCCCATAGGTCAACCCAATGTTTCAACCCTTCATTGAGCCTTTTGACCTCAGGTGATTCTACACTGTGTCAAGTTAATAGTTAAGTCTAACCACCACAGAATCCTAACCTGAAACTATCTCATTCTTAACAGACTTTTGCAAAGCTAACACAATTTCAGCCAATTTGGATATAGTCTCAATGACCAGGTGGTCTAGAAGTGGTTATTCAAGCATACTTAGGTTGTGTACACACAAGAAGTTGATCAAATGTTTTGGGCAAGTGCATATCAGGAGAAATTATATAGAGACTATATTTAGGCTGAGAGTTGCCATGTGAGTTCACTAGCTAGCAGTGGACATTGTGAGTTAGACAGATGTGGAGAAAAGCATATTCCTTCTTGAGTCACCAGTTATTTAAGGGAATGACAGCAAACCAGATAGGCTGTTTGAACAGTTCCATAAGTGACTATTCATTGGAAGTTTCCAGAAGGAAAAATGAACAGAGAAGCAGAGGCAGCACTCTGTAGGAAGGATTGCATCTAAGATCACAGTTCACACTCCAGAAGGGAGAGAGGAATGGAGAGCTCAGACTGCTGAGCAGAGACGTCCCCTGACCTCAGTTTGGAAAATCTACACAGTTCACAATCTGGCCATTGTGGCTTCACGTACACTCATTAGAAACTGCATGTAGGAACTGAATTTTCTGTGCGCTATCACTGCGGCATTTCAGTTTTTAACTGCAGGAGAAATATTCAGTGCAACTTCAAGTCAAGCCTGAGTTTGAAAACAGATGCCATGAATCTGTGAAGAAAGCAGCCACAAAGCTGCACATAAAGTACGTGGCTAAGTCCCTGGGCAGTAGTTAGGTGTGTTTTGAAATTTGAATGCCTCTTTGGACTCCACAATTTATTTCTATTAGCTTTTACAGAGAGAGAGAGAGAGAGAGAGAGAGAGAGAGAGAGAGAGAGAGAGAGAGAGAGAGAAGGTAACTTCCCTGCCAGTACACTATTTCTTCCAGGATCTGTCAACAAACACCTACTTTTGCTATTATTATTTAGAATTTTTATATTTTATGAGACATCTTGAAGCAATTTTAACTATTATGACAAATATCTTGCAGAAAACCTATGATTTCATGAAAAATTCTGTTGGACTTTCTCCATTTTTGGTTATCTCTTATTTATACAAGAAAGTTGATTTTGCTACCTTCAAAAAGCTTAGTCTCATGCAGTTCATCCCACACTCAGAATTTAAATATAAACTCTCATGGGTGTAAGAAAGGGTACTAAGGAGAATCATGATTCATATGCTGTGTTCTCTAAGGCGGAACAAGTGTCTAGACTCCCGAGAGCTGGATGTCAGCAGGTTTTAGCACAGCTACTCTCAGGGTAGCAAGTGTGGTGGAAAGCCACATCAAGGACTGAAAATTAAGGGTGGGGGCTGTTTCCTAAAACACAGGAGACCCAGAGAATGTGAACTGTGGCAGAGACCTCGTGGTCACCATCTGTTCATAAAAAAAGTTTGAGCGAACGTTTTCTGTTGGTTTTCGTTCTCTGCTCTGTCTCGAGATATGCGGGCCCTCTTCCCGGAATCTGCTCCACGTGTTGTACAGCGGAGAGCACACTGTGTCACCCAGCTCACATACGGTGCTAATAATGTCACCGTGTGGCTAACGTGTCTCAGTTTACAAGACATTTTACACACATTGTTATATCTGTTCCTTGTGAGAAAGCCTGCAAAATAGCTAAGAAGATTTGCAGTTCCTAGCAAGTGACCGACTGCCCCGCCCCTCGCACCTCTCCGAAGATCACACAGCCTGTGTGTTAGGAAGGAACCTGTTCCTTTCACCCAAAGTCCAGAGGTCTTTCTATTAGTCTTTAATTTGTATTATCGTTTGTTAACAGTGCCTTTCATGTGTGACTCTGGTGAAAGGAAACATGGCAGCAATAAAGATGTAAGAGGATCACGTTTTATAAAAGATGAAAATGAGGCCTGAGGATCCCCTTCTGTTGCTGTTCTGGTTTAATTACAGTGTGGTAGGATTTGATAAGAAGGGAAGCAACAATTACATCATTGTTTTGTATTATACACATAGCCAGAAAATCACCCAAGCACGCACTCTCTCCTTCTCTCTCTCCTTCTCTTCCCCATACCTCCCTTCCTCCCCTTCCCTCTTCCTCTACCTTCCTCCTCCCCCTTTTTTTCTGTGTTGAGGATCAAATCTAGATTCTCATGCATGCTATAATCTAAGGTCTTGGCTTTTGAAATCCTGGAAAGAAAAAATACACTCTGTTTCTGTTTTCAAGTGGTGTGTGTGTGTGTGTGTGTGTGTATGTGTGTGTGTGTGTGTGTGTGTTTTCTCTGTGTATGTAATTTCTCTCTGTGTACATCTGTGTATCCATCCTAGTTTCTCTTGATATAATATTTTCCAGTGCTTTAACTCTTCTCATCTTTTCGTTGCAAAGTGCTGCTGTCTGTCTAACCGAGCTCCGCTTGCTCAAGAGATGCGAGATGATAATTTTTACTGGTAGCCTTAGAAGGGTAAGAGAAATATTCTTGAATTCTTTCTCACTGCTGGCTAGCCATAATCACTGACACTCACAGCAGTCAGTTGCCAGGAATGGTTGTTTTGGGGGAGAAAACACAGAGATTGGCAAAACACTTTATCCCTGCAGGTGTGGTTCTGTGAAGGGATTTTATGTCAGGAGTGAACGAAGTGTCCTTTATATGTCTGCAATGTCATCAGCTCGACGCTGAGGTTTCCTTCTCGTTATTCATGTTTATTTGGCTCAAAGTAAATAGAAATCAGACTAAAATACTGGTTTTAATGTAGACTTTGCAGATGTACCTGGCACCTGTGCTGCTGCCTACTCACTCTGACTTGATTTGTGCTGTTCAGCTCTCTGCAGCCCTGCAGTCTCAAAGGCCCGTCTCTGTTAGCATTTCACATTAACACAAATGAGGGAAAGTCTACATAGTGTCACTGTTTTTCTAGCTTCAAAGATTTTAAAAGCAGGACTTTGACAATTAGTAAATAGTGTACATATAAACAGATTAGCAGCGCAGAAGCTAAAGCTCTCTGTGGCAGCTTGCCGGGCTCTCCTTGATGTGCCCATGTCACCCTACAGTGAACAGGGGGGAGCAGAAGGAGATGGAGCGGTTGAGATGGGCACCAGCACAGTGCTCCAATGGTCTCTGAGCCTGCTCCTGTGACTCCCTGCCG
>OU015743.1:109077904-109095304 GCA_907169655.1 Acomys percivali | reverse complement strand
GTGGACTGGGTGACTGTGGACTCCCTACCGTGGTGGACTAGATCTCTGTATTAGTTACTGCTCTGTTGCTGCGATAGACTTGGCTGACAAAAAGAAACTTACAGACCAAAGCATTTATTTTTGCTTACAGTTTCAGCGACATAATTTGTCATGGAAGGCATGGCAACAAGGAGCAGGAGGCTCGCCTGGCAGGAAGTAGAGAGATCACATTTCAGCTGTACACAGGACAAACAGAAGCTATGGGAGGAACTAGGGCCAGGTTATAACATTTCAAAGTCAGCTTCCAACAATGTGCTTCCTTCAGCAAGGTTACTTAACCTTCCCACACAGTACTACCAATTGACTGGAGGCCAAGTGTCAATCACACGAGCCTCTGACGGACATTTCTCACTCAAAGCTTGATTTGTGAACCAAATAAACCCTTCCTTATTGTTTACGGTTCCTTTGCCAGGGTATTTTATCACCATAACAGGAAATAAACCCAGGCATCCCCTTTATAGAAAAAGGTTGTGCCTAACCCCCGGTGCAAGCCTGGCTCCTAGCTTTACGACATCTGATTGTAATCCCAAGGCACCCCATGTTAACATTTATCAAAAAAGAGGGGAAAATGTAAAAATTAAAGCAAAGCTTCACAGCTTCCATTCTGAATGCCAGTTCTAACTGTATAGTAGTTCATTGAGTTGTATTGTCCTTCGGTCTGGTTAATTTAGGTAATATTTTTATTTATTTGCACAGTTTTTAGAATAATAAAGCTGGGCATTGCAGCACACGCCTATGATCCCACCACTCAGAAAGGCAGAAGCAGGTAGATCACTGTGAGTTCCAGGCTAGCTGCTAGCCTGCATTTCCAGTTCACTCAGGTAGTTAAGTTTTATTCCTTCTCAAGTCTCTGATGGGGTTGAAGACCAGATAGTTTAGTCTTACAATTAAGCTTAGTTGTTTAGGGGTTAAGATGTTTTTAGATCAAGATAGATGTTTTAAGCTGATAGAGATGAGCTATGGTAGATATTGATTTTCATTCAGAACTGTAGACTCACCAAGATAGGAAAGATGTTTTCTTCAAGTTTGCCAAATACAAATAGCAAAATCACTAAGAATGTAACATTTATATAATTCCTGATTGTTTCATGGTTCTTCCTGCTGAATGTAGTTTATTTTATTTATGTGTAATAATATAACTGTATATGTAAAAAACAAGACAGACGATTTCTTATAGGATTATATCTACCATGAATGTGGGAGCAACTTGGAAACAAGAGCTGACACAGGAGTGGGAGGACCCAGGGAAGAGCCACAAGTCAGTGTTGCTGAAGTGGGCCAGGTTGCACAAGTCAGAGGGTGTAGGAGCCTTGCACTGCCCTATCTGAGAAGTCAGGTGCTCCAGGTGCCAAGTGCAGCTGCCGAAAGGTCTCTGTGAAGCTGGTTCCTCTCTGTGGCCAGCTAAACAGCAGATAACATGTCTGGGTTACCGCTGGCCAGCAGAGGCAGCAGCTGCACGAAGGAGCTGGATGAAGGGCAGAGGAGGATGAAGGACCACCGGGGCTCTACCAGAGACTTCCAAGTCTGACTGTGACTTGTCTGGTTGTGACCCTTCCAGGAGCATGGGCTGCTGCTTTAATTCTGCCTTCCAAATAGTATACCAGTTTCTCTTTTGCTCAGCTTAACTCCACACCTTCAAAGTTCTCAAGTAAATGCACAGAGCACAGGGCAACACTGGGTTATGAGAACCTGCGGGACTCTGGAGGAAGAGGGGTTCATTTCTCTGGTAAGAGGTAGCAGGGACTGCAGGCGTGTCACAGAAGGGATGTTAGGAGGTTTTCCCTCTAACAAATATCCCCTCTGTCTGCCAATCAGCCCTCACTGATATCCTTGGCTCACACCCCAAGTCTCATTTTTGAGTTAAGATATTCTATCTATAAAATTTCTAGTTGGAATGGAAAATCTTTACTGAAAGAGTCAATATATTAAATCTGATGTGCCTATTATTTATTTAAACATGCAAGTTCCTCGATGGCTTAGCATCTGTCAAGGGTAGGATGTAGAAGCTAACACAAGTTCCAGCGTTGTTTCAGAGGATCAGGTTGAGTTGACTGTCTTGATGGAAGTCCGTAAGCATACAAAGGCTATATAAACAAGAGGAAAGTGTGAAGAAGGAAGAGGTGCAGGGAGAAGGGAAGGGATGGAAAGACCACACATGACGTGAAAATAGAAAGAGGCACCAAATGGGGAAGAAGTGGAGCTTTGAGAAACAGAACTAAAGCTTGAATATAAAAAAAAAATGCCATAATGAAACTCAATTCTTCGTAAGCTAACAAAAATAAGAATTTCATTTGCAAAAGTGATGAGTCCATGTGAGATGATACTAGTCATATTGACGTTTATGAAGTAAACACCAGAATCATTTCCATTCTGAACAGCTGTGTAACTGCAATCATTTTTTCATTAGTACTGTAAAAAAGGCCCATTCAGATCTCTCACATATTTAATTTAGCTTTGCTTGCTGCAAGGATAATACTTGGGATAGTACTTTAAGACCTTGGTGTGTAGTGTGTCCCTTCTTTGGCTTTTCCTTCCATTTCTTCTTTTCTGAGGCTTTTCTTTAAACAAAATGCAATAATTGTTTCTGTCTCTTCTAAAGTGGTAGGACTACTGTGGTGGTTTGAATATAAATGGCCAGCCAGGCGTGGTGGCGCACGCCTGTACTCCCAGCACTCTGGGAAGCAGAGGCAGGCAGATCTCTGTGAGTTCGAGGCCAGCCTGGTCTACAAAGTGAATCCAGAACAGTCAAGGCTACATAGAGAAATTCTGTCTCAAAAAACAAAAAAACAAAATAAAACAAAAACTTCCAAAAAAACAAAAAAAGAAGAAAAAAAGAAAAAGGCCTGAACCCCCTCCAAAAACTAAAAGCCAAACCAAAACAAAAAACACCATCACTACCAACAACAAAAATTGTCCCTCATTGACTCATGTGTTTGAATACTTGGCCAATAGGGAGTGGCACTATTATAAGGGGTAGCCTTGTTGGAGTAGACGTGGCCTTGTTGGAGGGAGTGTGTCACTGTGGGGACAGGCTTTGTGGCATCATATATGCTTGAGATAGGCCTAATGTGACATACAGTCTCCTTCTGCTGCCTGCAGATCAAGACCTCTCAGCTCCTTCAGCACCACGTCTACCTGCACACCACCATGCTTCCTTCCCACCACAACAATAGTGGGCTAATGCTCTGAACTGTAAGGGATGTCCAATCCTTTCCTTTATAAGAGCTGCCATGGCCATGGTGTTTCTTCACAGCAATAAAACCCAAACTAAGACAAGGACTGACACACACACACAGGTTATCTGCATGTTCCAGACAATGGACAGTTGCTCATATTCTGGCTGTTCTCATCTGGGAAAGACCAGAGCAAAATAAGGTAAACACGAGTGATTGACATTTGGAGTGTGCAAGTTCTCTTAGATTATACATGAGACACCAAGGTAAATTAATAAGGGAAACTGGCATTCATTTATACCTATGGACATTAGCACTCATCTCTGCTAGGCTACAGACAGAAGAGCACAGCTCCCCTGCCACAGAGATTGCCAAGAGGGGGCAGAACTAAAAACAATTCATTTTCAAACATTGTTTTGATACCTCCTACTATGAAGCAACAGAGGAGTGTCTCGTTTCTTCTCCCCCAGCCCTTCCCGCTCCTGACTCTTTAGCTGGCTTCGGAACATGCACATGCTCTCTTTCTAAAAACACGCAGGAGCAATAAATCAGCCAGTTAAAGAAGACCCAGCCAGTCCAGCACAGATCGATTTCACAGGGAGGTCGATGGGCTGCTAATAGAATTACAACTACCTGTCAAAACAGGGAAAATATATCTGTGATGGTGACAAAGGGCAGATCAATTTGAGAAGAGGCTTTTGCTTCTAGAAACATAGATGTGGAGTCCATGGATGGCTCTGAAAGTCTGTAATTATGAGTAGAAACCATCTACATAGATTGCTCAAGCTAAGGTTACATCAATGGTTCTGGAAGAACACACTGGCATCTCTTTTTCTTAATGGAGTTTGTCTGGTAACTGTAACAATTTGCTTTCTAATAGAGTATAACACAGAGCAATTGCCTGAAAGCATACTTTATTAACTCTGTTACCTAAATAAGTTGGTCTTGTCCATTAAATAAATTACATTCTCACAAACTTAGCATTTCTACTCTCCTCAGACAGGAGCGTACATTGATAAGGACATCTATCTGGCATATCTTTGTCTTGTAAGTCAACTTGGTCATTTTCAGAGGCTTTGTAGACAGTTAACAGTGTTACTTTTACTAGGAGCCACTTCTCTGCTCAGACTCCAGCTCCTGCAGAGAACTCAAGGAGGAGCACAGCATACAGTGTGGATCCATCACGAATTAACACAGGCTCCTTTAGGTCAAGGAAAGGATGAAGACATGAAACTTCTACATGACCTTCCTTCCTTCCTTCTTTCTTTCCTTCCTTCCTTCCTTCCTTCCTTCCTTCCTTCCTTAATTTAGGCTGGCACCACGAATTTTCAGAAATCAGACACAAACAAAAATAACCTTCTTTTGCATAATAGTAAGAACATGGAAATGAAAAGTTTGTGGGAGTGTAATTTACTTAGTGGACAAGACCAGTTTATTTAGGTAACACAGTAAAATGTGTTTTCAGGTCATCAGTCCCTGTTACAAGAACCCCCCCCCCCATTTACCATGATTAGGAACAAGTGACATGTTTGCCAAAGTTCAACAATCCAAGGTACCCCAGTTAACACGGCTGGCTGTCCCATCAGTGGAGGAGAGCTCCTGATGCAATCTAGATAGACATGGAGATGCATGTCTGCATCTGCATCCTTCTCTGTTACCTGCCATGAGTCACCTGACTAGGGTGAGCTGCTCAAGCCCAACTCTTCCCTCCTATACTACAGGGGCATTAACAGTGTTGACCTCATGTATTTGTAATGAGGAGGAAAGGAGATGGCATGCTAAACCCATGGTTTCTTGATGTAGAAGGTAGGGGACCTGTGACATTCCTTTGAACAATTTACTTAACTCTGGGGATCCAGGTGAGTATTTCTCTGTGCTCTAAGTAAGTCCACCTTCATGTCCTCATCCCTCCCTTGCTAAGCATCTTGAAGATCTTACTGCCTGGAAGAAGGTAAAGTTGTATTTGCTGAGCTACACTTGTTGCCTGGCCTTGAGCGCCAGTGACCCCGCTTTGTGGCTCAACCTGGCCTTACTGACTAGGGCTCTTGCGTACAGACATTCATTTCACCTTCACTCTCACGGTGAGTGGGAAGGGAAGACTCAAATAAGGAGATCATTATGTTTCAAAGTTTTAGTAACCAATGATATGTTAAAAAGTAGTACTTTACAAAAGCTGGAATGAGTTTTCAGACTGAACCCTAACCAAAGATGAATTCAAAGACTGTACTTGGTTGTAAAAGGGCCAGAAACTCTGTAGATGGCTCCATTATCAACTTACACCCATGCTTGTCACTCGTTGGACCCCAACTCCATTCCTGGTCATGTAGAAGTTTCATGAACTGTCACCTTCATGTTGTCCAAACATCAGAGCTATTACATTATTGCTGTTGCTTGGAACAAACAAGAATTGGCAGTAGCCTTAATTTTTATTCTATTTAACCCCCATCCCCAAAACCCTATGTCTATATTGATGGTTGTGTAATGACTCCATACTTGGTTGCCTTTGCACTGTCATCCTGGGAACCTGTCTTCACCATCACAGTACAATGTCAAACCTCGTTTTGAGATGAGAGGAGCATGGCCTACCAGCTCCATGCTGGATGTTTTAAGTGTGACAAAGCAAAGAAAAAATGTTGAGTGACTTAAGCTCCGTGTTTGCCCTGGCCCTGAATTATTTTTGTGTGAGTCTATACTCTCCACCTCAAGTCCCCTTTGTGCTCAGGAGGTGATAATATTGAAAGTCATCCTTGGAGGGGTTGCCAAGGTCTTAGCTTTGTGGGAGAGCAATCATCTGCTGATCTCTGCCTACTCCCAGAGAACCTGTCCCTGAGAAGAACACGCATATTCTGGCTGGTATCTGGGCAGAGTGTAAGTGAGGGGTGAAGGAGCCTAGGGTTGGGGACCCACCTCCCATTCTGCCTTAGTCTGGGTGATGTTTGGTGTGTACCCTGCCCTGCTCTGCCTTCCATCTGCAGTACTACAGTAAGTGAAGAAAACTGCTACTAGGTTGCAAAAACTTAAAAAAAAAAAAAAAGACTCTTAAATTAAAAAAAAATATGATGTGATTATTACTCTTCTGGATCAAAGGTGAGACCCTGTAAGGTGCTGTCCCTCTGCCACCAGTGCTGTCATTTCCTTCCCTGTGGGTCCTTTCCTGCTCCCTCCATCCAGGAGACCTGTTGCAGCCATCTCTTCTCCTGCAGACTTGAGACTGCAGAGGGAATACTGTTTAATTGCTGAGCAGCTCATCGGAATTGTAAAGGTCAGTGATAACAGGCAACAAGTTACTCATGTTTGAAAACAGCAGGATGTGACAAAAGCCATTTATCTTGATAAATGCACTTTAGAAAATCTGTTGAGCTTGTTTCGTCTCCCTCAGGCTCTCTGTCCGTCTTCATCCACTCCTCTCCTTTGCTCCTGGCTCCCTTTGGTTGTAAGCTCTTTATTTTGCACTGTCTGGTCTCCCGTGGCTCTCCTTCACACTGTAACAACACTCCCATCTTTTGGGTTCCCTGCTATGCCGCCCCCCCCCCACCATCTTATCTGATTTCATTCCTTATTTCCTTCTATCCCTTATCGCAAACATTTAAATGTTTTTTTTCCCATTAATAAAACTGAAGTATTCTTGGTATTGTTACCATGGTTTCATGGACTGCATTCCACCTGCTTCTAGATGACCTCTAGCTCTTCTTCAAGGACCTAGCCAATTATTTCTGTAAAAACATAACTCCGAGAGTGCACAGGTGACGTCTCATGTGAGCTCACATGCAGCACCTCTGGTCTTCGCGCCACGCTTTCCAGTGTCACCTCTGGAGGCCGAGTGCCCACAGTGCTTGAGTGGTGCATGGCCCCCATGGTTCCTGCCATGCCCGGTTCCCCTCAGAATCAGGGATATTGCCCTGTGCCCCACCTTGAATCACACCCGGAGACCAGAAGAATACCTGAGTGCCAGCATGAGACAGGCTTTTGGAGGGATGAGGTGGTGACAGAGAGGGGGGTTTTCAGAGGTGGTAGTTCTGGTTCTCAGAATATTTGTGGCCATACAACGATCAGGAAATAGAGCCCTCCAATGCTGTTTGCTGACTTATGTGTAATAATTACATGGTAACAAATCCCACATTTGTATGTTGGGACCATCAAAGAACATTCATTTCCTTTGTAATGGAGACTCACATCCCAAGCCTTTTATATGTGTATAGGGCCCCAGCACTCCCTCCCTTCCTTCACACACCTATCTTCTATGTGTTTCCTTCCATTGTGCTGCATTCCAGCCAGACTGGGTTGTGTTTTGTTTTTAAGGTAGGGACTTTGGTCATGCATCTATCCTTCTGGAACAAGCCCCGCCCCAACCCCTGACGCCTTGTGCATCTTTTTCCATGGTTAACCTATTTCTCATGCTGCAGTCCTAACACAAACTCTTACAACATCATCTACGTTTTCTTCATAGAGCCAATGATAAACGGACACACCCGAAGAGCAGAGGTGGAGATGGTCGCAGTGATTACCTCAGGGCACTCAGGGTGCGTCCTCCTTGTCTCCTCTCTTCATGGCTGCAGGGACCACGTTGTTTATAGTCTGATGCTTCCCAGGCCTAGCATATCATAACGTAAGTATTCACTGTCGGCTGGATGCTTACTTATGTTGTATGAGCCACTTCAGTTTTTGCCATAAGACTGCCCAGTGGCCAGTACCCTCCCATCGATTGCTCTCAATGGAGTTTTCTACAACTAAGCCATGAGGATGGATTTTTTTTTGTTGTTGTTTATGGTAACTCCTGCCATAATGACAGTAGCAAGTAGCTATGAGAAGGATATAAAAATGCGGAGATGTGAGAGTGATCTAGCCATTCCATTGCTTGCTGGGGCTGATTTGGCTCGTGTGGTGGTTTGAATCGGAAAGGCTCACATAGGCTCACATGTTTGAATGCTTGGTTCCCAGTTACTGGAGCTGCTTGTAAAGGATTGGGAGGTGTGGTCTTGTTGGAGAAGGTATGTCACTGGGGTTGGGCTTTGTGTTTTCAAAAGGCCGGGCCAGGCCCAATCTTGCCCTCTCTCTGCCTGCTGCTCGTGGATCAGGATGTCAGCTCTCCGCTACTGCTTCAACACCGTTTCCTGTCTGCTTCATGCCACGATGAACACGGACTATCCTCTGACACTGTCAGCCAGCTTCCAGTTAAATGCTTTCTTACATAAGAGCTGCCTGGGTCATGGTGGGGGCTCTTCACAGCCATAGAACAGTGACAAAGCCGATCTGGCAGATCTGGTGGGATTCCCTTTGTTCCCTGTTAGTGACTCCATGTTCCTTCTTGACTGTGAACTAAGCTTAAGAGGACATCTTCTCTTCAAAAGGAGGACTGACTTGTCTTCAGGCAAAGGTATACAGACAGCCAGGCTGTCCTGCTAAAACCTCCAAATGGTCGAGGGAATACAGAATCTCCATGGCATGGGTGAGGACACAGGTGATATACAATTTTAATGACTTCCTCTTGCCCAATGCTCTGCAGCAATTTCCTCTGAGTAGAAACATTCCCTCCCAGGGGGAGGAAGAAAGATCCTAAGACTGAGAAAGCCGGGATACCTAGTCCTGAGCAATTGTAGCAATTGCTGGGCAGAGGAGATTCACCAGCTACCTGAGCTGCCTGCACGTTGCTCAGGGAACTCAGGCATCAGCCTTCCAAGTAGGGTTGCCTTCTTTGGTGCTGCAGCTGCCTTGAGTCATCCATTCACCTGTCATGCTCCTAGAAGCAATCTCAAGCTCCCTAGTTTTCTAAGCTTGGGTGCAATTATTTCTTCGGTCTGTTCCCAGTGCCTTCTGTGGGGTAGATCGATGCTTGTTCAGGCCTCACAGAAAAAGTCACACAGGTCTGGAGCTCAGAAGGGAGAACTGGCTGAGGAGTATTAGTGATGTATTAATCAGGGCTCTCCAGATGAACAGAACCAGTGGGTGAATGGATAGTAAAGAATGTATGTGTAATAATATAAATGTATATATAAAAATATTTTAAAAAACAGAAAGTGAGTGTACAGATGTAGAATGGGAGGTGGGAAGGACCTGAGAGGTGTAGAAAGTAGGGAAATGATGATGTGGATATAATATATGAAAATCTACTTTTAATAATAGAGGATAAAAACAACAAAAAGGAATTTAGTAAGTCAGCTCAAGTTAAAAATAGTAACAACTGTGAGCTGAAAACTGGGGAATCACTTGGTCCTTGAGGCTGGGTGCTTAGCAATCCCAAGCTAATGTCCTAAACCTGGAAGGTTTCTAGAGACCCGCCAGTCCTACATCTAGGATGGAAACAGTTCTGCTAGCAGCAAAGGAATCAGCATCAGCAGCAACAGCGTAAATCAACTTGACACCAAAGGGCCAAAGGTGAAATGACCTTCTGTCTGCTAGGCCCCCCCTTTTTTTTTTCCTGTAACACTGAATTTTTTTATTTTATTAATTTATTCATATTACAACTCAATTGTTATCCCATCCCTTGTATCCTCCCATTCCTCCCTCCCTCCCATTTTCCCCTTACTCCCCTCCCTTAAGACTGTGACTGAGGGGGACTTCCTTCCCCTGTATATGCTCAAAGGGTATCAAGTCTCTTCTTGGTAGCCTCCTATCCTTCCTCTGAGTGCCACCAGGCCCTGTAATTGGAATGCTAGGCATTTTTTATCTTGGCTGCATAAAAGGTGCTGCTCATGCTTGGGGCAGGTCTTCCCACATCAGCCAAGCTGATAAGACAGGTCTTCAGTTGAGAGGTTCTCCTCAGATGTTTCTAATTTGTGACAAGTTGACATTAAAACCAACCACAAGAGTGGACAAAAGTGCTTGCTGGGCAAATGCGAGGACCCGAGTTGGAATCCCTAGAACCCGTATAAAAGCTGGACACATAGTGGAGCATCTGTAAACTAAGTCTTCCATGGGGAACTGGGGGCAGAGCGAGGAGAAGCACTGGGAGTCCGCAGGTCAGCTTGCTTGAGGTGTGCAGTGGGAAGCAAGAAAGAAATCCTGTAGCAAACCAGTTGTATAGTGAAGAATAACAGGAAGTAGTTTTCTGATTTCACATGCAGGTAGTGTGCCATACAAATGCCTGTTCTCATACACAGAAACACATACACATGCATATAAACACACACACACACACACACACACACACACACACACACACACGAAGAATGGAGATTAAAAATCATCATGCCCACTGAATCCCCTGGTTGATATAAGTGGAGTTGATTTACACAGGAGTGATAGCATTTGGCTAGGGTCTTACAGAAAGAGTGGGAATTCTGTGGTGGGCAAGAGAGGATGGCATAGTGCAGGTGGAGGCACAGAGGCATAGGAGAGCTTGGTGAGTTTAGAAGAAAGCTAGTCAGGATGACCAAAATGTGGTGGTAGTAGCTGTGAGAAAGAATTGATTAAAAAAGAGGCAACACAGTTATGTGGAGAGAGGGGACTAACTCTGACATGAACTTTGGTGCCCCATATTTGACCACCTCCCGTTGGTGGCGAAGTCTGGTGGCACTCAAAGAAAGAATAATCAGGCTACCAAGATGAGACTTGATAGCCTATGACCATATAGTGGGGAGGAGGTCCCCCTCAGTCATAGACCTAGGGGAGAGGAATGGGGTGAAAATGGGAGGGAGGGAGGAACAGGAGGGTACAAGTGATGGGATAACAATTGAGTTGTAATCTGAATAAGTTAATTAAATATAATTTTAAAAAAATAGCTCATTTCTCTATTATTCCTTGAAGGACCATTTCGTGTTACTAAAATATATTCCCTATTTAAAAAAAAAAAAAAGAGACTGCTAGAGTAAGGGAACTTGCCAGAAGCTTGAACTTAAGCTCCCAAGCCTTTGATCTCCGCTTTGCCTGCATATTTTCTATTTCAGTTAATTAGTTTAAACTTTTTTTTTTTTTTTTTTTACAAATCTATGCTCAATAAATTATCCCAGGTGTCATGGTATCAATACTATATTGTATATATCACAAAACATATAAATATTGGCAATGCATAAAGTCAATCTGAAGGTAAAGTGACTTTAAAAGTATTTATAGTTATTGATGGTTCGAAATGCCTTTTGGCTTCTGGATAATGATATTTAATGAGTTATGTTAATGAATGTGCTTAAGTAGATTGAAAATCTTGGCTTTCACTTAGTGATGCAACTGTTCGAAGGTGTCATTTTAAGACTAGTTTTCTGTAAAAAAAAAAAAAGATGGCTCTGGTGGTGTCATAGCTGAAAATGACGGTGCAGAAGGATGCATGGATTCATGTACAACAGGCTTATCACTGGCTTTACATACTCCTCAAATCATGATCTATCAGCCTACCAGTTATGCAAAGGTTTTTAATCTCAATTTCCCCAGTGTGCCTATGCCATTCCTGCTGTCAATTGCTTGTCACTATGCAAATAAATATGAAGGTGGTTTATTCTTACATGTTTACATAATGTGTTCGTAAATCACCTAAAACTATTGCCCTGGAAAAAATGATAAAAAGAGCAGAAAATTATAAGTTTAATATTTGACGTTTCTGCTAAGGATGCACAGGGTTTCCATTGATAAAGTTCCCATAGCCATGAGAATATTTCTGAAATGTTATCTGCAAAGAGGTTCTTTTTACCTTCCCTGGCACCCTTTCCTGTAAGAGAAGGATCTTGTGCTTGGTTTTTGAAGCTAAAGACATCTTGGCTATAGGCAGGATTGTGCCACTGTTGATTTCACCTCCTTTTTTGCATAAGAGAACAATCTGTCTCGCTACTCGTTGGTATCACAGTGCTTTCTTTAGTCAACTGGGTCTCTGAAAGCTCTCTTTCAGATGCTTGTATATTGGGTGATGGTTAATTAAAAGTATTATGCACAACCTGCAACTCCACAGTAGCATATGAACTGTCATGAGCACAAAAGAGACACTGGGCTCCACTATTAAGTCCTCCAAGTTAGCATTTCTATTAAATAATAGAATTGTTTTCTTATATTTTTTTTTACATAAATACAAATAGAAACTGTCAAATGCTTTTCTCATACCCCAGTGGTTTATCACTTTCCCCTTGGCCATGTGCTTATTACTGAAGAGACCACTGTTCTGAGTGGAGCAAACTAGCCACAAGTGATATGATCAGGTTCAATTTGCTTTTGGAATTATATTTTCGCTTTGAATCTAGACACTTTAAGCATTCCCTAAGGTTTTTACTATGTGCATATTCAAGTAAACAAATGTGCTGGTTTTGCATAATATCCAAACACCCTCAGCGTAGCAGTCATTCTGAACCTCAGGAAGCCTTGGCCTCATTGGTATCCAAACTCTTTGGGGTTCACTGGTAGCTCAGACCTTTTGCACTTTGGGTTGCAGAGATGAGATTCTTTGGGTACAAGGAAAGTATTGTGTAATTTAAGTACTTCAGAGTGCAAAGGAGAGCAGCCGTGTTCTGCGAGAGACAGGGCAAATGCTTTTGTGACCCTGTGAAAAGTGAGGGCCTAAGGGGAAGAATTATTATCTCTGACTCCACATTTTAAAAGGAGGAAAGAGAATAAAGAGAAAGGAATAACCCCAGGATAAGACCTCCTTGGGGAGTTGTGCCCTTTGTAACTCTTAATGAACAATTGCTGTTTTGTTTTTGAATATAAGCATATGAAGATAAAGAACTAACCACTGACCTTGAAACAAGGAAACAAACAAACGAACAAAAAATGGAGCTGGTCACTGAGAAATAGAAGCTGTCAAAACAAACTACCTGGATGAAATTTAATGACTATTTTGGATAAAAGTGCAGTGTTGGCTTAGTCTGTAGGCCATGTGCTGAGTGCATGAGAGACTTCCTTCTTACTCAAGCCTGCAGAATTGCTTTTGAAAGAACTTTCCCAATATCTTTAGAAAAAAACCTACATAAAATTTATTACTTAATTTTATGATTTTCCTCTCAATTTTTGGGTTTGTGTGAGTTTAGAAGACAAAAATTTAGAAAATTTAAAGACTACTCTGTGCCTGCAAATGGCTTATAAGACAGCATTCCCATTTAAAACCAGACTTTATCCATTCCCGAGTGGGTGGAAAAATGCACTTTATGTCTAAGGAAAAGAAATATATGGCTGTTATACCTATTCAGGATGATAGACTGGAATCTTAGCTGAAGTTCCAAGATACCATTGATCTCTCACCCTGGAATGAGCAGTGAGATAGAGCATCTGCTTGGAATTTGTTTTTTGTTTTTTTATTATTTAATTAATGTATTCAGATTACAACGCAATTGTTATCCCATCACTTGTATTCTCCTGTTCCTCCCTCCTGCTTTCACCCTATTCACTTCTCCTAGGTTTATGACCAAGGGGGATCTCCTCCCCCACTATGTGGTCATAGGGTATCAAGTCTCATCTTGGTAGCCTGCTTATTCTTTCTCTGAGTGCCACCAGGCCTCCCCACCAAGGGGAAGTGGTCAAATACGGGACACCAGAGTTCATGTCAGAGTTAGTCCCCACTCTCCACATAACTGTGGAGAATGGTAAACATTGAACCCCTACTCTGATCTAGCCAATGGACTGCTTGGAATTTCAAAGCAGGTCGTCCCAAACCAGTTTTGTTACTCCTGGATACTACAATAGTGTACTCACCTTGGAGGCAGAGTTGCAAGAGTAGGTATCTGCGCACAGCCATATGATCTGTATGTGTTTCCTTGGGAAAAGTTTCTGGATAGATTCTTACACTATGAAGAAAGAGAGGTAGAGGATACCTGCCTCTGCTACTGGGCTCTAATAATCTCCCATGAGGCTCTTGGAAGGTGTTTCCTGTAGTTAGCTAGTCACCAGTGACCTGTCTCCCACCTGGGGAGTCTGAATGAAGAGAATGAGCCCTGGAGGATGCATGTTTCACATCCACGGGGATTAGTCTATACCGCATAAATTTGTTTGGATGAACAATTTATGGGTGTTTCCAATAATAGACACGAGGGGTGGATAAGAGCTGATGTGGCCATCCTAGTTTTTCTTCACCAACATTTATCGTAAGGACACAGACTCCTGAGCAGACAGCAAACTAGAGGTCACAGCAGAGGAATCCAAGTGACGAGCCAGTGCAAAGATGCAAGAAGAGAATTGCAGTGCTTAACAGTTTCCAAGAGAAGTTCCCAAATGTGCCTCAAAAATAAGACTTTCAATACCCGCCAGACTTCACAAGAGCTTCCGCACTGCTGCTGGCCAATCAGAGCTTTCCTCCTTTCTGCCGTTTGTTCCCTGCTTTCCCCGTTTCATCATAGCATGAGAAGGTCAAGTGAAGCTTTAGAATTGAAGGATTGGGGTAAGAAGATGGCACAAGATGATTTAAGTCTGTGCTTGTGACCTAACGTGTGTAGGGCATTCTGTGATTTGACCGCGAACTGAGAAGTTGCGGGACTGCCCAGGGTTGCTCGCCGGGCGTTAAGCATTCCACCATGGAACATATTTTTTCAAGTATAGTAGGAGACAGAAACAAAATACATGTGATTATAGTATCTCAAAAGTTCTGTTTATTCAAGGTCCTGGTCACCGAGCCACTGCCTAGTTCAGGATTTCCAGAACAAAAGCAGCAGAACCAGACACAGCACTGTCCTATGGCCCTGGGACCAAGGGGGAAGGATGACTTGGAGTTTTCATCCCTTGCTCTCTGTACAGGCAGTCAGACTGGGGGCAGAGGGACTGAGCCAAGAGTGCCAATTCTTTGGGTCTGAAAGGGACTTTATGATGGTCTAAATGTCTGTGTTCCTTTTAACTCCCCCAACTCATAAGAAATCCTATAACCAAGGTGATGACATTAGGAGCTGCAAGTTTCTAGGGAGTGGCTAGGTTGTGGAGAGGGGGGGGGGGGCTCATGATTAAGATGACAGAACTTCAAAGACCTAAGAGAGCTACCCTGCTCCTTTTGCCACAAGAGGGCAACCAAAAGCTATCGTTTATGAGGGACGGGTCCTCATCACTTTCATGGTACACCACCCTCACCTTGGTCACAACCTCTTCCACTTTGAAAACCAATTCTCTGCGGCTTGTGGCTTTATGTATAGCTCCCTGATTTGCAGTATTTTGTTACAGCTTCCTGAGGGAACTATTATGCGATGAGTATTTTAGTTACATCATCTGTCTCATCGATGATCTGCACGTAGCTTGGACTTCAGTGAAAACAAGATGTGTCACTGCAGCCTTTATGTATGTTCAGTGTGAAGATAGTGTCGTAGTCTGGATTTCTACTGCTGTGATAAAGCACCATGACTCAAAGCATGGGGAGGAAAGGGATTACGTCATCTTCTAGCTTGCAGTCCGTTATTCAAGTAATTCAAGCCAGGAACTCAGTGCAGGAGTCTGGAGGCGGGAACTGAGACAGAGGCCATGGAGGGGTGCTGCTCACTGCCTTGTTCCCTATAGCCTGTTCAGCCTGCTTTCTTATAGCACCCAGGGCCATCAGCCCAGGGGTGGCTCCACCCACAGTGAGACTGGTAATTACACATCAATCATTGATTTAAAGAAAAAAAAAAATGGCCCGTAAGCCAGTTGAGTGAGGGAATTTCCTCAGCTGAGGTTCTCTTTTCCAAAATAACTCTAGCCTGTGTCAAATTGACACAAAAATAGCCAGCACAGATAGTTTCTTGCCATATTAGCATGTGTACCTTTGTCATCAGCATGATCGAAACAAGGTACTAAGCCCCACTTTGAATCTTGGGACCTCTGGTGTCCTCATGGAACAGAGGTATCACTGCAGAAGTTAGTCCCTGTAGTGTTTCCACTGCAGTTCTTGGTATTTGATAAATACTTACTAATTGTCAGCTAAGACTGTGGCTGTTTTTCTAACATGTCCACCAGTTCTTACTATCCATAGTGTTTATGTTCTCTTACATTACTTGAATAGTCAATTAGCAGCTTCTGAAGATAATATAGAGTTCAGGTCCTTTGAGACTTTGTAAACGAACGCATAATCCTGTTTTATGTGTGTTTCTGTTTAAAGACACTTTGTTACATATACATACATATTATGTAGTATTAACTTACTAAATTTATACTCACCCTAGAATACATACAGATTGGAATTATCTAAAATATGTTCTCTGTGCTCTCATTCCAGACAGCATTTCAGCATTGCAATTGAGGCCAATTAAAGCAGAAAATCACAGAAACCCCAAATGACACTTTTGATATTATGAAGGAGGCAGGGTATGAGTTTTGACCTTAGCTGGGAAGTTATTTGCTGGGTGAGCTAAAGTTTTCAGCGCTTTGAATAGGTATAAAAACAACTAGGAGATTTGTATAATATTCATTTGAATAGAAATAAACTCTAATCAGATTTATCATTACAAATCCATGAGTAAGGATAACTGCCTATATTGGCTGACCAGCACCTAGTGATGGAAAGGCTGCTTATTTGTGCTGTGAGAATGTCAAGAAAGGCAGCTTATTCTACTCTAGGCCAGAGCTTTTACAGACCTTGCCAAGTTCTGCCCCAGGGGACCTTGCTGAAGCACTTCCATATTCCTTTAAAATGACAGCTATTCATATCCTGGAAGACACTGTTGTATCTCCTTGGACTCAAGAGTAGGTTAAGCAGCCCCATTTCCTGTAGCTGTTCTCAATATGATAATGCCGTGGTTGTCCTCCCTGCCCCTGTTGCCCTTCCAGAAAACCTTCAGTATTTCAATATCTTTTTTTCTTTTATTTTTGGGACTATAATATATTTACATCATTTCTCTCCTCCCTTTCTATCTTTCAGTGCTTCTCATATAAACCCCTAGTGCTCTTCCAAATCCATGGCTTCATTGTTCACTGATTCTTGTTACATGTGTATACATATATAAACACACACATGCATACATCATTCCCATACATAACATTCCCAAATATAATCCAATCAGTCTGTCCAATACAACCTGGAAGCATGTTTTCGGGGCTAACCGTGGGGAAGACTCCGCCCACTCTCGGCATTCTTTAATTGCCTGTAGCTCTTTGTGTAAGGTTGTGGCCTTGTGGATTTTCCCCATCCACTTTGAAATGTCTATTGGTGTCATCTTTGTTTATCGAAAGTTTGGGTAATCATAGTGGTGAGACTTTATGGGTGTAGCTTCTGACATCACTAGGAGATACAGTCTCACGGCACATTCTCGGATGCTCTGGCTCTTCCAATCTTTCTGTCTTTTCTTTCTTTCTTTCTTTCTTTCTTTCTTTCTTTCTTTCTTTCTTTCTT
>OU015743.1:109047010-109069489 GCA_907169655.1 Acomys percivali | reverse complement strand
GAGAGAGAGAGAGAGAGAGAGAGAGAGAGAGAGAGAGAGAGAGAGAGCGACAGAGACAGAGACAGAGGCAGAGACAGACAGAGGCAGAGAGACAGAGACAGACAGAGAGACAGAGACAGACAGAGGAGAGATAGATGATAGATAAATGATAGACAGATAGATAGATAGATAGATAGATAGACAGATGAATATAGATGAGATAGACTCAGAACAAAGATAGAGACAGAAACAGAGCAACAGAATGAGAGACAGAGAAAGACGTGATTTTCAAATAGTTTTATTTTGCTTATTCTGGCAGTATGCAACAACAACAAATAAATAAATAAAATAAAGGCTATTTCTTCACCTTCACAGTCTGAAATAGGTCACTATTCTGAATATTACCTTGCTCTTGCGGCCTTGTGGGCATCTCTCGATTTGCAGCATCTTTTTTTTTTTTTTTGCCCCTGAGGACAAGTTGGACATGTATCCCAGAAGCAAAGGTGCCCCTGCTTGCTGGTGTCTCTCACAGACCTTTCCTGGGCCTTGGCAGAGGGAACTTCAGGTGTTTTCCACTGGCCCTGTGCAGGTATGGGGGTGGTTAGCAACAGCTCTGGAAAGCAGAAGAAGGAGAAATTGAGCACATTTTTTATTTCATTGCCGGGAAAGGACCCTGCTAGGTGCCAGAGAAAACACAGAGTACCGTTTTTAACTTTAGAGAGAGAACACTGGGTCGGAAGTGGGTGATGTGGGCAGGGTGGGATGCTGTGGTGCTGAGGAGACTGTAAGTTCTGCATTCCTCTGCAGTGCTCCCTATCTTTAGGGTGTCAATTATAGGGTGTCGTTTTTGTTATCAGACAGGCCCTTGTCTCAAAAGCTTGTAAATTTGCCCAGAGCCCCAAGGGCCTCTGATAACTGTATGTCTAGACTAAAACTACTGGGTCACCCTCCTTGCTGCTGCAACTGTGACAAGCTGGCTCTGAAAGAAAGGCAGTCCACAGGGATCTGGACTAATTCACTGTGGCAATCTAGCAAATGTTGTCAGAAAGGATTTCAGCTTCCATGCTGGCCCTGATCCCGCATCAAGGAGGGAAGCCATTGAATGCTCAGGGCAAAAAACCTACAGTGGCATAAAACTCCTTCTGTTTCTGACATGGCTTAATTGGAGACTGTCAGCCACTGACTTCAGATGTCAAGCCCTGGGTCACCTACTGCATTTAGAAGGCAGGAAGTTCCAGGCTCCATAGGTGGGCTCTGTGTACCTACCCTACTGGCTGGGAAGGTGGAGGGTAGGTATTTTGGATCATCTGCCGAAGAGAGAGCACAAACATTATCTCAGGTGGACATGTAATGAGGTGCATGAAGATAAGATGGAGATGAATTACTCTGAGGTAACAGGAAATTACCTTTGGAGGGAGGTGGCTTGGGCTCAAATCTAAATACTGCTTAGTATATGATGGTGGGTAAATTACTTACACTATAGAATTCTAAGTTTCTTTCTCTACAAGGTGAGAATTTATAATAGCTCTTATACCCTGTATTTGTTGCGGAGACTTAATAAGATAATGAATTCAAATCATGTAGCATAATGCTGGCAGATAGTATGTGCTCAATAAACATTTGCTTCTATTTTTAAAGAGTGAAGGGGTCGTAGCCTGGCCTTTCAATTGGCTGGCTTCTGATTGTTTTTGAGTAGGAGACCGTATCTCAAATGATGCATGCCCAATGGTTGTTTTGAGGCTCAAGGTAACAAAACTGTGGTATCATAATGAGGACACACTGAAGTGTTTGTGAAATGTATTGCAGAAATCGCTCTACGTCCCCACTGTGTGCACCCGGCAAGGGCCTTTTTTTTGGTGTCCTATTAGAAACCCCATTTAAGTTAATTATCTCTTTTAAGACCCATTTTCCAAGTAAAGAAAGAGAGTGAATTTGTACCCTAAGGAAGATTTGGGGGAATTAGGCTTAAATGTCTTTCTTAAAACTATAATTTTTTTCTGATGTCTTCTTTTACACTTATTTATTTATTTACTTATTTATTTATTTATGATGGTGGTAGTGTACGTGCATGTGTGCATGTGTGTGCACATGCATGCATGTGTGTGTGTGTGTGATATTTATGTATGTTGGTACATGTATACCATACACGTACCACATACAGAGATCAAAGGACAACTTGCAAGTGTCCATTCTTTCCTTCCACCATGTAGATTTTGAGGGCCAAATTCAAGTCATTGGGCTTGGTGGCAAGTGCCTTTATCAGCTGAGCTACCCCACTGACCCTGATTTTTTTTTTTACTACAACTACTTAGATGCTCTATTTTTTCTGCTATGCTTTGTTTTCTTTCATGTGAAATAACATTTCTTGCTATTGAAATTACTGGTTAAATTCTTTATTAGGCAATACTAGCTGATAGCAAAATGAGTTCCCCCACCCCAATTCAGAACCACCACACAATACTTATTCCTTCATAGATCAAGCCTCTCTCCAGTGTGGGTTCGTCTGACCAGTGAAGAACTTTTGGTCAGAGGTGAAGCAAGAACACTGAGCCGAGGCTCCCTCCTCTGTCCTTTTGCCTTACTGGCTACCGTGGTCCCACAAAGCTGATGTGAGAAAGTTTCTCAGGCTTGGCAGGCTCAAACAGAAGTGCTTTGCCTCATAGTTTGAGAGGCTAGAAGTGAGAGATGAAGGTGTTGACAGGGTATGGCTTCTCCTGAGGCACCTGGAGGAGAGCTCTGTTAGGGTCTCCCTTCCTACGCTTCCCTTCCCTCCCACCCTTCTGTTTTTGCCTTGGTCTACTTTCTCCTCATTTAACAGGAGCCATAGTAGATTAAGGACTATTCTGTTCCAATATGATTTCATCTTAACTAATGATAGCAATGAAAATCCCGTGTTCAAATAAGGTTCAAATAATTCCTGCGGATTAGAATTTGAACATATTTTTTAAATGTTAGACTTATTTATTTAATGTGTATGAATGCTTTGCCTCCATGTATGTGTATGCACCACATGTGTTCCTGACTCCCCATAGAAGTCAGAAGAGAGCCTTGAATCCCCTGGAACTGGATTAATGGATGGTTGTGAGCAACCATGTATGTTCTGGGAATTGAACCTGGGTCCTCTGGAAGAGCAGCAAGTGCTCTTAAGCCACCTAGCCACATCTCTAGCCTGCAACATACTAAGATTTTAGCAACATTTGGCCCATAAGTTTGACACCTGGACTGTATTGAAATAGGCATATTCTCAACGCTTTATGATTTGAACAGCATTAAGGTAGGGGAAAGAATACTGAAGTAGGTACCTTTGGGCTCAGTATACAAGCCTTCACACAAACTGATCACATGACCTTCCAGTGGTTCTCAACCTGTTGTGACTCCTTTGGGGGTTGAATGACCCTTTCACATGGGTCACATATCAGATGTCCTACATAACAGATATTTACATTACAATTTATAACAGTAGCAAAATTAAAGTTATGAAGTAGCAATGAGATAATTTTATGTTTAGGGGTCACCACAATATGAGGGACTAACTGTATTAAAGGGTCACAGCATTAAGAAGGCTGAGAACCACTGCCTTAGACAATATCTTTTATTAAGTGTCTTCTTTCTTTATTATTTTTTAATAATTTATTCACATTACACCCTGATCATTACCCCCTCTATCTTATCTTCCCGTTTCTACCCTCTTTCCACCTTCTGCCCTATACCCATCCCCTAGTCCTCTGATGGGGGGGCCCTCCTCCTCCAGCATCTGACCACAGCCTATCAGGTCTCATCACTTCTTTCTAAGGGTCATTCTAGCATTACCATCTTCAAATGACTTAAGTGCTATCTGCCCATCTGATCATGTCTCTATTCCATCATTCATCTATCCATCCCACCATCCATTCATTCTTCAATCCACCTATTTCCTCATTCAATCAATAAGCATTTGTTGAGTATCTGTGCTAGTAGCACAGAGCCAATTTCTGGGAATACAGTGATGGATGTGACACAATCTTTCCCCAGGGCATTTCCTAGTCTAACTGCCTAGACAGATAAGTAGAAGGCATGTAAACTTTACTTTCCCTTCTGCAGTACAACTCTTCAGATAAAACTTTTTGGATTTGGTGTGTGTGTGTGTATGTGTGTGTGTGTGTGTGTGTGTGTGTGTGTGTGTGTGTTTTGGTGGGGGCAAGCTCATGCTTCACACTTTTACCTTCCAGCCTTTGGTTTTTAGATTAAACATTCTCTGATTTTTTTTTAAACTTCTTTCATAGCACTCTCTTTTTATTGCTGTTAAATTAATTTTGTGGTATTTTCTACTTGTCATTCTTTTTCCTCCACGTATTTATTTATTTAATCACTTTACAGCCTGATTGAAGCCACTCTCTCCTCTCCCCCCAGGCCCACCCTTACTCTTTCTCCTCTCTTCTTTTTCCTTCTTAGAGAAGGGAAGGTCCTCCATGGCTACCAACCCATCCTGGCACATCAAGTCATAGCAGGACTAAGCACATCCTCTCCACTGAGGCCAGACAAGGCATCCCAGCTAGGGGAAAGGGATCCAAAGGTAGGCAAAAGAGTCAGAGACAGCCCCTACTCTCATTGTTAAGGAACCCGCATGATGACCAAAATGCACATCTGCTACATATGTGGAGGGGGCCTAGGTCCAGCCCATGCATGCTTTTTGGTTAGTGGCTTAGTCTCTGTGAGCCCCCATGGGTCTAACTTAGTTTATACTGTAGGTCTTCTTGTGGTGTTCTGGACCCCTCTGGCACCCAAAATCCTTCCTCCTTTTTCTCCACAAAACTCCCTGAACATGGCCTATTGTTATGCTGTGGGTCTCTGCATCTGTTCCCATCAGCTGATGGTGGAAGCCTCTCAGAAGGCAGATCCTGTCTGCAAGTATAAAAGAGTCTCAAGTTGGGCCAGTCATTGGTTTGTCATTCCTTCAGTCTCTGCCCCATCTTTATCCCAACACTTCTTGTAGGCAGGAAAAATTTTGGGTTGAAGGTTTTATGGGTGGGTTGGTGTCACCCTCCCTCCACTGGAAGTCCCCCCTGGTTACAGGAGGTGGTGACTTCAGGCTTCATATCTCCAGCATCTGAGAGTCTCAGCTAGGGACACCTGAATAGACCCACCCTTCAATTCCTTTCCTATATCCCAGTCTTCCCCATACCAGATCCCCATACCCATTTCCCTCCAAGTTCCCTGCCTCCATCTACTTCAGATGTGTATTTGATTTCCCCTTCTGAGTGAGATTCAAGGATCCTCCCTTGAGCCCTCCTTGTTACTTAGCTTCTTTGGGTCTGTGGATTGTAGCATGGTCATCCTCTACTTTATGGCTAATATCCGCTTATAAGTGAGTACATACCATGCACGTCTTTCTGGATCTGGGTTACCTCACTCAGGATCATCTTTTCTAGTTCCACTCATTTACTTGCAAGCTGCATGATGTCTTTGTTTTTAATAGCTGAGTAGTGTTCCATTGTATAAATGTACCACATTTTCTCTATCCATTCTAGTTGTTTCCAGAAATGAATACTTCCTTAAAGGAACACAGGAAAATACAATTAAACAGGTAGAGGCCCTAGTTGTCATCCTTTAGAGGGTGAGTAAAGAAGTGCTGTACAATGAGAGCAGACTACAGTGAGATGTTGCTGGTGCTGGTGTCCCACACCAATTTAATCTGGACCAAGGTAGGATGTTAAAGACCATGCTGGCATCTGAGATTAGATTTAGCTCCCATTTTTATTTTCAAGTGCCACAAGCACATACACTGAGCCCTCATTTACCCTGGGCACAGTGTTGGCAAGGTTACCCGATAGCTTTTAGCCAAATACAGAAATCAAGAGAGGACTCTCTCACCCAGCCAATAGTCACATACTGGGCACTTAGTGAGCATAGTCACTATACAAACATTCTGAGCCATTCAGCATTTTGTACCCAGGCCTTTGAGGTCACAGGACTCATCCAGAGCCACACAGATGGTAGGGGAGCCAGGATTTGTCCCTGGATCTCTTTGATATTAAAGTTCTGCCTTGTATTTTTTCATGCATCGGGATCTCTCTCAAGCCCCTTTCTTCAAACGAAAGAGCAGGGGCTGTGGGGATTTTGCATTGGGCTGCTTCTGCATGAGGTTTCCCATTGAGGCAGAATCAGCTGGCAGATCTGGGACGGGCCCCATGGGGAGTGTACCTTGATGGAGACGTTATAGTCCTGTCTAGGCCACAGCTTTTCCCTTTCAAGATCTCACTTTTATTATTTTGTCAAGGCAAACAGGCTTTGAAGGATAGAATCTCTCTAACAAAATACAAAAGGGAATGATTTATAAACCACAGCGCCAATTTACCATGGGAAATAGAACAGATTTTTAAATCAGGAGCCTTTCTTTAACCAGACATTCCCTTGTTGTGGGGTCAGTCACTCAGAAGAACAAATAATAATTCAGAAGGTTGCTTGGTGAGCATAGAATTTACAACAAAGAGATTAGGTGTTGCCCAAGGGAAGTCTCCTCGGGCTAATATACCGTGGACTTAATCCTTCTCTGCCCTACAGTTATTTCTGCCTAAATTACTGGAATCCATCTTCCAGAATCACAATGTAATTTTCCTTGGTCACTGCTACACTCAGGCACACCGACAGTCTGACCTCCCAATTCTCTTTGGGCAATATTTCTCTTTTGGAAGCATCTATTATCGAGTATCCCCTGTGACATTGCTTCATGTGGTAACATCCTAAATTATTGTTTATCTTTATTAGTTCACCCTGCAGGTTGTCTGCTCCTTAATGAGGCTTGGACTTTACCTTCTACCCCACGCAGAGGCCTGAGTCTCGCTTGTCAGAGGAGCAGGAGGTTCGGAGTGTTGGCCTCAGCTGGAAGGATGGGATCTAACCTAAAAGTTCTCAGCAAAGTCTCATTCATAAGCCACTGCCAGTCTCTGAATGAGGGAAGCAGGCCTGAGCTGTCATGCCATTTCTGTAACTACAGATATTAGTCCAGAAATATGTACATTTTCAATCTGGATAAAGGAGACCTGCAGGCAAATTTAGGAGAGGGACACTTGTTTCTGAAACACATACACACACACTCTCTCTCTCCCTGTGTGTGTGTGTGTGTGTGTGTGTGTGTGTGTGTGTCTGTCTGTCTCTGTCTCTGTCTGTCTGTGTCTGTCTGTCTGTCTGTCTGTCTGTCTGTCTGTCTCTCTCTCTCTCTCTCTCTCTCTCTCTCTCTCTCTCTCTCTCTCTCTCTGTGTATACACAGATGGAGACAAGTGGCTCATGTAAGTGTCTTCTTCAGCTTGTTTGCATCTTGTTTTTTGAAATAAGGTCTCTCACCAGACCTTGAGCTCACTGATTCAGCTAGACGGGCGGCCCTATGAGCCCCATGAATTCTCTCTAGGCCTCCTCAGGACAGCAATTAGAGGTCCATGAGACTGTGCCTTTTACAGGAGGGCTGTGCATAGAACTCAGGTCCTCACATATTTGTGGCAAGCACTGTACCAACTGAGCCATGTGCTGAGCCCCCATACATCTGCTTTTAAGAGGGAGCCAGGGAAAGAGTAGAGAAGCAAAACCAGAATGTTTGGAGCAACCATTCTTCCACTGAGACTATATCCCATGGCCAAGGAAAGAATTGAGAGAGTTGCAGGGAAATGGGGCTGGAACTCTCACTGCACTAAGGCCAAAACCCACATTATCTTTAGACTTTAATTTATTCAATAAATGAAGTCCTTTGTGCAGTCTAATTAAATTTGGTCTTCTAGTACAATTAGATGAAAGAATACAAACCAAAGGTTGACTTCTCAAATCAATTTCCCATTCGCAAACTACCATATTTCTTTAGATAGCCAAGTATATCCAGTATATGCATTTTTTTGTTTTTTGTTTTTATTTTTGTTTTGGTTTGTTTATCAAGACAGGGTTTCTCTGTGTAGCTTTGCCTGTCCTGGAACTCACTCTGTAGACCAGGCTGCCCTCGAACTCACAGAGATCTGCCTGCCTCTGCCTCCTGAGATTATATGCATTTTAAAATACCCATTTTAGTGAGTAAAATTTTTCTTTTTATTTTTCCTTCTTTCATCCTGATCATAGTTTCCCCTCCTTCCATTCCTTTCAGTTCTCTGCTCCTCTCCCTTCTCCCCCATATCCATTGCTCCTCTGCTTTTCTTCAGAAAAGAGCAAGCCTCTCAGGGATATCAACTGGACACAGCATAACAAGATGCAATAAGAGTAGGCAAAACTATTATATAAATGTTGGATGAGGCAACCCAAGAAGAGGAAAAGGGTCCCAAGAGCAGCCAAAAGAGGCAGAGACACCTTCACAGTGAGTGAGACTTAAAAAAAAAAAAAAAAAAACAGCTGTTACATGGTAAAGCCCAATTTACCTTACATGCAATCACTGCAGTGACGATTAATCCAGTCTTTTATCCCAGAGATATCAGTGTAGACATTTCTCTGAGCTTAAAGCCTGCATGCAAATCTATATATCAGGGAAATGCACCGTGCCCTAGACCCATCAGTTTACAAGCTCCAAAAGATGATCCTAGACCTCATTCTGACAATAGTATCACCCTCTGCCCAACTGGACCCCCACACACTGTCAAAGTACTAGTTTGTGATGCAGTGAAGAGGCCATGCCGGAATGCATTAACTTCCTGCATCTTTCACAGAAACAGTGTCCTTTGTGACCTAATTAACTGAAGCTTCTTGTGGTGCTGCCTCAGAGCCCTGGGGAGGGAGCCTGGGGCCTGCGGAAGTTAGGCATCACTCTTTGCCAAGCTACGACTCAGCCGTTCTCATCTTGCTGTAGATAAAGCATCCATTGGGTATCTGATACCATAAAGATGCTTCCTCCTGGATTCTTAACATTTAATATTTTAAGATGGGATACAAAGCAATGAGGTTCATTATGTTATTTTAATAATATCCCACTCTTCATCTTCTCTGCTTTCCTTTGTAGATTTCAGTTCAGATAAAAATGTGTTGTTTAAAAAAATGGAAATTCCAGTTGCCAGATTTTTTACCAATAAAGACTCAGGATCCAGATGCTGAGTTGAAAACTTGCTAGCTCAGAGAGGCAGGGATAGCAGCCAGCTGACCTTCCTACTCAGCTCATGTCTCAGAAGAAAAAAAAAGCCCAAAATCTCACTAGCTCAGCTGAAGCTCAGGAGGAATAGGCGAAAATAAGCCAGGACCAAAGGCTTGATAGCTCAAAATGCCCCAGAGCCAAAGAGCGCAAGAGCTCAAGAGCCCCTTCTTATCCACGCTGTCTTAAATACACTACAACTCAAAGTCCCTCCTGCTCTTTAATTCCTACCAGCAGGTTTCTTGCTCTACCTCTTGACCTAGGGTTACCTTTACTAACTCCTGTGTATAGAAAGCTCTTTGATTAAATGTGTGTGCTAGGGCTGGCTGAACCACACAATAATCACCTGTTTACAACAAACAGAAAGTTCTTGGATTAAAGGTGTATGTTAGGGCTCAATCACATCAAACAAGAAACAGAGTTTTACAGTTCACAATCTTGGAGTTCACAATGGGATCAAATATCCTGCAACAGCAGTGAACACAGTTCTAAAAACTCATTCACTCATTGATTGAATATTTGCTGAGTTAATGTGTAGAAGTATATCAGGAATAATTTTGTACGTTATTAAGACTTTACTCTTTGTATTTAGTCAAATCTCAAACTTTCCTCTAAATTCCCACTGCTATCAAAACTTTTAACAGAGATCTCATATTATAAGTTAAGGACACACCTGAAAGCTCTAGAAAAATAAGAAGAAATAACACCCAAAAAGATTAGATGGCAAGAAATAGTCAAAAACCATGGTTGAGTTAACATACATTGAAAGAAAGTTAACATAATAGAAAGGAAGGAAGGAAGGAAGGAAGAAAATGGTCAATAAAAGGAAGAATTGTTTCTTTCTTATTAGTGAAAAGCCATATTAGTGAAAAGACAGAGAAAAGACTCAAGCTTTAAAACTTATAGATAAAAAGAGTGGGGAATTACAACAGACACCAAGGAAATTCAGAGACTCATAGGACAGACTCAAGAAAAAATCAGTATTATCAAACTGGAAAACCTAAAAAGATAAAAGTAAAAAATAGGTAAATATTAGTATTAGTTACCAAAGTTAAGTCAAGATCAAATAAACAATTTAAACAGTCCCATAACTCTAGTGAAATATAGACAGTAATTAAAAGTCTCCCGACCAAACACGCCCAGGACAGTTGAATTCAGTGCATGGTTCTCTCAGGGCTTCAAAAAAGAGTTAGCGCCAACACTCCTCAAAGTATTTCACAAAATAGAACTTGAAGCAACATTTTATTATTCTTTTTAGTGAGGCTACTATTACCTCAGTACCAAATACCACACAAAGACCCAACAAAAAAGAAAATTATACAATATTCCTTACAAGCATAGATACAAAAATTATCAATAAAATGCTGATAAACTGAATCCAAGAACATATAATAAAGATTTTCCACCATGATCAAGTTGGCTTCTTCCTAGAGATAAAGTGTTGCTCACAATGAGTAAATCAACAAATGTAATCCCCAACTAGAGAGACCGAAAGGCAAAAAACCTATATGATGATCTTCCTAAGTGCAGAAATGGCCTTTGATGAAATCCAGTATTCTTTTATGATAAAAGCCCTAGAAAAATTAGGGATACAGGGGACATACCTCAACATAATAAAGGAAATTTATAGAAAGTCCACAACCAACATCAACCTAAATAGAGAAAAACTCAAGCAAGTTCACAAAAATCAGAAACAAGACAAGATTGTCTATTCTCTGCACACTTACTCAGTATAGCACTTACACTTATAGCAAGAGCAATAAGACAGGTGAGCAACATCAAGGGGCTACAAATCAGAAAAGAAGTCAAATTATCTTTGTTTGAAGATTGTATGACCTTGTACATAAAATATACTAAAGACCTCACAAGGAGACTTTTACAGATGATAAACACTTTCAAAAAATTATAAGATACAAAATTAATTCACAAAAATCAGTTCCCCCCCATATACAAATGAGCAAACATATAGTAAAAGAAATCAGTTAAATAACACCTTTCACAATACTTTCAAAGAACATCAAATATCTTGGGATAACTCAAACAAAGCAAGTGAAAGACTTTTATAACAAAATTTTTAACACACTGAAGAAAGAAACTGAAGCAGACACCATAGATGGAAAGATCTCCCATGTTCATGAATCAGCAGGACTAATACAGTAAAAACGGCAATCCTGCAAATGCAGTTACAGACTCAATGCAATCATTATCACAGTTCCAACAAAAATTAAAGAAGTAGAATAAAAGACAATTTCCAACTTCGTATACACACAAACAAACACCTATGATTAGCTAAAGCAGTCTTTAATAATAAAAGACCTGTTGGAGTCATCACCATTTCAGGTTTCAAGTTGCTCTACAGAGCTATAAAAACAGCATGGTATTGGCAAAAATACAGACAAATCAATCAAACTGAAAAAAAAAAAACCAGGTGTAGTTCCACACACCTATAGATACCCAATTTTTGACAAAAAACAACAACAAAAAGCCAAAGATACACACTGGACAAAGTATAGCATCTTCAACAAAAGATGCTGGTAAAACTGGATGTTTGCATGTAGAATAGTTGCAACTAGATTCATATCTATCACCCTGAACAAAACTCAACTCCAAATGGGTCAGGACCTCAAAATAAGACCAGACAGTCTAGAAAGTGGCAAATAGGCTTAAACTAATTGTCAGAGGCAAGAACTTACTGAACAACATACCGATAGAATAGTCATTAAAACCAACAATTAATAAATGGAACCTATAAAATGGAAAAGCTTCTGTATTACAAAAGACATTATCATTCAGGGTAAAGTATAGCTTACAGAAGGGGGAAAGATCCTGACCAATTATATATATATGATAGAGGGTTAGTATCTAAAGTATATTAAGGAATACAACCACTGAACATCAAGAAAACAAATAACCCAATTAAAAATGAACTATAGAATTAAACAGACAGTTCTCAAAAGAGGAAACACAAATGCCTAAGAAATTCTTTAAGAAATGTTCAACATCCTTAGCCACTGGGGAAATGCATATTAAAACTGCTTTGAGATTTCATCTCACCCCAAGATCAATAAAATAATGACAGCACATGTTTGCTAGGATGTGAAGCAAGGGGAACACTCCTCCATTGCAGGTGGGAGTGAACACTTACACAGCCACTAAGGAAATCAGTGCGGAGGTCCCTGAGGAGGCTGGAAATTGATCTACCTCAAGGGTCAGCTATGTCACTCTTGTGCATATACCCAAAGGACTCTACAGTCTACTACAGAGACACTTGATTATTCATGTTTATTGCTTCCCTATTCATAATAGTTAGAAACTGGTAATAACCTACATGTCCATCAACTGATAAATGAATAGTGAAGATGTGGTATATTTACACAATAAAACATTATTCATCTGTTAAGAAACATAAAAATTTGAAGCTCGCAGATAAATGGCCATGGCAAAAATATTATCCAGAATGAGGTAACTCAGAGCCAAAGAAATCCCAACTATTGCATGCTTTCTTTTATATGTGGATATATGCTTTCAATCCATCTCTACACATGGCACAATCCATATAACTATAGTGATACAAAGTAAGAAACCAAGGGGGAGCAGAGGATCTCCTAAAGAAGGGAATTACACGTATTATTATGCACAGACCAAGGGGAAACTAGACTAGGGGAGTAAATAGGCAATGGTGTGGAATAGAAGGGTAAAGGAGAGACTACAGAGATACCAACTATCACCAATGGTCATTTGAAAAGCCATGTGGAAACCTACTACTGTGGAAACTTCCCAAAATATATGCCTATATGAAAAGAATCTAAATGATGCCACCAAATAACAAGGAAGAAAATGCCCCAAGTAGGCATCTTATATCAGCAGATAAAACCTCATGTCCCAGCAATTGGATAAATATTGTTGAGTCACTGGCCAAAGGAACCTCATGATAACGCCCCCTCAAAAAAAAAACCCACAGACTATTTCCAAGGCTATTAATTACTCCTCAACCGAATCATAAGGCACTGTTGCTGAAGACAACACTTCCATATGTCACCAAACATGGAGAAGTTGAGCTGTTGTCTAATTTGAAGCACATTCCTACTGACTAACATTCACAATACTGAACGGTACTCTGCAAGCTACCTGAAGATAAAGGTAATTACCAACATCTCCAAGCTACAAAATCTGTGACCTATAACAGTGACCTGCCTGCAAGACATACTAGTACAATATGGGTACAAATGTTACTAGAGTAGCCACTCACCTCCTGATTGGATTTAAGGACCACGCTATGGGATGGAACCCAGGCTTCACACTGCTTAAGAGGCTAAGAATCTGACACTAGATAGCTCGTGAGCTTAGTGAAAAACCTGGTACTATTATTTTGATGAAGGAACATAGGAATAAAATGATTCCTTAAAAATATTCTGCTATGTCTGTAGATCAGTGTCTAGCTCAGATCTCATTAGAGAATTTTTCTCTTGCAGTAGAAGGTACCTAACACAGAGACCCACAACTGGACAATGTGCAGAGAGTGTGGGACTTTGGAGGGCTCAGTCCCCAATGGGATACCTTTGTCCCTCCCCTCAAGTCTGAGGAATATATGCAAAAGAGGAAGTAGGAAGATTGTAAGAGCCAAAGGAAATGGATGAGTCAAAGGAAACAGTGTCTTCCAGACACAGCAGGACTGGTGTATTATGAATGCACAGAGACTGTGGATGTATGCACAGGTTCAAGCCAGACAGGGTCCTAACACTGAGAGTGCAGTGGATACAGGCTTCCATCCTGCCCAAGAAGCAATCTGCAATTGATACCTGCTGGAAAAGAAATATTTAGTTTTTGTCAATGGGGTCTCATTGGATATATTAACCACACTTCAGGGCAGGCCTCATACCCAACACAAGACAAACTCCTTGTTCTCTTGTAGACTTTTTGTCTCGTTTTCTTTGTTTGAGATTTTTGTTCTCTTATTGATATTTTGCTTCCATATTCTGATTTGTTTTTCTTGTTTGTTTTTATGTATGTGTTTCTTTTTTGTTTGTTTTTGTATTTAAAGAGAGGGAGAGAACACGGCATAAATTGGGTGGGTAGTGAGGTGATGGGGATTTAGAGGATTTAGGGACATGAAGTATATGATTAAATATAGTGAATGAAAAATACTTAATAAATTTTATTTATTCTTTGAGAATTTTACACAATGTAATTTTATCATACTCATTTCTTCTGCTCCAACTTCTCTATAATCCTTCTCCCACATCTGTACCCACCCAACTTCATGCTCTTGTGTACTATATTTGATCATATACTTCACTTGGGTAGGGGTGGGAGCCAAGCTTTCTTGGCAATGTCCATTTATGACATTTATGTACTAGAGAATACTTTGGATTCATAATTATTGTAAAAAACAATGCTCACTCTGTGTGTGGCAAAGACAAAAGGAGAGCCTTGTTGGGCATTATAATCTGAGTTCTGGAGTCATTTAAGTATCTTTAGGAAGTGATTTAGATAAATACTCTAAGGAGTATTCTGAGTACATAGTCTCTGGCATCCTAAAGGGCACTAGAGTTATCATGGCAACCCAGAAGAACAGCTGATGGCTGTATAGATGGAAGTGGAGTTTCAGGGCTGTAACTTCAGATGTGTTGCTGAGGAAGAGGCTCACTGTGCTGAGGGAACCTTTAAGCCCATCCCCCTTGAAATGTGCTTTATTGACTTCTGACTAATTAAGATTTCCATGAGTATCTTCCTTTGCTTAAAGGTTTATTTTTTTTTATAGACCTACGGAGTCTTATACTCTCACTGTTCATAAACATCACTGAAATTCACTGCATTGTTTTGTTTCTGGCAGTATTGTGTAACTACACTTCTCTCAGTGGCATTTTATTCATCATTATGTATGTTAAGCATATATTATTTTTCTCACAAGTAGAAATAACATCTTTGGTAGTCAAGTTGGTTGGTACTATTTCAGCTCTATATAATCTTTATTTATGAAAATGGCTTCAATAACTTGAGACCAGCAAGAATACTGGTGGCACTCAGAGGAAGGATAGCAGGCTACCAAGAAGAGACTTGATACCCTATGAGCATATACAGGGAGAGGAAGTCCCCCTAAGTCACAGTCATAGGGGAGGGGAGTAAGGGGAAAATGGGAAGGAGGGAGGAATGGGAGGATACAAGGGAGGGGATAACCATTGAGATGTAATATGAATAAATTAATAAAAAAATTAAAAAAATACTGGATGGAAGTAGACTGTCTCTACAAGTGCTTTAAATGTTACAACATTTAAAAAAGCATTGTTTGTTTTTATGTTTGTTGATGAACTCTGTTCTTTGACAATTTGTTAAAATAACAATATATTATTAAATTATTTAATATTTTAAAATATAACAATATATTATGTGCATATAATATATTCTGATTAGACTCCCTTGTATCCTATTATCTCCATCCCGTCTTTTTTACTTCCGCCATCTCTCAGTTTCTTTTCCAGATTCATGACTTTTAGTTTGGTTTGGTTTGGTTTGGTTTTAGTTTAAGCAGAGCCATCTCTGGGGCCACTGGATTGGAAGTATCCACTGGAGCCTGGTGGAGTCACTAGTGGCTGCACAACTGAAGGCAATAACAGCTCCTTTTCCTGAATCTATCAGTAGCAAACAGTTCAGCAGTGAGAGGCCTCTGGAGCCTCTTGTCCATTTATGGCTGATGGTTGACAGGACTGCTCTTGTACAGAGTCACTGCAGACTCTGCTTCAGCTACAGAGTTTGTGATCACAATGGCTATGTCTTGTTCAGATCATAGCATTTCATGGCCCGTCTCTCTATTTTCTGGCTCTTAATTTCTTCCTACTCCCTTTTCAAAATTCTCTCTGAACATTAGATGGTATAAATAAATCTCTTGTTTAGGGCGGAGCACACAGCCCTCATCTATTCTCAGCACCTTGAGTAGCTATGGGTGGTCATGTATTTACACTCACCATTCACTCCAAAGAGAGATTCTCTGGTTAAGGCTGAGAGTAGTATCTGTCTAGGGCTATAAATATTTAGAATGTAGTTTGATGCTAACAAACTAGCATTTTTGAAGTGATTTTTTGGGCAGAGTATGAAATATGAATCAAGTTTAATGTTTTTTGCATGTGGTTGGTTAATCAGGTATCCTGCTTTTTCTCCAGTCTATGTTTTTGACACTTAAAAAAAGCCAATAGGCTACAATTGTGTGAGGTTATTGCTGTTATTTTTCATTACATTGGGCTACCTGTTTATGTTCGATTGTGTTGTTTTGGGGTATGTTTTGTCAAGGTTGCTTTGGCTATTCTGGGGCTTTTGTGCTTCCACATAACCATTAGGATTTTTTTCTCTAGTGATAGAGTAGGACATTGGAATTTTGATGGGAAAAGTATTTAAAATATAGACATAGGCAAGGACTTTTAGAAAAAGAATCTAAACCTCAAAAAACAATAGCAAGAACTGGCAAATGGTATTGCTTGAATTTAAACGCATCTGAACATCAAGGGAAACAATTAACAGAGTAAAGAATGAGAGCAAACTCCTTTCCAGCTATATATCTGTCATGAGATTAATAACCTCATCACACAACTCAAAAATATTAAATACCAAAAGACTCCAAGTCCTCCAACCAAAAAAAATATCAAGGTAAGTAGAGTTTTTCAAGCTGATTGTACAAATAATAAATATGTAATGAATAAATAATAAAACAATAAAGAGATAAATAAATAAATAATGTTCAATATCTTAGCCTTCCAGGACATGCAAATCAGGAGTGCCTGGGGACTCTGTCTCACTCCAGGCAGGATGGCTGTAGTGAAAATGGCCATATGAATAACACCCACACCCTACAGCTGCTGAGGGTGATGGGACTCTCCTACAAGGCTGGTAAGAATGTAATATGGTTCAGCCTCTATGGAAGTACCTCAAATTTCAGGAGAGGGCAATGGGAATATGGTCAAAGTACATGATCCACTTGGATGGAAATGTCCTTATGAATCCCATCATGATACATAATATAGTGAATATACTCTAATAATAATCAAGATGTTTTTATAGTATAGAAACTGAATATATAGGCCAAACACTTATTTTACTGTCGCTAAGTATTTGATTACTTAGCTGATTACGTCTAGGGACTTTGAATTTATCAAGAAAAGACAGATTATTTTTAAATGGTGTTAGAAAGTTCTTTAGTCTGTAGTAGAATCCCATGTGGATTAAAGAGCTCAGAGATGAATATTTATATAATATTGAGATGGGAAAGACTTTCGAATTAATGTATTAGGGAAGTAAAGATAAATATTGACGCTCTACATAAACATTTTTCAGACTTTGAATTTTATTCATATTTCAACACCATAAAGTAAAAGGCAAATGACATCTGGCCATTAGGGTGTTTGCTGTATTTTTTTAACCCCTCCCCGACCCCCCAAAAATAAAAAAGCATTGTTGAGGATGTAAGTGTAGAGGTTGGAACCCTTGTGTTCTGTTTGTGGAAATGTGGAATGGTATAACCACTATAGAAAACAGTGGGAGCTCCTTAAAAAATAAAACTTTTCATATGGCCCAACAGTTCCTCCTATTCTAGGTGTATATGTGGAAAGACTAAAAGCAGAGAAGTGAAGTAGCATCTGTAAACTATATTTTTAGTAATGTTTTACATGGCAGCTATTGTTGAGTAAATCAAATGTTCATCAACAATGAATGGATAAACTACATGAGGTATATAAATGTGGACTGTGAAAGATACTCTGATATATGCTACATCATGAAAAATACTTAGGATACTGTTGTTTAACTATACATTTAAAGATGGTTAGTTTTAACTATCAATTTGATGCAATTTGGAATCCTCAATGAAGGATTGTCTGGGCTGGGCTGGCCTACAGGAGACTAACTTGATCAATTGAAGTAGGAAGGCTTGTCCACTGTGGGTGGCACCATTCCCTAGGGAGAACATTCTGACCTGCATAAGAATAGAGAAATCCAGATGACCACTGAACACATGTGCGTTAAACCATTGCTCTCTACTCTTGACTGGGGATGAGGTGAACGGTTGCTTCCGAGTTCCTGGCACTTTGACTTCCCCAAAATGCGGAATTACAATCAGAAATTGTGATCCAATAAGCCCTTCCAGTTTTATGTTGAATTTGTCAGGATATTTTTATCACATGAACTAGAAAGAGAAGTAAGAGTTAAGATGGTAACTGTTGTGTCTTGTGTTTACAGAACCATAAAATAATAACAAAAGAAGAAAAAGGGCACTCACGGACAAGAGCACTGTCTAGAGCCAGACTCCCTGGAGTTATTGCTATTCCTCTATTGCTACTGGCTGAATGGATTTGGCAAACCATTCTCATCTCAGGCCTTTGAAAACTAAGTGAGATAATTCCTTTGAAGTAAGTAGCTTTGACAGTGCATGGAATTAAGTAACTGCTGAATGAATGTTGCATGCTACTTATATCACAAGCCCAAGGATGGGAAGATATAGACTCACAGGCTTCATATAAAGAGCTCCAAAGAACCAGCATAAAAGGAAAATGAACTGTAAGGTTTATAGATAACAGGTATTCCCCTCCCTCTTTACCTAGTCCAGGCTGGCTTAAACGTCATGCCATTTCCAGGATGGCCAAAAATAGTGATCCTCTTGCCTCAGCATTCTTAATGCTCGGTTACAGGCATATACCTCCATACCTGGCTTCAAATCTTGTCCTCATTTTTCGTTATTATACTTTTATATTCTGGTTGCATGGATGGAAATAAGGGCCTTGCAAAAGTTAGGAAAGCGCTCTACCACTGACCTACCCTACCAGCCAACCTAAATACTTCTCATTTCAAAAAGAGGAAGACTTGTGGGAGATAACGTAAACAACTGAAGAATTTTTGAAAGGTACAGGTAAGAAATAAGTCCCCAGGGAAACAAATAACTGAGAGGATGTTGGCCCATAGTGGCTCTGGGAGAGCCTACAATAGTCTCTTCATGTTGGTCTCTTTTATTAATGTGGCTATCTCCTCCTGCTTAATATCTGCCTCATTTCTTCACATCTAATAAATCACTGTCCCTCTTCTTAACCTGTCATATCTGCATTGTAGCATTTTCTTGCTGTTGAGTTGTGTTTCCTTGTACTAGCAGTGTGCTCATCCTGGCAGTTTGCTGCAGGGCCTAATGAATCTCAATCAGAGCATCTGCTTCATTTGGTTTCCACACTGAACTGTCTGCTTTATCTTCATGTCCCCAGTCAGACCATCGGAGATAGACTCTAATGGGAACTTTCCTATTTCTTGGCAAGAACTGTATTTGGTTTTGTTTTTAGTAGAGGTTTTGGTGTCTTCCACCTCCATGTTCATGTGCCATATGGTTTTTATCTGTCATGTGACCAGCTGCATGCAAATTAGCTGTGACCTGGGTGTTATTTTCTGTGAGATACAAAGCAGGATTATTGGGAGCTCCTTCTTCATAGTGGCTGTTTGTAGTTTTAGAATATGCATTTTATTAATCACCTCTGTAGTCACCAGACTGTTGCATTTTTCCCATCAAAGGTCTGTCAACACTATCTTTTATGTCTGCTTTGCATAGTTCTTTTCTAATTCTTTATATCACTTTGTTCACAAGCTGCTAATCAGTTATTGGGCTTTAGTCTGTTAAACAAAGTAAGATAAAGGTCTAATCTAATGAGACGCTAAGATCACCACTGCGGAAAATCACACTGCCAAGCTTGATTGACAGAAGGTTGGCCAGCTCTGCGGTGAGGTAACCTCATGTTTTGTTTTGTTTTTCTAAGTTTTTAATGAAATGCACATTCTTATCTTGGAGGCTATAATGTCTGAAGTCTGGGAAGGTGAGGTGGCTGAGCCCAGATGTCAGGTACAGTAGGGCTTTTGCTCATCAGAGCAACTGCACCTTCAGTCAGTCTGTCATATTGCTTCATGCAATTGTATCACTACCCCCTCCCAGTGCCTTCACCTGTAAAGTTTCATTTCAGTAGAAAAATAAACCACGGTTGCTTGTTATCTTTTGGCTAAAGTGGGGCTGTCTTTCAGGGGAAACGATTAAAAGTAGTATAAAGCTACAGCGTCAAAGTAAGATGATCTTTTTATGCAAATACCTACGTTGAGTTTTTAGCCATCTGCTTTTAATTGAGCTTGCAGGCCATTAGCTTCATTGTCTCAGAGAAGACGAAGTGGTTAGGTACCTGCCAGCGAGCTCAGAAAAGCAGGGATCGACAGGATGTATGTCAAAAAAATTACTCAGATGAAAAATCGTAATCCTGCTTTTGCATGGAAGATGGGAATGAAATCAAAAGCAGGTGCTGGCGGCTTCAGAGACAAACGGTGCACCATGAACCCACAGGTGCTCATGCAGGAAGACATGGTGCTTTCACAGCAACGTGCTATTTCTGGTGCTTCTTAATTATTGTGAATTGAACTTTGAAGAGAGACCATACAAAGATGAATAAAGCATTCTTCATCTCACCTCTTTTGGGGAAAACCATGACTCTGTAACTGGCAAAGGATTTCTCCTGAGAATGTTTCGAATGATTCTGGACTTCATGTGCTGACTCATGGCATGGCGAGATGCTGAGACAAGGCGACCCACAGCATTTGTGAAACCAAATGCAGACTCGGGAAGAGGCTGTTGTGCTGGCTCCTGCTCGGGCAACGTGGCTTCTGCCGTCTGACAAATGTGCAGATTGGCGGAAGCAGGGCTATTGCAGAGACACGGCACCAGTGAATCTCTGTCCAAATGGGCATTTCTTCTGCTGAGTTCTCTCTTCTCTGCCCAGCACAAACAACATGAGAGCCAGAGAGTTGGAAGGACCTGGAAGGGGCAGGGCCTGCATTTTAGAAAGTGACAGGTGGAGGCTCAGGGAGATGAGTAAGTTAACTGAGGTAGCCCATTGAGTGGATGGTCAGCTAAGGATGAGGAATCACATTTGTTTTGATGCACTGCTCAGAGCTATTCCTCTGAAACAGCTCTCAAAACTAGGCCCTGTTTTTTTTATAGTGTTTTACTGAAATAACGATTCCAAAGTTTGTTACAATTTCTCAAGGCAGAAGTAAGTGGCATATTGTTTCATCCCTCTCTTCACCCTGTGCCTCTTGTTCTTGGTCAGACTTGCTGGCTCTTTTTGTACCCGGGTATTGGATTGTGAGGGAGCCTTCTTTCTGCACATTTTGTCAATTGATCAGACACTATACACAGCAATTGTCAATGGACTAAAGCAGTGGTTCTTGTCCTTCCTAAGGCTGTGAACTTCTAATACAGTTCCTCATATTGCGGTGATCCTCAACCATAAAACTATGATTTTTTTGCTGCTTCATAAATGAATCATAATGTAAATATCTGATATGCAGGTGGCCCTGGGTAACCCCTGTGAAAGGGTCATTTGATCCCTCCAAAGGGGTTGCAACCCACAGGTTGAGAAACATTGAGCTAGAAGCGTCCTTGTGTCAGATGAAAAGAAATGTGGTTTTGTATTCATTGCTTGTTAATGACCCAAAGCTTTGACTAAAACATCTGGACTATGGTCCCACTTCTGCATTAATTAGCATTGTGTTCTGGGTCTTAATCTTCTCATCAGACAAAAGAAAGGTTCAGTAAACTAACCTCCAAGGTCCCCACAAGTTTAAATATTATAATATTCTAGATCAAGAAAGTTGTAAAGTTGTAAAAACTTTAGTTTTGGGGCATCACAAGCCGTAATGGGCTGATTGGTTTTAAATGCTGGTCTACTTTGTCACAAGTGACAAAACAAGTATTCGATTCTTTTTCTTTTTTTTTTTAAAAGTATTTGATTCTTCATTTCACACTGGCCTTGGTATTTTGTTTGAACTGTCAACAGTAAGAAGTGAGAACACTGAGGCTGGGGACGTGGCTCAGTTAGTAAGTTGCCTGCTGTGTAAGCATGGGGGGTTGAGTCTGTTCCTCAGTACCCATGTAAAATCCAGGCAAGGTACTACGCGTCTGCACCACAGCTGTAGTAAAGCAGAGGCAGGCAGGTATCTGGGCTCATTGACCAGCAACTTTAGCTTAGCTAGTGAACTCCAGGCTCAGTGAAAAGACTTAGCTTGAAAAATAATGTGGGTGGAGTTGAGGTGTTGGCTTAGTGGTGAAGAGCACCAAGTGTTCTTCCAGAGGACCCACATTCAATTCCTGCACCTATAGGGTGGCTCAGAATTGTCTGTAATTCCAGTATCAGGGGAGCTGACATTCTCTACTTACTCCTGAGGGCACTGTATGTACATGGTACCCAAGCGTATGTGCAGGCAAGACATCTATACACATAAAATTAAAAGTAGAGAGAGATCAAAGACAACACTCTTGGCCTCCTACACACATACACACATGTGCCCACGTATACACAGCTACATGAACTTGTATTCCCTCTCTCTCTCTCTCTCTCTCTCTCTCTCTCTCTCTCTCTCTCTCTCTCTCT
>OU015743.1:109007289-109038309 GCA_907169655.1 Acomys percivali | reverse complement strand
AGAGAGAGAGAGAGAGAGAGAGAGAGAGAGAGAGAGAGAGAGAGAGACTGCTCAATGGACATGGCCTGCAATTTTGAAACCTCAGAGCTTACCCTCAGTGACACTGCCCCCTCCTCTAACAAAGCTGTACCTCCTAACCCTTCCTAAACAGTTTTGTCAACTTGGGATCAAGTATTCAAATATATAAACCTTTGGGGCCAATCTCACTTGAACCACCATGGTCTTATATGTGGTTTATAGTTTCAGAGATGTCAGTCCTAAGGTGTTGACCTTTAACAGCACAGAAAATAATGATAGATTATTGTAGAAGAGTTTGTTTTTCCTTATGGTAGCTAGGAAGCATAAGATGAAGGAAGAAGAAGGGGGCCAGGGTCACAACATCCTCTTCCAGGGCATATCCATAGCAACCCAACTCCTTTCCACTAGGCTCTGCTGTCTCCTAATAGCGTCAAAGATTAAGAATCAAGCCTCTGATACCTGGCCTTTTGGAAGACATCCAAACCATAGTAAGCACATTGAAGAAAAACTGAATGAGACTATGTTAGAAAATAAAACATGTCAGAAGTATGGAGATATTGCAATAATTCCTGGCTAACTGAAGCTAAATCTCAGAGTGGCCCAATCATTTCTGTAGAGTAGATTTGTAGTCATCATGGCTGCTGAGGATGTTTAGAAAAGGAAATTCCATGGTATTCTTATTTCATGTCAAGGGAACTCAAGTTCATAGGCACACAAAGCATGTGTTTATTAATATAAGTATGGACATTAACATAAATGTTGATTTTAACACATACCACAATTTGAGAATCATAGTAAGAATATAACATTTTTCATAGTTCACTGAAGTAGTAATAGCAGATGTTTAATTGGAGGTCATTTATCTGTTTGGGGGTATTATGGTACTATGGATTTAATTCAGGGCTTTTTGTGTTCTGGGAAAGCATGACACTACTAAACTATACCCTAGCTCTTGTTTTTATGAGATAGAAGCTCATTTTGTAGCTCAGGCTAGCCTTGAGCTTTCAATCTTTCTGCCCTAGTGTTGGGATTACAGAAATGTGCTATCAGGTCCAGCTACACACCATATTTATCTTGGGTAGCTTCTGAAAGTACAAATGCTGTATTGCATATGAAAGGGTGTTGCTGGCAAATATAGTCTCATCATTAAGGTTAAAAATCTTGAGTTTGATTTTATATTTGTGGTTCTGTAGGAATCTGAGTGATGAAGCATGGCTAAAGCATGGCTGCAGACACTTGGGAAGGTACTTTCACGCAAATTAATTTTGATGTGAAAGTAATATTTTCAATGTGGTCAGAGAAATGGCTCAGTGCATAAAAGCACTGGCCACTCCTCCAGAGGTCCCTGGTGAGTTACCCAAATGATAGCTCTCAACCCTCTTTAACTCCAGTTTCAGGTGATCTGATGCCCTCTTCTGGCTTTCTCGGGCACTGCATATATCTGGTATCCACATAGGCAAAACACCTATAGACATATAAATTAGAACAAACCAACAACAAACAAACAAATAAATCTTGAAGGAAAAGGTTGAATTGTTTCTAAAGTATGTGAGCCCTTTGAATTTGCCTGTGCCCGCTTCTCCAAAGCAGCAATAGAAGGCGGTCAGAGGTCAGAGAGGGCTTGCTTTGGGCAGTGTGGTCCCTGACCTTCTGACTAAGGCTGATTCTGGAAGTCCAGTAGTTCCTGTGTAGCAGGCAGCAACAACCATGGCTGCAGACAACGTTTAGAGGAGCCAGTTCTACTGTCCTCAGCTTTGGTGAGCAGGAACTCTAAGCGTTCAACTGAGTTAAGTCATAGAATTTTGGAGACCTCTGCAATTAAGGTAGATGAACCTCGGAAGTTTTCAGTTTAGCCTTTCCATTTTTCATCTATGGCAGGGATACTTAGCACTGCTTCTAAAGGAACAATTGGCTGAAATCTTTCCAAATACTCTTGACAGTTATAACAGACAAACCAGTTGTGAGTAGAAGACATAGAGACAATTTCAAATAGGGTATTAACCCCTTGATACATTATTTCAAATATCAGTCATAGAAAGCCAAAGTTTGGAGACCCAGATTATGTTTTATATCATCCAGAATATTTTAACTGCCCTAAAACTGGATTTTAAATGCCAATTTATGGGTATCACACAGTGACAAATATGTCTTAAACATGCAAGGATTATGCTATTTATAGCCTACATCTACCATGAAAAACCTTATTTTCCTAACTGTAAAAGTGTGGCATCTAGGATGAAAAACAGTGCTTTGCTTGATTTATAAACTTCAAGCTATTAAAATAAGGCATCCCCAAGCAAGACTTGCCTCTGAGCATGTGATCAGCATTTATCTGATGCTGTGGACTTCCTGTGCATAGACTGCCTCCCGTTACCATTAGACTGCTTTTTAAAGCACTCTGAAAATTGACTCTAGCTGTATCTGAGCAGTTCAACAGGTGGGGAGATTTGTCAAGATGAAAATTTAAATTCTCTGCACTTTTTCTGGAAAAAGAAATGGATGGGGTGTATGAGGCAAAGTAAGGCTTTCAGGGAACAGACGCTTCCAGACTCCTAGGCTAATTTTGTTTTTTAGGGTATTTTGGTTTTATTTTTGGTTTTTGTTTGTTTGTTTGTTTTGTGCTACAGGGTATGGGGGAACTGAGTGTGGCAGTGTTCTTTAGGAGAAATTAATCCCCGTGAGAGGAAATAGAGAAGGAATCTGGTAGGGCTGGCTGGGAGCATCAATAGATGCTGAAGTAAGGTTAAAGGGATTCTTTTTTTTTTTTTTTTTTAATTTATTTATTCTTGTTACATCTCTATGGTTATCCCATCCCTTGTATCCTCCCATTCTCCCCTCCCTCCCATTTTCACCTTATTCCCCTCCCCTATGACTGTTCCTCAGAGGGATTACCTCCCTCTGTATATGCTCATAGGGTATCAAGACTCTTCTCAGTGACCTTTTGTCCTTCCTCTGAGTGCCACTAGGTCTCCCCCTCCAGGGGACATAGTCAAATGTGAGGCACCAGAGTACATGAGAAAGTCAAATCCCTCTCTCCACTCAAGTGTGGAGACTGTCCTGTCCATGGGCTAGATCACTCACTTCTATCTGCATACTAGCCCAATGGGCATGTCCCACGAAAGCCTTCCCTTACCAGGAAACTGGGACAGAGGGGAGGACATCCTATTGGGACTCTAGATGAGAGAACAATGGGAGAATAGCAATGTAGAAGGATCCAGTGGGTCCTAGAAACCTACATGAAGTAAGGTTAACAATGAATGAAAGAGGGAGTTTTGTTTTGTTTTGCTTTGCTTTGTTTTGTTTTCATGGCAGCATCCTGATTACTAACCAACCCGATTAATAAAGGTTTGCAGTGCCTTTGACGTGTGATCAACCCAGCTGGGCAATACAAGACTCCCATGTCTCCCAAGTGCATGGGCCTGTCTGCCTGAGTGTAATGGTTTGAAGGAAAATTACGCCCATAGGCTCATAGGGAGTGGGACTATTAGGAAGCGTGGCCTTGCTGGAATACGTGCAGTTTTGCAGGGGGAAGTGTGTTACTAAGGGGTGGGCCTTAACTTCTCAGGTGCTCAAGCCACACCTAGTGTGGCGGTTCATTTTCTGCTGCCTGTGGATCAAGACATAGAACTCGCAGCTTCTCCAGCACCATGTCTGCCTGCACACTGCCATGCTTCCCGCCATGATGATAATGAACGGAACCTCTGAAACTGTAAGCCAGCATCAATGTAATGGTTTCCTTTATAAGAGTTGCCGTGGCCATCATGGTATCTCTTCAGAGCCATAGAACACTCACTTAAGACACTTAGTATCCTCAGTCCTGGGAAGGCATGACTGTGGACAGTGGAGTCTTTGGGACTAAGGCTGAGAAGGATTTCACTGAATAGCTGGAGCCCTGTATCTGTTTTACTCCCTGTAACAAGACATTTGCAATGCTCATCTTTATGGCTGCTACTTCCGGCCATGGGCAGTAGTATTAGGAAACAAGCTACTCCATCTGCATGTCCTCGATGTCTTACCACATCTCTTTCCTCTTCTCAGGCAGTTCTCCCCATCCCCACCCCACTTAGCCATGGATATAGAGAACTTTAAGTACTCACTGTTTTGCCCAAATTGTGAGAGATCCCAGAGCAGACCACCGAAGAGCCGAGTCTAAATGCAATTGCAAGGAAGTCTTTATTTCAAGCTTGAGCTCAGGCCATACCTCCTATGCACTGAAGTGGCCCCTAGTATCAATTGAGAGGTTTTTTATTTTTTATTTTTTAATTTTTTTTATAGGTTTTAGACAAAGAAATGGGTTTTACAGTATATGATTGGACAGAAAAACTGCAAGCAGGGTGTTACAAGCCTTGGCATTTCCTAGTTGGGTAACAGTTGTAGGGGCAAGTTGACCTATAGAAAAGATTGGTTGAAGTGCTCATACCAGACCTCAAATGGCTAAGAATGTATGGGGGGGCATAGGAACTTTGGTCTGGCTTCTCCTAATTGGCTACTGCTATGTGCCAGACCATCTGCTGGCACATACTCTCTCTAATATATTTGGACTTTGGGTGCTTTCCCAAGGGGAGCTGATTGTGTTGCTAAGGGAATTTTGTTTTTGTTTTTGTTTAGACTACTTTGTGGTTTTTCCTAAAATCTGGCTTCAGCCCTTGGCCAGGTTTAACACAAAATGGAGTTTCTTTTTCAAAATGGAGTTTGTCTGGTCCTTACATTACTCTCTTGAAACAATTTGAAATTATTTCAATGATATTTTGGGGGATTCAGCATTGTAATGCTTAACACTGATTTCCAACCTCACAGGATCTGTAATCATTTGGAGATATCCATGCTGGAGTTTCTAGACTGGATTAACTAAGGTGTGAAGACCTATCCTAAATTTTGGATTACTAGGACCTGGGTTGAATTTTTTTTTAAAAAAAGGAGAGACGCAAGTAAGGTGTCTGACTAAAGGCACCTGCTGCCCAGCCTGCCAGCCTGAGTTTACGCCCTAGAACCATGGTGGAAGGAGAGAACTGACTCCTACAAGGTGTCCTCTGGTCTCCACACATGTGCCATCCCAGATAAATAAATGTTAAAAAAAGAATGGGAAGAGAAAGGGATAAATTGTATCTTTTATTATACTGTGAGCTCCAGTAAGGCCTTCCTCCATTACATTGCTTCTCATCAGGTGTGGTCATGAGAAAAACAACTGATACAAAAAAAAAAATCGGTATCGGGGTGGAGTTGTTGCTGTGATAAGCCATGTGCTTTATAGGCCTTTGGAACTGGACTGAGGGAGGAATGGAGACAAGTTTCAGGTTTCATATTTGAGTAGCCCTAGAATGTTGCAGGCAGACTTTAAGAAACTATTCTCATAGGGGACAACGTTTGGGTCCAATGTTTTATGAGTGGGTTAGTGTCCTTCTCCCTCCACTGGAAGTTGCCTCTGGCTACAGGAGGTGGGGACTTCAGTCTCCATATCTCCCATTGCTAGGAGTCTCAGCTAGGGTCACCCCCATAGGCCCCTGGGATCTTCCCTGTTCCCCACTTATCTCCGTTCTCTCTCCTGGTCCTCACCTCCCTTAGACCCCTCCCCTGCTCTCCCCACCCTGGATTCCCAGGCCTGTTACCTTCCCCTCCCCCCTCTCACCCAGCTCCCCCCCTCCCTCCCTTCCTTTCTTATGTAAAGATCTACAAATTTCCCCACAATACTTCTGTGTATCTTGAAAGCAAAACTCTTTCCTAAGATTCAATTAAAAGGCATTTTTGTTGTTGTTGTTGTTCACTGCACAGTACCAGAGATTCAAGGCAATGGCGTCTTTTGGTAGAGGATCCCTAGAGAAGGCCTCTAATGATGAAGGCTCAACACAAGGGCACCTTTGATTGGAGCCGCATCATCTGCTGTTGTCCCACTTCTCCCACATTTACCACAGAGGCATAGCAATGATGGTGATGGAGAGGGGTCATCAGGCTTCCCTCATTCCTGGGGTGCTGCTGAGAAAGCCCCCCCCCCAGGCAAACCCTGCTCAGTTGTTGTTGGGACATATCACAGTAACTGTTTGCTAAACATGAACCGACACAGAATTTGCTCAGTTGTTTTTACACCCAATGTTCTGTGGCATCTACCGAGCTCTACAGAATCTCATGACGTTTCTTGCTGTAGACTGAATGCACACTTTCAAACTCAGGCTCAGTTTTCATCCCAAGCAGGGTCTGCTGCCTTTGTAGTAGCTGATGTTGTCTGTCTGTCATTCATTGTGACCCAGGGGAAAGGGAGTAGTTTATAATATGCTCAAGGTTTTTCTAAAAAAGATTTAGATTTTATATGTATGACTGTTTCATCTGCAGGTATATCTGTGCACCATATGTGTGCAGTGTCCACAAAGGCCAAAAGAGGGGGTCAGGTCCCCAGAACTGGAGCTGCTTATGGATGGAAGGTGCCACATGGGAACTGAACTTGGGTCTTCTGCAAAAGAAGCTGGTGGTCTTACCTACTGAGCCATTTCTTCAGCTTTTGGAGCCTTTTAAATTATGCTTTACTAATAGAGAAGTACATGATTTCCTCCTGGAAATCTAGAGGTTGTGGACCCTTGTACACTTAGCAGCAAGAGACACCCTAAAAACTACCCTTTAGATACCATGTTCAAATCCTCACACAGGTTTGTTCTGGCTGCCATTTACCCAGAATACCATTCTGTCATTTTTGCTTTTATCTTTGGCTCAAGCTATTTTGGTATTTTCTTCTATTTTCAATGAATGCTGCATATCGCTATAAGTAAGCTTATAGACTAAGCTTTTGTTTGGGAAAATGATATGACTTTTCAATTGCGTGAGATTTGGTGCCGCTAATATACTTTAAAATAACATTTTAAAATTGCCTTTTTCTCCCTACTTAGACATTTAGTTGCTTTTCCAACATACAATTTTTATGGATGAGATTTCCATTTAACATCACAATTTAGATTAAATTACTTTCTTAAAGTCACATTGCCCCCACAGTCTACTTAGTTTTCTAATTCCCATATGCTCCACGGTTGCCGGAGAAACTTCATCTGTGTAATGTGACTGAAGAGGCAGCCTTCATTCACAACACAGTACAATCTGTTGAAGTAGTAAATATTACCCATTTCTATTATTAGATCTGAAATGGGATTTTTTTTTCTTGCTGCATTTTTAAGATGGGATATAATTAGACAGCAAGTATGGAAAAGTCAGAAATAGTGGAAGTCGAGTCAGAAATAGTGGATGTGAACAATTGTCATAGGTCCTAGAAAAAGCTAGAATGCAGTCTGCCCAGCCGGGCTCCTGACCGGCTCATATGGAGCCCTGGGCCATCTCATTCTCTCTTTGAATTATAGGGTGCTATGTGAGTTTGCAGGCAGTAGGGTAAGAGAGCGTGAAGCAAGGGTTTCAGTTCTATATTGGTTTTCAGGCTGAAGGAGAAAGGGAAATTTTTGCTTGATGTTTCAATTCCCCTCAGCCTCCTGCAGACATACTTTTCCAGATCTGAGGACCAGCCGAACGGTGCTGTCTAGAAAGGTTTCTGCTTCTCCCTACCTTTTTTCCCCCTTAAATTAAAATTATAAAAACAGCAGCAGAATACATATGTGGGTGTATTTATGACTCTCACTGTTGCAAAAGTGCTATTGGAATTAATATCATGTTTAATTCCTGGCAGAAATAAAAGGAGGAAGAGAGAGTGAGTGAGCAAGGGGGCAGGGATGTTTATAGTGTGTGTGAGAGTGTGTTTATGTAGTGGTGTGTGTGTGTGTGTGTGTGTATACATGTGAGTGTCTGTGAATGGTATGTGTATACTTCTAAAAGTGGTTGGTGAAAGGACTGGCTAACTAGAGAAACCTCAAATAAGATTTTTTTTTTAAAAATGTGTGTGGGTTTTGTTTGTTTATTTTGGCAGAAAGTGTTGTCTTAGCTGTAAAGATAAAAGTCAGATTAATTTTGACTATTTGTACAAGGCCACACTCTCCTTCTTCAACAGTACTGCCAACGTGGTTACCCAGATAATAACTTAATGAAGGACATGTGTGGAGTTAAACTCAGCTTTTCTTATTCAAGTTGTGCGTAATCACTGATGCTTCAAGGCCCAGCTCTTCTTGTGGCTTAAGCAGCTTCTTGCTCTCTTCTATTCATATTAGGCCCTAGCATAGTGAGGCTTCCAGGACAATCTAACAGGGCAGCACTGTTTGCTGCATTTTAATGAGTATTGGGTAAACTGATGGTCCCACTGAAGTGGTCTGTTTGGCACCCAAAGGAAAGGTTCCCTTTGAACCATGCTCTTCTGGTTTAAAGGGATGCTAAACTCCTGTCTTTATTGCAAGTCTCATGTGTGGTGTGGAAGGGACTGGAAGGAGATCAGGAGTGATGACTTTAATGTCAGCTCTGCCATCAGTGAGCCTCTGACCTTGAGGGATCTCTGGGGTCCATTCCCTCAAGTGTAAAATTGTAAGGGGTTGGTTTCATCATCTTTGTGATTAATGTATGTTGGGAAGCTTATGAGATGTAGACAAGAAACACTAGTGGAATGATTCTGTATGTTTGCTGCTGGCTGATTGAGATCGCATCTCTTAGACAGGAAATGATTCTAGAGACAAGAAGAAAGGCTGAACCAGGATTCTCTTGTTTGTGAAGACCTCCGGTATACCAGCTAGGCGAAGGAGGCTTTAGCGCCCGCGCGCACACACACACACACACACACACACACACACACACACACACACACACGCCAGTAACTTTCAAGTGACCTCTTTCCGTTTGTTAACTGATTGTGATTCATGCCTGGGCTTGACCTTTGGAGCAGCTGTCAGTAAAGAGATTTGACAACTTCTTCCTAGATCTTGAGCTTAAAGGTACATATCCCTTACTCTGTTCCAGAGCTCAGGGTAATGACTGGCTTGAGCATTTTATGTCTGACTGTAAGATCTCACTTCTAAAAGTATGTGCTGACAGCTGGGAATGCCTGTGTTGTTTCTTTGTAAATGATACTTTACTTTAAGCCCTCACCACACAGAAACATTTTAGAAATGTTCATTTATGTGCTTGGACATAAAGTAGCCTAAAGGTCCAGTTCAGAATATAGTGACGTGTGACAGGTCACTGAGATTCACTGAGCACTGACTGCATGCCAGCTAGCATACATTATGTAGGCATTACCATCTGTAGACATTCTTCCCTTGGAAATGTGCAAGCAATTTGATAAAGAAAGCGATTACGGTGTTTATATTGCAGATAGTATAACTGAGGCCCAGAGCAATGAAATAGCTTCTTCAACATTATAGTAACTAGGCACCATTAAAAGGTGAACTCAAATCTTTCACTTTTACCATAAAGCTTTGTTCTCACTGGTACTGTGTATAGTTGTATCCAACTGAGTCATTTTATTTTTTCCCAGATAGCAGTTCCTACCTTCATCCATAGACATCCTTTGTCTTTGTGGCACTATGGTGAGACAGAAAGCAAAGATGCTTTCTTCACATGAACACATTTGGAAGGGAAGATGTTCCTTCCGCATTGTTCTGAAAGTGGTCTTCCAGGGTAGAGCTCACAGACACTAGCAGTGAATTGGCAAACACTGACTCACACAAGCAACTTGTTATTTCCTAAATTTAAGGATATCTTTCAAAGTGTAACTCAACCTCTCTCTTCCTATTGAAAATAAGAGTACCTCTTAGCCCACACACGAGCTGAGTATTTCCCCAACAGGACCTTTAATCTGGAGGTGCTTGAGAAATGAAAGGAGACCAAAAGTGTTTTTGTAGACCACTTACTCCTCTGGGAGATATTTGAGCACATTATGAATAAGCATCATTTCAAAGAATTAATCAAACAAGTTAGGTTTTCAATATGTTAAAATATTGGAATGAATATCATACCATTTTTGCTATCCCATTCTTTTAGGTACCCAAATGAATGCTATTTTTCCTGTGTTTAACCCATACTGCCAGGCTTTTGTAGCACGGAACACTTAAATGTAACCAGGAAGATCATTACCATGTAAAACATTTGTATGTTGCAGAATGCGCCACACAAAGGTATCTGTGTCCTTGCAGATAAGGAGGTTCCCATTTAGATAAACTGAAAGGAAAATAACCCTGACAATGGATGTAGCCTTTAAAAATTAAATAATCTGATTTTCAAATAGCATTCTAAAGCCACTGTGGGAATAGCTGTCATGCTGTCAAAGTGAGGTGGCCTAGTTTGCTGTGCACCATCTTAAATGACAAGGGCCAAGTGTGTTTCGGATTTTTGGTTGTGTTATGTCTTTTTGAGCGGAGTCTTTTGTGGGAGGATGTGGGGTAGTACTTTCTGACCAGGTTACTGGCATTGCTTCTCCAGCGGATCTGCCCTCCATAAAGCTATGATAAAGATAGCTGGTTGGGGCACCTCTCAACTTCCCTTTGGTCTCCCCCTCTGGCAGGGGAGCCTCTGGCGGCGCGGCATTGGAGCATCGCCAGTCCTCCTGACTGCTGGCCCCAGGACTCGGGATCCTCGTGTGTTCTGGAACAATTCTTCCATGTAGGCTTCATTAGTGCTCACTATACCTCATTTCCCGGGGTGACTGAAGTTAATGTGGTAAACTAATGCCTGAGATTAGGTGAACAAAACAAAGCATTTAAGCTGAGGCAAGAGGCCTGCTTAACTGGAAGAGGTCCTCAGAGGGCAAAAGCTCAGACAAGGTGACAGGGTTAGGGCAGAGACAATTTTGTCAGCTGGGCTTTTGAGGTTCTGTGCCCTCTAGTTCTCAGCCTTTCTCTCAGTTAGGATATCAGCTGTTCACGGCAAGATCACAGCGGCTTTCACAGGGCTTTTGACATGAGTCCTTTGACCCAGAAATATTTCCCCCTCTTCCTTGGTAGATTCCGGTTCCCTTCCTAAGATGGGAGCCTCTTCAGCCTCTGGGAAGGAAACATCAAACATGTAGCCTTGGGGTGACCTTCCCTCACACTAAGAAAGTGTGTCTCTGTATAGCCAATTGTTAGTTCTGTACAGAGAGCTAAAAGCTGGCAGGATTTGGGCGTTGTCATTCCTGTGGCCTATCACTGGTTTTCTATACGTAAGTAAATGTTTGTTCTTCCTCATCTTCCCAAAAGATGAAGGTCAGGTAGCCCCGATTGCCTAAAGGCAACCCTAAGAAATGAATCCAGTGCTGCTGAGTGGTTCAGACTGGAATATGGCTTTTTGTATAATAAAGCGCTTACAGCTGGACCTGGGGCAGGAAGCACAGGACAGGACTTCCGGGCAGAGACACACAGGGAGATGCGGGGAGGCACCAAGGAAGCGAAGGAGACAAAGAAAGGAACAGAACGGAGAGGAGCGGGAACAGGGAAGTAAAGAGCTAGCCAGCCATCTGGCCAGGACACAGTGCTGGGAAGTTGGGTTAAGTTAGAGGCTTGCTGAGAGTCCACCCCAGTAAAATGCCTAGAAGTCTCCACATCTTTACTATTTGAACTGCTAGCAGGGTCCCAGAAAGCCGTGCACTAACATACAAAATGGACATTTACCAAAGGCCTCAAATCCAGGGCCTCAGTTCTGCTCAGTTTCTCTATATAGGTTTCATTTATGGAATCACAGAGGACGGCAACCAGACACCTCTACACAGAGGCCCCATATGCTTGCGTTCCAGCCAGGGTTTCTGAACAAGAGGGCTTCAATTCAGCCAGTCAGGCTGGTATGTAAGGTTTCATTCTCCTGCAAGGAAGAACTACCTAAGTGTTCTGAGGAAAAGCTAAGCCCTAAACCCTAGTCATCTTGCTAGCCTTCTTCTTCTTTTTTAAAATATATTTTATTAATTATTCATATAGCATCTCAATTGTTATCCCATCCCTTGTTTCCTCCCATTCCTCCCTCCCTCTCATTTTCCACTTACTCTCCTCCCCTATGACAGTGACTGAGGAGGACTTCCTCCCCCTGTATATGCTCATAGGGTATCAAGTCTCTTCTTGGATAGCAGGCTACCAAGAAGAGACTTGCTTGCCTTCTAAAAGGAGAGAGGACGGACGGCTGTGCCTGTGGAGGCTGCGGACACTCTGGGGCCTGGAGCACTGGGAAAGCAGCCTTGGCTCCAGGCCGTCCTGCTCTCCGTGTTAATATATTCAATGTCCTTTTGGTTCTTTAGATAAAGATGACGAGGGTGACATCTGCTCCAAAGCTGCTTGGCTGAGTGGCGATTCTGATGACTTAATGCCTTTTCAGACGTCTGCCACCGCTGCTCTTTGGTTTTTCCCTTTAAAGGGGCTGAATGGAATCGCTAAGCCTTCCTTAGGCCTATGTGGTTTTTTTTTTTTCTGAAGAAATAATTCAGAACACGTCAAGGACAAGTGCTGTCATTTTAGAAACAACAACAACAACAACCAAAAATGTGATTATATTATAAAGCAACCCCGCAGAATCTTTTAATTTCTTTGATTGTTGAAAGTAGCTGTGAGGAAACCTGCCGTCTGAGATGCGGGGCAGTTTATAAATGAGCACAAAGGACTGAGCGCTGGGACAGTGCCGTTTCTTAGCGGGATTGCCAGGGACTCCAGAAAGTAAAAGGGTCAGGAAAAGTTTATCAGAATTTGATAGCAGCCTCTGTGCAAACATCCGGATGAAATCACAGCCAATTACTATGTACGGCTTATGCCGGCACCTCCTCACCCCCAGTCTCCAAAATCTGTGGAGATTTAAATCTTTCATCCAGAACAAAGATTTGTAGGGTAATGACCTGATTTAGCTGCAAAGAAGAAATAAATCTGGCAGCTGGGACCAGAAGACATATTAATCTCCAAAGTTCACCGGAGCCTTTGTTTCCCTCTTTCATTTAAAAAAAAAATTTTTATGCAGTAAGAGAAAAAAAATAGGCGAGTGAGGGACTCTGTTTGTATTTCATCTCAAATTACATTGCTTGAGAGAAAAGGGCAGGGAAGTGGGGGGGGGGGCTGTCGTGCTAGACAGAGTTGAAAGAAAGATTTTTCATTGTGAGACAGAATAAGTGAAAGGATGGAGAGAGATAGAGTGGAGCTGGCCACCCCACGGTCCGCCTTGGTACAGGAAGGGGATGGGTAGACAGAGGACACTGAGCCGAAGGGGCACCTGGGGCACCCAAAGGGGGCTTTTGATCTCCTAGGCCTAACTCAGCCGGACAATTCACAACATGGTTTTGGACACCGAGGGGAATAATTATTCTGCGTTTCATTTCAGGTTTGAACCCCGGCACACTGTGACCTCGGGTGAGGCTACATCTGACTGTGTAGTCCAACGAAGGATGGCATCGGATCCAAACCCTCTGAAGCAGCCCCACCTTCTGGACACGTGACCTCTTCAGTTAGCTCTCTTTGTGTTTCCTTACCGTTGGAGAGCCCTGGGCTCATCACTTCACTTCTGCCTTTGTGAAAACACATTATAAAATATAACCATCGGAGTGTGATTCTAACAGTTCCAACTGATTGCTGTTCTTTAAGGAAAAAAAAATATGGTTAAGAAAAAAAAAAATCCTCAGCTTTGAAAGTGATGTAAGTTCTGCCTGCTGCAAAGAATATTGATTTAATGGTCACACATAATCCTGTAAAATTAGTCCTGAAACAGACACTAATTTTAAAGAATAGTGCTACTATTAACATATATCTCTGCTCAGCTGTGTGACAAACAGACTCGAGTCCCCTACGGGGAACTGAGAGGCCCATGTGTCTTTGTCAGTCTAAAGTTGCTGCCTTAGTGACAGTTTGAGTACTCTCCGCTATAGGATTGGATTCCTAAGCAAATTCTCTCAGCTCCCAAAGAACCAAGCGATAAAAATGGCCTTGTCTGTGTTTTTTGTTACTTCCTTTGGATCTCACTGAGCCAAGAGTCAGCTCCACCACAAGCAAATGTGTTGCGCATTGTCAGAGAGTTGTATTAATGGACGAAGGCCTACGCCAAAGGTCGTAAAGTATTTCTCTCACATGGCTGAAGAATAGCAATTTGGAATTTCCTTGGCTCTGTTGTGCCTTTTGCTGTGACGGCACAGGGTTTGTCAGAGGCAGCTTCTCTTGGCTCCTTGGACTAAATGAAAGACAAAGAACAGAATCTGCTGCCAGATCAGGTCTGATAAGATAGGTCGTAATTTTTTTTTTTTTCTAGTGAGGTTTAGAAGTTATATTTAGCATTAGGAGCTGTAATTAGCTATTAGTTCTAACTGGTAATCAAGATGAGCTGGGATTGAACCCAGTGAAACCAACAGGTTTTCTTTCCATATATGTATAGTGTGTGTGTGTGTGTGTGTGTGTGTGTGTGTTAGTGGTAGAACTGAGACTGAAGTAGGGTGTCCTCCATGTGAGGCAAGTACTTTCTCACTGAGCTATAGACCCAGGCCCAATAGGTTTTGTTGTTGGGTTAGTTTTGTTTGTTTGTTTGTTTTATTAACTGATGGTTTTATTAAGGACTTGTGTGACAAAACTAGGAAAACACACTCATAAGGCTAATGTAGACAACATAGAACACAGAACACAGAAATGTAGACCATAGTGAAAATGCACAGAATAAGGATTTTAAAACCAGTGTGGTAAAACCAGTGTGGTAAAACCAGTGTGGTAAAACCAGTGTGGTAAAAACACACCGTGGAAGTAGAAAACAGAAAAATGAAATCAAGTGAAGACCAATCATACTGCTGCCTTCCCATAGGAAACAATTTGTGCAAAGACCAGAGAGGACTAATGGCTGGGAAGCATGCCCAGCAGGAAGCACGATTTGGGTCCACATATAATTCTGTTCTGTTCCTTTGCTCAGGCCTTGGCACAGCACAGCCTCTGGTCTTGCCTTCTGGAGGAGAAACAGTCAGCAGGAAGCCTATACTTTAAAGCTGTACCTGCTTCCTCACCTCCATCTTTGGCAGAAACAAAGGTAGTCTGAAGGTACGGCTGCGAGAGGGCACATACCGGACACTGAGAGCAAGTGGAGGCTATGGTCCGCCCTTATGAGATAGCCTGAGTCCTTTAGTGTGGGGACAAAGAGGATGCACAGCAGATGCCCCTGGGGTTCTTACTATATTAAAGTCTAGCACAAGGATATATTGCTCTTATGATGCTGACACAAGGATCATGGAAATGTTAAGTGTTTAGTAAACAATTGGGTTTCTAGAGAAGCAAATGTAACCAAGTAGAATTTCCTATTTTCTAATGACATTGGGTGAATGTATTGCCCTTTGCATGTGTTACTATTAATATATAGTTTTTAGACATAACACCAAAGAAAATGTCAGTGTGGCTCTGTGTAGTTGCACAGTCTGAAGCAGTTGGGACTAACCCTGTAGTTTAAAAAAAAAGATGTGATTTTTGAAAGCAAAAATAGATGCTTTTCTCCCTGTATCTACTTCCGTCTCTAAACAGCACATTTCTTATAAAGATTGAAAGCCTATACTGAAAATAAGAGAGAAAAAAAAAACCCAATAAACAAACAACAAAACTAATCTCATGTATTGTAGATTGAGCAGGCACTTGTGTTCTGAATCTAAGTAGTAAAAGGTGGGTTTTCATAGCTGGGTAAATAAATGATTTCCAACTTAGGTTACCTTCTTTGAAAGAGACATTTTACCCTATAACCTCATTTGAAAATAAGGATTGTGAGCAACACAGAAAGAAATCAAAACAGCAAAAAGAAAAACGAGCCGATTTCACGTTTTTTTTTCACTCAAATTTAATTATTTATTTTATTTTATTGAAAAAATTTAAAATTACTCTTCTATCATACATTATGCCCTTACTGCAGTTTCCCCTCCCTGTCCCTGACCCCAGATCCACTCCTCCTCCTTTTCCCTTCAGAAGAGAACCGGTCTCCCAGGGCTATCATCCACACACAGCACAAGTTACAACAAGACTAGTCACACCCCCTCATATCAAGGCTAGACAAGGCAACCAAGTAGGAGGAGAGGGGTCCCAAGAGCAGGCAAAAGAGTCAGAGACACTCCCGCTTGCAGTGTTAGGAGTCCCAGAAAAACACAAGAGGACCTAGCACAGGCCCGCACAGTCTCCGTGATCGCCTCTTCAGTCTCCACACAGTGCTTGTGAAAGGTATTGTATTGTTTTATATGATCTGACGCTATCAGCTCTGCACTGCCAGGAAAGCCGTCAGACACACCTGTAAATAAGAAGCAAAGCTGCGGCACCACGGTGTGTGTTGCAAGTGCCAGTGACTATTCACGGTCACAGCTTCAGGGAGTCCATTGTTACTAGGGTGCTATCTACATAAATGCAGTTTCTCAGGTAAAGGCAGAATGTGCTGGTGATACGGGTCAAGGAATGTGAGGTATGCATTCAAATGCAAGGGAGCGTCTTTGGTGCTACTGCAGAGACAAAGCATTTTCTCTTGGCCTCATCGTGAGCTTATCCTGGCAAACTTGCCAAAATAACATCAAATCTCAACTCAATCAAAACCAAGGAAGTCAAACAGCTCAGCTTGCCCAACACTGTGCTGCTTGATTTGCCAATAAGCCTAGCTCATGCTGTAGGCATATGAATGGAGGCCTCTGTTTTGTTCTGAACCAAAAACATTTAGGAATTGTGTGTTGGGTCAAAAAAGTGTAAACCGTGTCCGTCTTTTCTTGTCCAGTTGAAACTTTGCTAATGAATGTTCTCAAGGCAGTGAGTGATTTCCCCCCTAGTCTATTGCTAAGTGAATCTTCAAGGCTGTCAGCTTTGAAAATCCTTAGGAAACACGGGCAGAGTAGCAGAGCTGGTTGACTGACTGCACGGTCTCCTCAGGAGCCAGTTCTTTATGAATAGTCAACAAATACTAAACAATTAGGGATGTAGCTATGGAGGCACAGCCAGGGGCTAAGTGGCATTTTAAAGGTTTTAAATGCATTAGGATGAAATCTGGAATTGAAATTTAGTGTGCTTAGCTTCTTCCTGATGTTTGCCACCATGTGTGTCACTCTGTTTCCTTAATCACAGAGAGCCAGCGGTTCTTGACCTACCCCTAACCTACGGCCCCATCAGGCAAAACTTGGAACCCCCCAGGCAATGACCTGCTTTTCAATGGAAGAACTTATTTCCTGCCAGCTGGAACACATCAAGGAAAGCCATTTCTCTGATAGCCTCATTCTCGCCAAAAGACTGGAAAATAACTTATTAGAGAGCTGAACATCTCAGGAGCCACAGCAACAGCTGCACCGAATAGAGATCATGCAGAATGAGTGGACACTGTGAAACTGGATTGACGGACACAGGCGCAGTCTTAATTCCAGGCCTCACTTTGATCTTTCTAACAGAGGTCGGCAGAGGGGACCCTGAATGCATACACGCGCAGTCTGACTTAGCTTGTCTGCTCATGGGTAAATTGTCTTTGTAGTCTTTGTGTATGTGGTGCTTGAGGTCGTAGTTAAATTAGTAATAGGGGCTTGTGGCTGAATGGTATTTTTAGAATCTCTTCATAGTTCACATTTCAAGATTCTTAATTAGGCCACGTAACCTATTTGAGAGATAAACTCAGTTTAAAATATATGTGTGTATTTATGAAATGATGTTATTCTATAAAAAGTAAGGGGGGCTAGATTCAAATAATGCATTTACAATATGCATTCCTATCACGCTATTGAATAGTTTGTAATGTAATGAAATGGGTAGCGTGGAAATTGCGTTATTTGCCAAATATATGAATTTAGTAGGTATTGTTTGTGCATAGCAGGCTTTCAATAGCATTAATGGAAATTTTCATTTGTACCAGAGATTTTAAAATTGTACAAAGTTTTTAAATAAAGAGAGGAAAATCTAGTTCTGTGGTGTTTCTGGTCTCTGTGAAAGCTCAAGGACCTCAGTTTGGATCCCCAGCACCCATCTTAAGCATAAAAGCCAGACATGACCACATGCTGCTATAACCACAGCATGGTGGCGTGGGGAGGGTGGAGATAGCCAGGGAGAGGGGTGAAAGGAGGGATGGAGGGACAAAGGGAGGGAGGAAGGGCAGGAGAGAGAGAGGGAGAGAGAGAGAGAGAGAGAGAGAGAGAGAGAGAGAGAGAGAGAGAGATTGACTCTGTCTTGAGAAAATAGGGTAGCATCCTCTTCTGGCCTGTGCACATATGCATTTCTCTCTCTCTCTCTCTCTCTCTCTGTCTCTCTGTCTCTCTGTCTCTCTGTCTCTCTCTCTCTCTCTCTCTCTCTCTCTCACACACACACACACACACATACATGCCAGTTTAATACAAAGATTTGAAAGTTAAAAGTAAATATTACATTCAAACTTGTAAGTGAACCTATTAGACAGTTTTAACATTGACAGTTTAGAATAGGAAATCTGTTACTATTTAGCATAAAAGGACTAGTGTTAAGTGTGTAAGATAACCCAATGAATTTCTTTTTTAAGTATTTTTATATATACATTTATATTATTACACATATATAAAATAAACTACCCACAGCAAGAAGAACCACAAAACAATCAAGAATTATATTAATGCTACATTCATAGCGTTTTGGCCATTTGTATTTGGCAACCTTGAAGAAAACACTTTTCCTGTCTTGGTTAGTCTAAAATTTTGAATGTAGATCGATATCTATCATATCTCATCTCTATCAACTTAAAACATCTATCTAGACCTAAAAATATCTTGACTCCTAAACAACTAAGCTTAATTGTAAAACTAAACTATCTGGTCCTCAACTCTATCAAAGACTTGAGAAGGAATAAAATTAATTACCTGGGTAAACAGGAAGTGCAGGTTAGCAGCTTCCAATTTTCAAAAAATGACAGAGACAATTTGCTGCCTGAATAGTCACCCAAAACTCTCTATAATGTTGGAGCATCATCTTTAGCCTTCTGGCCCAGTATATCTAACATATTTGTGAGGCAGGAACCATTGAGGACTTGCTTACCCAGTCTTGGCACATGTTATATATATTTCTACTGTAATATGAGGCATTGCACCCATGCAACTCAAGTAGAATACAAGGTTTACCTCCAGTACTTGAAAGTGTTATTGCAGGCTGATTAGGGTAAGTTATACAAGTTAATTGTTAATTGATCAAATCATGGACATGTCAATTACTAGTCTATTTATATTACAAGAATATACATCCTAGGTTTAACAGATAGATATGATTTTATAGATAGATAAGGTAAAATAGTTAGATAAGGTCTTCAAAAACCTCAGAGACCTACAGAATATGGCATTTAAAGATGGTTTTTACTGTTTTATTTTAAAGATTCATTGGTAATAAGACAGGTTAACTCCTGGCAACACCCAGTCTACCTCAAAGAAGATGATGAGCATCAAAGAACCTCCTTATGGAGATGGCTTAAAATGTGGCAAAATATCCTCATTTCTGCCACTGACAGAATTCTGCCTCAAAATGGGCAAGCTTGGATGCAGCCACATTTAATGGCCAAACTCTGCCAAGACAGGGTAAGATGAATGAATTTCAATGAAAGATAAATTAAAATTTCAAAATAATTTCCAGTACCCTGGTCAAGTAAAGTAGGTTTTGATTTTACTTATTATTAAAATCCAAACAAAACAAAACAACAACAACAAAAAAACCAACAACCAAAAAACAAAACCACAAAACCCTGGACTGTAATAATATATTGTTATAAATGAGTGCTCTCATTTACCTTATGTCAAGCTATGTCACACATTTTGTCTTACTGAGTATCGTGTTATCTCGGGGAATGAGTTCATGGATGGAAGAACTGAGTCTTAGAGACAGTAAAATGGAGTGGTGAGAAAGTAACTGCCAAATCTCTTCATGTACTCTTGAAGTGCTTGAAGACCTGACACAGGTGCCTACACATGCGTCCAGAAACACCTCACAGACTTGCCTACAGGGCAATCCGATGAAGACCGTACTTCACTTGAGATCCCCTTTTCATGGAGGCGTCTAGATTTGTGTCAAGCTGATAAAACCCAACCGGGATAGCCAGCGAATACTGATGTCAGCTGAGATATACCTACCTATATTTTTACATCCTTCCTACAATGAAAATAAAATATTCAAAGCTTAAGTACTTATATTAAAACACACACACACACACACACACACACACACACACACACACACACACACAAGCAAGAAATACTTCATTTAAAGCCCCAACAAAGAGGAGAAAAACATTAAATTCTTTTAAATTGCCCTGCACATTTAAAGAGTCTGGGCTTATAAAACGGGCATATGTTGTTTAGCAGTTTCCTCCAACATCAAAACCTTCCACCTTGCAGGAAAGCTCATTAAACCAGGAAATAAACAACCCAACGATATCTTCAGGAAGTCACTGAAACTAAACAGATTCACTAGCCCCTCCCCCCGCAAGAGTGTAAGGCAGCAAAGATTGCAGAGTCCCACTTAGGAATACCAAACTGCCTGGGCGAAACATAATTGAGTTCAGAAGCCTGGAGAAAGCAGAGACCAAACAAGCAGCTTAGAAGAAACAAGAACCATCCGAGCAGCCTGGAAGGGGTTCAGACCAACTGAGACACACAGATAGAACACTCTCCAAGCCGTAGAGCTGCTGGCATTGTGTGCAGTGTGCTCCAGGTTGCCAGCTTTTGTGGGCTGTGCTGTGCTTTGGTGATGTAGCTGTCTTTGAGTCATTTCTGCTCCTGGAAGTAACTCCTCATTTGTCTTTCTGTAAGTAACCTCAATAAAATTCAAGTTAGACTTTGGTAGCATCCATACTTTGGTCCTGTCATCAGACACAATTAGTTGTTTGTTCCTGTTGTAGTGTTTCATAACAAACATGTGATTGTGACATTTAAAAGAAGGATGTGCCCTAGAGCTAATTGGAACAATTGTTCAAGTCTAAAATCAAAAGTTCAAACCTGTGACTTTTCTTCAGTTCCTGGGCAGTCGAAAAGATGACCCCTGGGAGACTGAACAGGAAACCGGGGAAGCTAGTGGGCGCTAGTGAGCTGCTTTTGATTAATAAGGTCTCAGGGTGGGGTGGACCTGCAGAGCAGAATGCTCTTTTCTTGGTAGCTGGTAACCAGGCTGAAAGTGATCCAGGATATCCCCTCCCCAGTACAGATAAGTGTTTGTTTTGGTCTGCAGAAAATTCTTATTTTGAAAACTGTTCATCTAATAATGGCATGAATCAATGATTTAGACTTAAGGGAAAACATTTTTAATATCTCCTAAGCTACCATCACCACAGACACACACACACACACACACACACACACACACACACACACACACACCACCTAGCAGGCTATCAAAGTTTGTGTAAAATTTAGACCATATTTCTCTTGGTTTGCAGCATTGAGCTCCTTTTCCTGATTTCAGGTTCACTATATGTAGACATTTAAAACCAAAGTCTCAGTTTCAGAAGACCTTGGGACATATTCCATCTTGTCTTTGACCTCATATTCAATATTTACTCCTCCCCCAACTGTCTGTGTCTCCTCACCTTTCTCCCTTTCCTTTGCCTTTGTATCTTTTCATTTCCTTGTCAGTGTCCCAGGGAGGTCCCACCTGATCCACTGTTGTTATAAGCCTTCTCTTCAGCTTTTGATTAAACCTTTCTTTGAAGTCTGTGAAACTGGATACTAAATGACCTGTAAGAAATGAAAAGGAACTGAATTCCATTATACTGTTGCCCTAAACGCTACTTCTTTTGAAACCAATTAGGGGAAAATTTACTTCCTAACAGACTAAACTCCAGGTTTTCTCTGTGCTCCTGAAAAATAGGTTAACATAATGTCTTTCCTCTCAGAATCCGATTACCTTGGCACATCACAGGACTGAAGTGTGTTGTGGGAAGGTGCTTTGTGAGGTGGTATCAACCCTCCTTCCCTCCAGACAGCTTCAGCAAACATACTGATATGACTCGGGGAGTTGGGGGGTGGGTGGTGGAGGATTGTGCTTCATAGAAAAATGATGTCATACGGAGCCATAGCACCACACCCTAGCTGGTGCACTACTCTGGGGGAGGAGTCAGATCTTTACACGGAAGCCAGGGGCATGCTCACATTCTCTGCACGTGTGCTACTGAGAGCACAGTTAACAGAAGACCAAGCCAACTAGAGTTAGACATGGCCTTCAATACTGAGCAAGTGTCGGTGGCTAATGTTCTCACCTCTGAGAACATTTCTGTCCTGCACCCTAGTGATTCAAAAGTCCAAGCAGCTGTTACTGTTCGGCCCAGTGTTGTCCCATCTCTAAGACCCTGCTGGCATAGCTGTGGTGATTGATGGCACTCCATGCCCTGCACCTGGGGGTGGCCCACCTGCAGGGAGATTCCTGGGTCAGGGGACAGACAGGCAGCTTGTCTCCCTCCATCCTCCTGGGAGGCTTGAGAGTCCCCACTTCCTTTGGAAAGTGAAAGAACTGAGTTGATTTACAGGACAAATAAAATATCTGAGGAAGTGGGGATTAGCTGTTACTTATGGCTACAAAAGATTTATGAGATTACATGGTAACTGAGCCTACACTTAAAGCTGTAGTCATTATGGTCCACAGCGTTCCATGCCTCATTAGAGGGAAATAAGTCTAGAGAGTGGAGAACAGCAAGGCTTCCTGTTGAAAATGTTTCTGGTTTTGGTGCAGATGCGATCCATAATCAAAGGCGCACTCTTCATCTTTTATGGCATCTTCCCAAGGCAGGTTTCTTTGGAATCTACAAGTCTTAATGGAGTTGGGTGGAAAATCCTATTATTTGGAGAAACTGAGGCCTAGGACATTCTACACTTTAAAGAGCATAAAAGAATCAAACGGCTGAGACAATGACACCTGGGAATTCGATTTCGAGTCTGTTTTTTTACCTCTCCAGAAACCTGAGCGAAGAACAAGAGGGAAAGAGAAGAGGGGAAAGGCTTACTGGTTCGTCGGCATGCCTCACTGCTCCCTATATTCAATTCCATTTCAAAAAGCCATCGCCCCCCCCATCCCACGGCTGTGATAGACTCCGTAGTCCTGAAGCAAGTTAAGAGACTGAAGGGTGCTTGTGGGGTGCAGTGAGCTATTTTGAGTGTGCTGTTTGAAAATTGAAATTGCAGGAGCAATGTCTGTAAAGGCTCAATCACATTCATATTCTAGAAGAAGAAGGGCCCAGCAAAGTCCATAGGTGTGTGCCTCAAGAAGCGGGCTCGGTTACAAAGCCTGTCTGCATGCCTTTCACCACCTCTACTGCTGCTAGCACTTGTTACTCCACCTGTAGCGTCAGCATCACCCAGCTGATGATTGGAAATGTGTAATGCAAGTTCATCTCAGACATATCAAACCTCAGCGTGCCGTTTAACATGACCCTGGGGGTTTATATACATATTAAAGTTGCATGATCATTGTGCAGGCACAGAGGAGCGGGTTAGGTCTGAGATCCATGGGCAGGACTCCTCCTCAGAAAGGGAGTTTGCTATGGCCCAGAGACAGATGCGTTTAGCAGGCAGGATGGTCCTGCGAGGGTGTGCCTGTTTGTATTCATCAGAATATGTTTTAGGGAAGATGAATACTTGGCTTGATCTGTAATACTGTTTACTTCTCCCTGTGTTGGAGATGGAACCCAGAACTCGCCGTATGAGGCAAGTTGTACATCCCAGCCCAATACTGGGGCTTTCAGTCCTTGCTTTTATTTTTATTGCCTCCATTTCATTTAATGTAGACAGGGAGCTAATAGCAGTTTTCTTGTGCATGCTGCTATTGTGTCTCAGGAGAATGGATGTTTTAAACGATCTTTGAGAAATATTTGAGTAAGTAAGTTTTAATAAAATACAGCATTTGGGGCTCCCATGTAGGCTAGCTCCTGACACTGTGCCCACTAAAATCATGAATATTAACTTATAAGGGAGGTTTGGTTTCAGAATGATTAGCAGTTTTGGTTTTGGGCCTACTTAATTGCCAGCTCCTTATACCCAGAATGGAATTATCACATTTAAAATTATAAGCAAAGATTTAATGCTAACCCTACACCAGGCACTTGTTCTTTTCTTTCCTTTCCTTTCTTTCTTTCTTTTTGGTAATTGCATTCAATTTCAGGGAGAGAAATGTGTGCTCTGAGGATGATCTTATTTTATACAGTGTTTTCTAAGCTTCTTTGTCTTGAAGTGAAGAGCAGTTTGGTCGTGGATGATGGTAATTGGACAGACTGAGGTAACACATCTGTCTTTGGAGAAGGAGGAAACATGAGGTTCCTTCAGAGATTGGGCTTTTTAATGATATAAGTGCAGGGTAAATTTTCTTTTTTTCCTTTACTTATAAACATGCTGCTTTAGGACAAATAAAAGCCGTGGTTCGGTCTACGTATCTCTAGCTAATGAGCAGAGGACATGGCGTTGTGTTCTGTGTTCTCTGCCTTCCCAATAGCAGCCTTTTCTATATGAGGAAGTGCTCAACTGTTTGCAAGCAGGATTATGATTAACACTGAAATTATAACAACAGTTTGCAAAGGAGAAGGTTCGGTGATGCTGCTAGTGACAAATGACATGGAAACAGTTTTAAGTCCTATCAAGTGCCACCTTCTCCAATAAAAGTGACACAGGTGTTGTGTGTCTGAAAGGAACAATGATTTCCCATATGATGAAGATCTATGGTCCCTTGATCCTTTCAAGATTCCCATATGAGAGGATAGGCTTCATGATGGGTAGAGCTGCAAATGCAGGCGTGGCCACACATAGATATCTTAGAAAGACCCAATTCATAGAACAGATTCTCCACGTGCCTGGAAAAGGGAAGAACAGTGGTTGACAATGTAGGGAAAGCTGATGAAATTCAATCAAGAGAATTATTGCACACAATGGTCCTGGCTACAGCTTAGTCATCCTTTTCCTTGGGTCTCTGGGGGGAAAAGTGACAACACTGAGCAATTGTATTTGCTGTGTTTCAGTTGCTGCCATCACTACATCCTAAGCACTGCGCTCAGCAGTTTGTGTGCACACATCCCTCTCAGGATATCCCGAGCACCCCACCAAGTACTTTGCAAACCCAGTTATTAAAAGAACTTCCCACCATTGATCTCATTACAGCATCCTCCTCCTTGTAGAGCTAAGCCAACAGTCTTAGAGACATGTAACTTTTCTGACGCAAACAACTTATAAGTGGCTGAGCCAGAACCGAGTCCCTGGCTTGCTGGGGATCAGTGACCACACTTGTAATGGCCTGGCTAGTCCATGAACCATAGAGCAGACAGTTAGCACATGTTCCTCACCGACTAGCTGCTTCCCAGGGCTCTCTCCCTACAAGGTAAGTGGTCCTTCCTTGTTCCCTGGGTTTCTTGGTGTTGAAGCTCCCCTTACAAGCCCTGTGGTCTCTAAACTGTCCACTCACATATTCTACTACACTTAGAATGTCCTCTGTTACTCTTCTTTTATTCTTTTACTCTGGCCTCCATTTTTTTCCATGTCAAACTAGACACTAAATGAGGAGCTAAATGCGAAAGCATTTTAGAAAGTTAGAATAAAACCAAACATAGACTATCATGATTATTTCAGGAACAGCCTCCTCCATCTGCATGATGAAACCACTCTTTTCAATCAAACATTTAGCAAAATTCCTTCTGGAGATCCCAGAAGGCAAAAAAGCCAGGAATCAGTCTTAGGAGGTGCCAGGCAGTCTCAAGTGTCACTCTGCATTATGCATGTCAGTACACCTTAAAGCCAGCAAAGGGCAGCTTCCAGCTTCAGGGAAACGGGGACATTTTGGAGGAGTGTGTTGTATGCTGTCACTCAACAGCTATTTCAGGACCAAAAGGTTAAATAGTTCTTTTGCCAAGACAAATGAATGGGCTGAGAATGATAGCAGTGGCGACTGGATAAAATTAGGTGAATGAAAAAAGAAAGCGATACAATGCACAGAAAAACAGTCAGGAATTCTGTCTCAATGGAAGTTGCTTACAGTAAAAAAAAAAAAAAAAAAAAAAAAAAAAAAAAAAAAGCTTTAGAAAAATTAGTTGTTAAACTAAGGCTTTCTCTTACTGTGTATAACTGGCACCAAAAGTCTTTTGGAAATAATATAGGAGTTATAAATGACTGAAGATTAACTAAATGCTGATTGTGAGTGGCTGTGAGATCTCAAATTGGATGCAGTTTCTGATTTGTCCTCTTAAAATGCTGTGCCCAGATGGGCTCCTCGCGAGCCATGCCAAGCAGATCAGCGTCTAGATGGTCCCAGATTCCCAAGGCGGCCGTGCTCACAGCTCTGCTATTACTCCTGCAGTCAAATTTTTGGGTCTGATCACAGGATGATTTACCAACTGCACCACAACAGAAGACGTCCGTGGCTGTTCAGCACCGAGCCTCAGGGAGGCTCTCCCCAGGCCTAGCCCAGAAACTCTCAGAGTCCTCGCTTCTTTGTTCCAGCTGTTAGAGACCAAGAAGGTCTTGGCCAGCAAATTATTCCAAATGGCAGGGAGGATACAGAGGAGAAACTCATTTCAAGAAATCTCGGATTGAATTGTGATGAATTTATTTTTGAAAAACCATATACGGAGGCTTTAAAAAAAATAAACACCTATTTATGAGGAGGGAAGAAACGGAACCTCCTTACTGCTTTGTGAATGTGAGGCCCACTCCAGTGTCAGGGGAAATGTAAAGCAGTTGCTATAGACACTCTAGTCTCCCAGCCCATCTTCCTAATTCCCTTCCTTCTGCCTTGATGCCCTAGTTTCCCAGAATCCTTGTGGTAGACTTAGGAGAACATTACCAGACATATATGCATTGGTATCTACTGGATGCATTATGATTATGATTAGATCAATTATAACCAATGAGGTAATTTAACTTACAGAAACCTTGATGAATATGTAACATTCTATACCATGAGGGAAATTTAAACTAAGGGGAAGCTGGGAACAGTGCTTGTACATATGAATGAATCTGAAAATGTGATGGGAAGGACAAATGCTTGTTCGAGTTAGCCTTGAATCAAATTTCCATTCCTAATTTTATCTTTGGGTTAGGAATACCTGAAAACAATCTGAAGAGAAGGATGCTGGAAGTACTAATGTTTCAGAAATGTTAATATCCTGAGAACCATTTTTGTTATTTTTTTTTTTAGAAGAGATGTAATCCAGAGACAACAGAGTGCAGAAAACATGTGGGAAGTGTGTGGCTGTCTTAGAGAGCTCCCTAGAGAGCAGAGATGAGGCAGCCCTCTAAATGCATAACCCAGGGTTATGACCTCTTTGGGGGCAGTAGCATTGCATATCAGATATCCCACATATCAGATATTTACACTATGATTTATACCAGTAGCAAAATTACAGTTATTAAATAGCAAGGAAATAACTTTATGGTTAGGGGTCACTGCAACATGAAGAACTATATCAAAGGGTCGCAGCATTAGGAAGGTTGAGAAACGCTGCTCTAGAGTAGAAAGCCTAGAGCCTAACACTTTTGTGGCAAAGATTGTACTAGTACATAGCTCTAGAAGGGAAAGGAAGGGAAGGAAGCAAGGGATGAGGCTTCCTGAGGAAAGCTGGGCCAGAGCTGTGGCCCTGAAAGAGCCCTTGCTTGGGAAGTCCCTTTGCTTGGGACAATCTTGCCAAACAACGTACATGCTTACTCCTCCTTCCTGCCCGCTGTTTGCCCTGGCTCCCAGTTATTCCAGAGTGTACCGGCTGCCCTGCATTGTTTCCTGGGGGGCTGAGACAGAGAAGCTTCCATTAACAAGCGACTGAGGCTCTGGTTGTGGGAGGAAGGGTGCTCGTGAATGGCTAAGTGCATCTGGGGACAGCTGGTGACTTCAGGTGGTGGCTGTTGATGCTAACTACCCCAGGTCAGGGGGGTATGAGAGAGGAGTGAAAGCACAGAAACAACACTATGTTACCCAAACATAGAACAGGTGGAGACGTGAAAAGACATTGGCTTGCCACCGAGTACCGTCAGAGTAAGTTAGGCTGGGTGCTGGGTGCTGGGTGCCCAGAGCTAGAAGAGGGACATGCCAGAGCACAGCAGCGGGGCTGCTCTGTAGATTCAATAGTCAGAGGAGCTATATGCCTTGGCTTGAGACTAAGGCCATTCTGGATGGATTAATGTTTTCCAAGTATGCAATCCTGGCCACTTAGTGTACAGTCCATGCACCTCTTAGTTTAAAAACAAGTCTTGCCTTGGCAACTTACCATAACGGCTTTGCTCATCAGTGCCCAGCCATTGTAGAGAATAAACCTTCCTTAAAAAAGTCAAGACACCTGGGCTGCTTAGGAGATGGTATTGTGGATGAGTTAGAATCAGATAGGGTTGGGTTTGGATACTGGGCCTGTCACCCCTTTGCAATGTCATCACGTATGCCAAGAAAGCCAGTCTGTGTGTCGTTGCTTTTGGGTAGGTTGCCATACTGTGTGAAGACAACTGCTTTGCTGTTACTACCTGAGATTGCATGCTCTTCATCTCATGGGTACCAACAAAGGATGGCTCATGCCTTGCCTAGTGAACAGTTAATGTTATATTAATATTTATATACTTCTCCAAAAGAACATGAGGTGTTGAGAAGCACTGGGCTGGTAAGCCCTAGGAAATTACTTTTAAAGCTGTTTCAAGTTTCAGTGTTACATAAAATAAGAAATTCTAATGAGTTAAGTGGTTTCTTTTTAGAAGATGGCTAGCTGTTCTCACGACTTACTAAGTTAAATTGAAAGGAGACAATTGCATGAATGTGAACATTAATTTGAAGAATTTCCTGTTTTGAACGTTCCCTTTATTATTGTCATCCATTAGTAAGCACAACCACACTGACCATAAGTGATAACTCTCTTAATCATGGCCTTCTGGCTTTTATAGCCATCTCTTTGATACACACATGCTAAGAGGCTTTTTTTTTTCCTTATCAGTAACATGGTGACTATTCCAAACCGAAGTGGGCATGCTAGCCCCTGTGTGCTGCTCAATCAACAGAACACAGTGGACTCAGCCCCAGCCAGCGCCCACTTGAAGCAGAAATGTAGGCATATTCTACTCTTTTGCTCTACTGTCCAGTTATTTTTGAGGAAAATTATTATTTTTCACTTAATTAAGATTTGTGCCTTTACAGAGGTGAGGCCAGCAGAGCGATTCTTCCTTGATCTCTCTTCTGATTGCAAAGCAGAAATCTCTTGAGAGTGAAAAATTGAGACAAAGAGCACATAGCAGCTTCCGTGTATTTATTAGTGTGTTTGCAGCCGAAGCATTGGCTCTTACTTAACTCAATAATGCTTTAGTTCATGGCATGAACTTAAAAACAGTCAGGGTTGCAAACTTGTGCTCCGTGGAGTAGTACCGTTTAATGAGTTCAAGCTGGCTTCCGGGTTTACCATCTGTGGAAATGGGCTAGTTAGCAAGTTTCTACGAATAAAAAGGAAAAGTAGAACAAAAATAATCACCTTATATGTTTGTCCTACTTCCCTTCGTACTGATGTGACAAGACACCCTGAGCAAAGGGAAGTTAGTGGGGAAAGGCTTTCTTTGGCTCTCAGTTCCAGGCTGCAGTCCTTACTGCAGGGAAGTCAGGGTAACATGGGACAGCCAATCATGCCGTAACCACAACCAAGGACGGAGAGACCAGCTGCCTGCCGCTGCCACTTCTGCCCAGCTTGCTTTCTTTACTCTCCCACAGATCAGGCCCCAGCTGTGAAATGGTGCAACCCACATTCAGGGAGGGTCTCAACCAGCTCAGTTAACAATCAAGGCACTCCCCTGCAGACATGCCTACAGGCCCAGCTGATCTAGATAATTCCTCATTAAGACTTTCTTCCTAAGTCAATCTAGGCGGTGTCAAGTTGACAGTTAATACTAACCAGTAAACTGTTATCCTGAGAGTTTGAATTATTGAAAGAATGTGTTTTGGAAAATAAGAATTTAGAAAGCATCATCTACATGTTGTGCTTTTTGCCTGTAAAGAATATTGTTATAGGAAACACATCATATAAGGGACTCCTGTTCTCTGTGTTTATTTGCTGATACAACTGTGTCTATTTTATCAAGCATAGAGTTCAGCATTAATTGCATTTTGATTGAAGGATCAGGGAATGATCTAGGTAACCCCTCACCCTGACACTCTCATTTATTATCCTAAATATTGCCTGGGGACTTACAATCTGCTGTGAATTTCTAGGAAAAATGTAACACTAACAGAAAATTTTATTCAAACTGTTGAGCACAGGGCACAGCCAGGGAAATTAATGTAAAAAAATTATGCAACTGGGATTTTCTTTTTTGTTGATTAGTAATTTGTACTTTGCAGTGAGTTAAAGAGAAAGTGATCTAGTTTTAAGGCCTCAGCTCTGGGGGATTTGGTAGCAGAGAAAAATTCTCAGCTCCATTATGTTGCTGACCTCCTGAAATTAAGAAATAAAGAAGGTGTGGGATTTGAAATACATAACAGAGATTGCATTGCAATTACCTGATAAATAACTATGAAAAGTTTATTAACTCGTTAAAAAATGACCCTCTCGCATGTATACCACACTCAATAAAAATGAACAAAATCAGAGTCTGGTTTTACTCCCTTCCGTAGATTGCTCCTCATCTTGCATGAGAAGACGAGCAATTATTTCTGTTGCTATCTTTACACACTGTTGCCATTTTATGATTTTCAGGCATTTGAAATTCTAATTGTAAGTTTTATACATCACAACTATACAATTAAAGAAAAATGAAATTATCTATAGGTACAATTTAACTATATACTTGAAAAATGGATGAAATTAGTACATGAAAAATATACTTCACATTCCTCAGCAACTTACTTGTGCACACAATTTCTAGCAGAAGAATATCTAGGCATTGACTTGCTGAAGAGGAGAAAGTAAATGATTGACTATTAACTGGAACAGCAGCCCACGATCATCCCTGTCAGAGACCACCAATGTGAGAGCAAATGGCAGAATTCCCCAACTTTTCTTCAAACTGACCCCAGCCCTCCACATTCTGATGTTTCCAACCCTGACCAGGTGATGTTAGTGATGAACTTCTTTCACTCCCCAGAAATCATACTCTAGTTAGTAATCTCTTTCTTGTCTTAGGAGGGACAATTTTGGAAAAGCTGTAATTATGATGTGATGTAATAAAATCATGGCAGTTTGCTTGGGAAACATATAGCATTCTTATCACCTGAATACACACACACACACACACACACACACACACACACACACACACACACA
>OU015743.1:108937329-109003618 GCA_907169655.1 Acomys percivali | reverse complement strand
AGGAGGACAGCATTCCTAGGCTCAGTTGTCGATTTACACATCTTAGCTAGATCTCTTGGAACTGGCTGGGAATCAAAAGGCTAAAAATTGGAGTTTACAAGAATTCTAATGCCAGAGAAAACCGAATTCTAGACAAGCATCTCAACACTGGCTACCTCAGACCTACAAATCTCCATCAGCAAGCACACTTAAAATAAATATGAACCAGTAGTTATTCACTCACTTATCAAATATTTATGTAGTAGGTGCCAAAAGACCCTGTGCTACATGTGGGCATTAAAAAAAAAAAAAAACAAAAAAAAACAGAGAGATTCCCTCATATTCGGAGGTAAAACTGGACTAAGGGAGCCAGCCAATGTACAAGAAACCCAGTGAGGAAACAGTGAGATTGTAATAGGTATTTGGGAGAAGGCAAAGGGGACCGGGAAGGGGGAGGGGGATGGGGAGGGGGGAAGGAGGAGAAGTGGAAAGAGGAGGGGGAGGGGGAAAGAGGGGAATGGGGAGCGGGAGGGCACTACAACAGAGATCTAATGAGAAGGAGTGGTGAAATGAAAGCTTGGGAAACACCCCCCCCTTTCTCTTCTATAAAATATGAGCAGGCCATTTTGGCCCCTCTACTAAAAGCACTGAAGTGCTAAATTAGTTTTCATGTTGACACTCTACTTATCTTCCTGAGAGGCCCAAATCTTCAATATTCCTCAATTGCATTTCCCATGCATAGGTAGTGGAGGATGGACTTAATCGCCAGGATATTTGAGCAGATATTTGTGGAAGAGCATCCTTGTCAGGCAGAGACAGCAACCTGAAATGCACACCGGATGGCATATTCCCAACCACCTAATGAATCTACACCCTCCCAATTGGGATCTCTGGTGCATTTACTCATCTTCAACCAGTGTAATTAAAGATGAAAAGTGTAACACTGATGTATCCTTCTCTGGGGAGGGAGTTGTTTTAATTGTAGACCCATCAGTGGAAAATGAACTATGTTGGAGAAAGATCAGGCTTAATTACACACCTGTTGGTAGTATTAAGCGAAGCTGTTGCCTTCTGCTGTAATAACAGAAGACCATCTAGAAAAACTCCGCAATTTGGCAAAGCTCAAAATGTCACCTCATTAGAGCTTGCAATTTCTGCCTTTTTCAATCATCGAGTCATCAAACTGTGGCAAAAGGGCCGCAAAGTTATTCAGTAATTCACATAATTTGAAGACGAGAGAACCAAAGTCTGTAGACTTAAATAATTTGTCCAAATTATGCAAATAATTTGAGGGGCATTTATTAATCATTTCTGCAGACTGCCCTTGTCATCTGAATGCTATCTTCCTGGATCTTTGTGTTAATTTCCATCTACTGTGAGAAGCTTCTACGATGAGTGATGAGCAAGGCATCAATCTACAGGTGTGGACATATGTCTTCATGGCTCACTTAATTGCTATATTCCTTTAGCATTAGGAAATGCTCCTTCAGTTTCTATTTTGCAGAATAATTTGAGGAGTATTGACATTATTAGAATTCTGCACTGACTCCATCTGGCCCTGGAATATTTTTAACTTAGTTACTGATTCAATTTTATTATGGTATGGCTAATAGGGATGTTTACATTGTTTGTCTAATCTTGATTCAATATTTTGATTCACTTGTATCAAGAAATATATCCTTTTATTTTAGGTTTTTCAGTTTAGTGGAATACAGATATTTTAAGTATGATCTTATGATTCTCTGAGTTTCTTCAGTGTTTGTTATAATGCCTGCCTTCTCATATCTAATTTTATTGATTTTGTCCTTCTCTCTTTGCCTTGTAATTAATTTGGGTAAGGATTTGTTAATCTCATTGTTTGACAAAGAACCTATTTTTTTATTTCATTGATTCTTTTTTTTTTTTTTGTCTATTTCATTAATTTCAACCTAGAGTTTTGATTAATTTTTCTCATAAGAGGAAATTAATAAGAATTAATTATTCTTTTGGGTATTATTTATTATTATTTTCTATAGCTTTCAAGTATGTCATTAATTTATTTACATTAGATCTATCCAGTTTTTAATGTAGGCAGTTAGTGCTATGAACATTCCTCTTAGAACTGTCCTCATTGTATCCTATAGATTTGGGGTTTTGTGTTTTCATTTTTACTCAGTTTTTTAAAGTTTTTAAAAAATTTTTTTCTTCTTGATTTCTGCTTTACCTAAGTTTCATTCAGTAGTAAGTTATTACATTTTCATGAATTGTATACTTTCTGCCACTTCTACTGTTGTTGATATTCAGCTTTAATCCATTATGGTCAGGTTGGATACAAGGCATTATTTCAATTTTCTTATATCCATTGAGACTTGGTTTGTGTCTTCATATATGGTCAATTTTGGAGAAAGTTCTATGAACTACTGAGAAGAAAACATATTTCTTTAGGGGTAGAATGTTCTATTTATCTGATCTTCCCATTTGACTTTTGATGTTATTTGATTCTAGTATTTCTGTTTAGTTTTTGTCTGGATGACCTGTCTGTTGGCAAGAGTCACCCACTATGACTGTGATTTTAAGTGTAGTAGTGTTTATTTTATGAGCTTATGGGTGCACTTATGTTTAGTGAATAGATAATTAGAATTGTAATAACAATTTAAGGGATTTTCCTTCAATAAGCATGTAGAATTCTTCACTATCTTTTGTATTAGTTTTTGTAGGCTCAATTTTCTTATCCAATATCTTTTATTAACAACTTATTAACTGAGTGTATGTCACTTATAACTCAACTAACCAAAAACAATAGGAAACGAGGATTAAGGAACACAACAACAAAACCTTAAGGATATCAGTTCCGAGGAGCAATTCTCCTGGCATGATCAGCAGGATTTCTTCTGCTGGAACCTGGAGCAACCTGAACCCAGAACCTCAGCAGGAGCCGCAGTCCTGAAGCCTTCCCTCAAGCAGTTCTCTCTAGGAGTGTCTGAAGTGGAGTGATGAACAGCCAAAACTATCTGAAGTCTCCAAAAGCCCCGCCTCTAGTTCTGGGCTCATTTTTATATCTCCTCCCAGAGTCTGTTCACAGGATTTTTTTCAGGTGGCAACAATCAAGCTCCCTCACGAGGTGGTTGGTCTTTGAGTGGATTAACATCACCTGTTCTCTCACAAGACAGTTCCAATCCCACACATGGGATCCTAAAAAGCAGGTTTATCTCTCCTTAAAGTTTTTGTTTCTAGTCTGTCTTGTCAGATATTTAAAAAGCTCTGCGTGCTTGCTTCTTGTGCCCATTTGTTTGGAATATCTTTTTATATCCTTTTACTGTAAAGTGGCAAGGTATGCTTCTTGGATGCATCAGAAAGATCCTGTTATCTAATCTAATCTGTCAGTTGGTGTCTTTTTATTGGGAGAATTGAGACCATTAATATTAATATTCATTACTGACAAGTGTTTATAGATTCCTTCTGTTTGGTTTATGTGATGTCTTTACCCTTTTGATGAACTGACCTGGGATTATTTATTCCTTGTATCCTTGTGGGTGTAGTTAACATTTTATTCAGACTGAGGTTTTTCTTCCAGTACTGTCTGTACAGCTGGGTTTACGGAAAGAAACTGATAGTTTTGCTAGGTATGGTCATCTGTGCTGGCATTTGTTGTCTTTCTGTGCTTGTAGAACATCTGCCCAGGCTTTCTGAGTCTTTGCTGAAGTGTTGTTTGAATGGGGTTGCCTTTATATTTGGTTTTGTTCTTTTTCTCTTGCAACTTTTACTATCCTATCTATAAGTATAGCAGAATATCATTAGGAGTCATTTTATTCTAACTTTCTTTTTTTAGACCACTAATGTTTGGTATTACCATAGGTCTCTGGGATGTCTAGGTTTTGGTTCTGGTTACTCAAACAGTGTCAGGTATGGCCCTGTGTCATAAAGTGGGCCTTAAATCAGACATTGGTTGACTACTCTCACAAGTTCTGTGAAACCATAGCTCTGGCATATCTTGCAGGCAGGATATACTGTAGTTTAAAGGTTTTATGGCTGGGATGCTGTCTATATTTCTCTTTTGGTAGCCTGAAGGCACACCAACAACACTAGAGCCTAGGAGTAAAGGCTCCATGCTGGTTCCAGCTCTCTTTCGTCATATTCAATGAGTTGTGTGGATGTTGTCCTCAGCAATGGGGCCCTGAAACGAGTTTGCGAAGAATAATCCATTGTCTTAATAACAACCTGGGTTGCTTGGGGATTTCCATGGAACCCACTTGGCCAAGAACTCAATTGAATGCAATCCAGTCCCAGTACTGAAAGACTCATTTGGTGACAAGAGATGGTCAGTTGGGACATTCTCACCTCCATTATTAGGAGAGCTTGCTAGGATTGCTTTCATATATAGTTTTTGGGAGTTTCCATTGCACTAGATTTCCAAACCATGCTTCAAATGCCCCTTAATTATGACTGTCTCTCCCCAAATTCCCTCCCTCAATGGTACTCCTCTCTCCCTCCCACTTGATCCACCCATTTGCTTCCTGCCCCACTCCCAGCCCACTCATAAAAATCTATCCAATTTTACCTTTCTCAGAAGATCCATGTGTCCCCTCTAGTCCCTTTTTCTAAACCTAACTTGATGGATCTACAGAATGTAGGTTTGTTATCATTTGTTTAATGCCTAATATCTACATATAAGGGAGTACGTACCATATTTATCTTTCTGTGTCTGGGTTACTTCACTCAGGATAATTCTTTTCTAGTTCCATCTATTTGCCTGCAAATTTCATGGCATTTTTTAACAGCTGAGTAATACTCCATTATGTAAACGTGCCACATTTTCTTTAACATTTCTGTTCAGGAACATTTATGGTGTTTCCAGTTTTTGGCTATTATGAACAGAGCAGAAATGAACATAGTTGAGTGAGAGTCCTTGTGGTAGAGTGAGGTGCATTTTGAGAATATGCCCAAGAATAATATAGAAGTATATTGAAGTAGATCAATTTCCAATTTTCTGAGGAATCACAATATTGACTTCCGTAGTGGTTGTACAAGTTTGCACTCCCGCCAGCAATGGATGAGTGTTCCCTTTATCCCACACCCTTGCCAGCATGAACTGTCTCTTCTGTAATTGATCTTAGACATTCTGACAGGTGTAAGATGGAATCTTAAAATAGTTTTGATTTGGACTTCCCTGATACCTAAAGGTGTTGAATATTTCTTTAAGAGTGTTTCTCAGTCATTTGAATTTCCTCTATGGAGAATTTTCTGTTTAGATATGTACCCCATTTTAATTATTTGGTTTTTTTTTTTACCCTATCTAGTTTCTTGAGTTCTTTATGTTTTTTAGATATTAGTTCTCTACTGGATTTGGAGTTGGTAAAATTTTTTCCTCTACTATAGACTGCCATTTTGTCTGAATACAGAAGCTTTTCAGTTTCATGAGGTCCCATTTATTAATTGCTGATCTTAGTGCCTCTGCTATTCATGTTCTGTTCAGGAAATTTTCTGTTCCAGTGGATTCAAGGCTACTCCCTACATTTTCTTCTATCAGGCTCAGTGTTTCTGGTTTTGTGTTGAGATCTTTGATCCATCTGGACTTGAGTTTTGTGTATGAATCTCTTTTCATTCTTCTACATGTCATCATCTAGTTTGAACAGTTTGTTGAAGATGACATCTTTTTCCAGTTTGTGTTTCTGACTTTTTTAAAAATAAAAAAAATCATCTATCCTTTGGTGTGTGGATTTATGCATGGGTCTTCAATTCAATTCTATTGATCAATGTGTATGTTTTTATGTCAATACCATACAGTTTTTTTTTTTTATCTCTTTAGTAAAACTTGATATCAGGAATGGTGAGACTTCCAGCAGTTCTTTTATTGTTCAGGATTGTTTTAGCTATCCTGGTTTTTAAAATTTTCCATATGAAGTTGAGAATTGTCCTTGCAAAGTCTGTAAATAATTGTGTTGGAATTTTGATGGGGATTGTATTGAATATGTAGATTGCTTTGGGCAGAATGACCATTTTTATGCTATTAATCCCACTGATTCATGAGCATGGAAGAACTTTTCATCTTCTGGTATCTTCATAGACTTGAAGTTTTTAATCATATAAGTTCTTCACTTGCTTAGTTAGGGTTACCACAAGATATTTGATATTATTTGTGGCTATTGTGAAAGATGTTGCTTCCTTGATTCCTTCTCAGCCCATTAGTTGTTTGTGTATAGAAGGGATACTGGTTTTTTTGTGAGTTAAACTTGTATCCAACCACCTTGTTGAAGGTGTTTATCACCTGTAAAAGTTTCCTGGTGGAATTTTTGGTGTCACTTGCATATACTATCATATCACCTGTAAATAAAAATACTTTGAATTTTTCCTATCCAATTTGCATAACCTTGATCTCCTTCAGTAGTCTTACTGCTCTAGCAAAGACTTCAAGTACTATATTAAGTAGGTATGGAGAGAGTGGACAACTTTTTCTTGTTCCTGATTTTAGTAGAACTGCTTTGAGTTTATTTCCGTTTAACTTGATATTGGCTATAGACTTGCTATAAATTGCCTTTATTATGTTTATATGTTCCCTGAATCCCTAATCTCTCTGTGACATTTATCATGAAGGGGTGTTGGATTTTATCAAAGGCTTTTTCTGTCTGTAATAAGATGATCATGTATTATTTTCTTTCAGTTTGCTAATATGGTAGATTACATTTTTGATCTTTTTATATTGTACCATGCCTGAGTCTCTGGAAAGAAGGCTACTTGATCATGTTGGATGATCTTTTTGATGTGTTCTCAGATTTGCTGTGCAAGTATTTTTGAGTGTTTTTACATCTATATTCATAAAGAAAATTGATTTAAAGAAAAATAAAATTGACTTGTAACTTTATTTTTTGTTTGGTCTTTATGTGGTCTGTATAGAAGAGTAACTATGACCTCATCAAATGAATTGGGCAATGTTTCTTCTGTTTCTATTTTGTGGAATAATTTGTGGAATATTGGCATTAACTAATCTTTCAAAGTCTGGTAGTATTCTGTGCTAAAATCATTTGGCCCTGGGCTTTTTTGCTTGGGAGACTTTTAATGACTACTTCCATTTTACTAGGAGCTATAGGTCTATTTAAATTGCTTATCTCATCATCATTTAACTTTGGTAAGTGGTATCTATCAAGAAAATCGTCCATTTCTTTTAGATTTTTCATTTGGTAAAGATTTATAAAGTATGTCCTTATGGTTCTCTAGATTTCCTTGGTGTCTGGGCTTATAAAACGGGCATATGTTGTTTAGCAGTTTCCTCCAACATCAAAACCTTCCACCTTGCAGGAAAGCTCATTAAACCAGGAAATAAACAACCCAATGATATCTTCAGGAAGTCACTGAAACTAAACAGATTCACTAGCCCCTCCCCCCGCAAGAGTGTATAGGCAGCAAAGACTGCAGAGTCCCTCTTAGGAATACCAAACTGCCTGGGCGAAACATAATTGAGTTCAGAAGCCTGGAGAAAGCAGAGACCAAACAAGCAGCTTAGAAGAAACAAGAACCATCCGAGCAGCCTGGAAGGGGTTCAGACCAACTGAGACACACAGATAGAACACTCTCCAAGCCGTAGAGCTGCTGGCATTGTGTGCAGTGTGCTCCAGGTTGCCAGCTTTTGTGGGCTGTGTTGTGCTTTGGTGATGTAGCTGTGTGTGTGTGTGTGTGTGTGTGTGTGTGTGTGTGTGTGTGTGTGTACATGTGTGACTCCCTTCTTTTGATTTTTCTGGTGTGAGATTATTTATTCCTCATATTTTCGTGGGTATAGTTAACACCCTTAGGTTGGAGTTTCCTTCTAGCACCTTCTTTTATGACTGAATTTGTGGATATATGTTGTCTAAATTTGGCTTTATCTTGAACTTTCTTATTTTCTCCATCTATAATAATTGAAAATTTTGCTACATAGGATAGTCTGGGCTGGCATCTGTGGTGTCTTAGAGTCTGCAGCATATCTGTCCAAGACCCTTTGACTTTCAGACTCTTCATTGAGAAGTCAAGTGTAATTCTAGTAGGTCTGCCTTTATATGTTATCTGGTCTTTTTCCCTTGCAGGTTTTTATTTTATTTCTTTGTTTGTATGTTTAATGTTTTGATTATTGTTTGGCGGGGGGACTTTCTTTTCTGGTCCAATCTAATTGGTGCTCGGTATGCTTCTTGTATCTTTATAGGCATCTCTTTTTTTAGGTTAGGAAATTTCTTCTATGATTTTGGTAAAAATATTTCCTGTGCCTTTGTGCTGGGATTCTTCTTCTATTCCTATTCCTATTACTATTTAAGTTTGGTATTTTCATAGTGTTTAAGATTCCTTGGATGTTTTGTGGCAAGATATATTTTAATTTTTTTTATTTTTTGATTTAACATTTCTTTGACCTCTCTATCCATTTCTTCTAATGCATCTTAATGCTTGAGATTCTCTCTCTCATCTCTTATGCTCTGTTCATGAATCTTGCCCCCACAGTTCTTGTTTGAACTTCTAAATTTTTTATTTCCAGCATTTCCTCAGTTATGTTTTTTGTTTGTTTGCTTTGCTCCTATTTTTATTTTCAGGTCTCCAATGGTTTTATTCATTTCTTTGCACTGTTTGTGTTTTCCTGGCTTTCTTTAAGGGATTTATTTATTTCCTCTTAAGGACCTCTATCATCTTCATAAGGCAGTTTTAAGGTCTTTCTCTTATGCTTCAGCTTTGCTGGTATATTTAGGACCCACTGTGGTACAATAGCTGGGCGGTAGTGGAGACATATTGCCTGTGTTACTGGTTGTGATTTTACACTGGTGTCTAGGCATCTGGGATTCAGATGATGATAGGATTACAGGCATAAGGCTGATTTCTACATTTTGTTGTTGTTGGGTAGGTGTTTTGCTCCTTGGTTTTTGTTTCTTCTCTGGAGTTTTGGAGAGTGTGATGACTGCATGTTTCCTGGTAGGAAACTTTTTTGGATCTGTAGTTGTGGTCACTGAGGGTTCCAGGTAAAACGTGTTTCTGGGTGTTGGGAGCTGACGCTAAGAATGCTGATAGGTTAGGGCTGTGAGGGGTACCAAAGGGGGAAGGAGAGCAAGTGTCCAGTGAGGACCTGCTTATTTGGTCTTCTTGGAATAGGGAGAGACAGTGAAGAGGGGTCACTATAGAGGATCTGGTAAAACAGGGGTAAGGCTGGGGATTGAATCCAGAGGAACAGGAGAGGGGAAGCTCTACAGATGGCCTCCTTGCTGTGGGGGCAGCAGTGGTCTTTAGGCTGGTGGAGGAGTGCCTGCTAGATTTGGGGGCCGGGGTAAGAGGGAGAGGGAGGAAATGGAATAGGATAAGTGGGATAGGAGGGGAAGGTCTGTGGGATCCATAGGGGTTCTGGGAGAGAGAGAGGATAGTATGGTGATTTTTTTTCCTTCATCAATTTCATTATAGCTAGCTGTATCTTCTGAAAACTTTAAAACATTTTATATTCCTCTCTGGCTTTCACGAGTTTTATTATGACATATCTAGGTATGATTATCTCAGCGATTTGCTTAATATCTGTTCATTTAGAAAGTGCTTGAGCAAATCTCTTTAAATATTGTCTCTGTTCCTTCTTCCCTCCCTTCTGTGGCTGACACAAAGGAGGAATGAAAGGATCAGATGTAGAAAAAAGAGAAAAGAATTATATGAGCTTATATTTACTTTATGTTCAATTTAACTCTATAGCACATACAAATTTTCCTCTTTTTTTCTGTATCCTATCCTTTCATTTTATCTTTGTATTAGTCTTTATATTTCTTCTGACCTGTCCCAGCTTTATAATCTTTTCTTCAGTGTAGTTCATCTTATGTCAACTCCAGTAATTGAATTTTTTTTACTATTGTGTTTTTCAAAGTTTTCCACTGGTAACATTCTGAACAGTAAATCCATATGTTACATTAGAATATAGTGCCTACATTTTATTCATTTTATTTAATGTGTATTTTGTCTGCTTAAATGTCCATACATTATATGCATGCAAAGCCCGTGAAGGCCAGAAGAGGGTGATACATCTAGTTAGTAGTTACTGTGTGGTTCTGGAAACTGAACCCAGCATTCTTAACTGATGAGCCACTTCTCAAGCCCCCTTATGTTTTTTCTTTTCTTTCTTTCTTTCTTTCTTTCTTTCTTTCTTTCTTTCTTTCTTTCTTTCTTTCTTTCACTTTTTCCTTTGGCACACATGATTGCTTATCCATATGGCTGATAACTAATTCTAGTTTGACTTTCTCATGAATAGCTGGTCTGGAGCAGTATTTGAGAAGACAGCTCTATCTTTTATTTTAGCTTTAATTTGAGATTATCTTATCAAAGAAATTTTACATGTTCCAGAAGAAAAAATTAGGATATGTAAATTATTTATCAGCTTACCATATATCTCTCACACATTTATATATACACACCTATAAATATACACATATATTGCATATAAATACAAATGATATTCTCTCACCAATTATTCCTCTCTGATTTCATTATATGTATTTATATACAATATATGTGTTTATGTATATATGTGTGTGAGAGACAGATGATTAGCAGATAAATAGTCTATACAGGCAAAATACAATGGTATACATGTTTAACAAAGGCATATCAAAGCCCACTGTTTTGAACACTACCTGAAACAAGTTAAAATTTCTTCCTACGCAACCCTAGAAAGCTTTCGCTTATATAAAACCAAGTGCCATTATTTGGCATGGTTATAAATGATTGTCGGATGTTTCACTAACCAACTCTATTTTGAGCAGACTGATTTTCAAATATGTTAATCAAGTAGAGGTTGTTACAGTTCTAGTGTACCTAGGGAAAACCTTGATTATCAGTCCCCATTGCCTAAAACTATCCAGTGCTTCCCCAGCTACACTTTCATAGTTTTCTTAGATTCATGTTGTTTTCGAATGATTTACTTTGGACTATTTAGAGTCTATGTTAAAGTCTCTCATTGTAGGTCTATGCTTACATTAGCTGCTGTGCTGAGTCCCTGAGCCCAGTGCAGATCTCTCTGTCTTTCTCTTCATAATTGAAAGGCTACTCCTGCCCAACTCTGTCCTCCCGTTGGAGATACAGGAAATGTGGGTCCTTTAAAGTATGGCCAGGCATTTTATCTCCTATGGTCGCCATCTATTATCAGTTCCATAAAGTTGAAGCTCAGCTTGCTTCTGTGATTTCCAAAATGTACCATCCGGCCAATCACTCACGGTGGATTTCAAAGTTTTCCTTCTGTTAGGGACATCAATGGCCAATTTCGAAATTCAAAGCCACGCGTTTTCTTACCTTTCTCTACCCTTTTGTGTCCTACACTCAATGATCTCTTAGGCACTGAGTGGCAGTGAAGTAATGAGACTACCTAGGGGAAGGGACAAGAAGAAATGCAGGGTCAACACTCTACAAGTAAAATACATTTATATTTAATCCTTCCATGGATCTACTTATGTTTACTGTAGGATGAAGTTGCCATTTTCTTCTGTTGTGCATAGATTATAGACAATCAGACATAGGTACTTTCGTAGCCATGTCTCAGGCCACTGGGACCATCCCATCGAGTCACTCTCTATGCCCCATGAAGCCTTTGTATATAGGTGGGATGCACAATATTCGTTATTCTATGATCTGCTTCTTTAAAGAAATGATTTTATTAAATGCTAAATATATATGCAATGGCATTTTAAAAATTATGAGATCAAATAATAATACAATAAATTTTCGCATAAATTCTTGTATTCATTCGTTTGTTCATTCATTCGTTCAATGGAACGTCTCATGAAGGCATATGCCATCCTTGTTCAGGCCTATGCTGATCTCTGTATCATCCCAACTTTAGTATATGGGCTGCTGAAGTGAGCATTCATGTACCTTCACAGTCCTTTTATCTGTTTCAATCCATTTTCATTGTACTCCAAAGAGCGACTTATTTTGAATCTAGTGTTTATTTTTCTTGTTGTTAATTGTAGTTTTCCATAAGAGGATATTCCTAACCAATCAAGTAGTCAGTATTTATCTAATATATTTATTGTGTTGCATTGTTTTGAAAAAATAGAACAATATTTTATATGCTTTCTTATGACATGGCTTATTTAAATCTAGATTCTCTGTGTTGTTGTATACAGCGCAGTTCACTCATTTTTCACTTATTATTAGGGTATCATATTCATAACGTGATTCCAAGTTTCTTGATTGAACATATTCTAAAGAAAAAAAAATGTCAAGTCATAAGTTACAGATAATCCTGATTGGTTGTTGTTCATTTTAATTTCTGTCAGCTGGTGAAGATAAATGGTAGTTTTCTTGGTTTTAGTTTGCATTTCACTAAAAACTAATAAAATTGACCTACTTTTATTATCTGTTGAAAATGTATGTTATTTCACGTTGTTTTAATCACTGAAGGATTTTATTTTTAGCAGTGGGAATAGAGCCTAGGACCTTACACATGCCAGGCAAGTGTTCTACTACTGAGAATTTATTTTATATTTGAAATGCAAAATAAGTTTTATGACAGTTTGCACATTTTTGTTTGGTTGTTGTTTTGTTATTAACTTATAGGCATTCTGTTTTTAATGTGAATTTCTTATTGATTATAATGTGGTTTGCAAATATCTTTTCCCATATATATTTCATAACAAAGCATACTTTTTAGCAATTAGATTGTTTTCAGAGTTGTTATCCCACTGATAATTTTGTAGAGTTGGAAAAAATACTTGTATTGAGTAAGCTAAATGTCAAGAGTCCAATTACCTCACCAAAAGGTATGAATAACTTCCTGGATTTGAATAATATTGCTGACTTGTTGTCCAGACAGCCTGTTCCAATTTTCATGTCAGAACAGTCAAAGACATAGCAACTTTGCTCTAATCAGCCTTAGGTTTGGTCACTAAATATTTTGGCTAGGCTAATTATGTTTTCCAACATTGATTTTCTTGATTACCCAATTTGCATTTCCTGATTGCCAGCATGGGTGAATATTTTCACTAGTTTACAACTAGTGTTTTCATTTATGTAAATTGTTTTTTTATCTTTAGACCTTTATTTTATATTATGTTAAAAATAGTAAGTGCAGGTCTAAAAAACTAGAACTAGGAAGTGATTTTGTGCTCTCAAAATGATATATATAACTTAATAGCATTCTAAAGACTTCTTAGAATGGTGGTTTTGAGGTGGATGAGGGAGAATAAGAGAAAGTCCAGCTTCAGTATGGGATGCTGCAGACCCAGCAGAGTGCCTGTGCAAGGGGCCAGAGGTGTGAGAAGCTGTGTCTTTCCCAAATGATTGACAAGACGGCATTGCAGCAGTAGGCTGCAGACCTGCATATCCACTATAGAGAGTTAGAAGTCAATCAGAAAGTTCTGGAGAACCTCCAGAGATATTTTAAAAAGTATGCACAGTCTTTCACAGCAGTATATGAAGATGGAGCGTGTGTGGTGATGGGGAGAGTACTGCAGAGACATTTAGAAGTAAACTAGAGATGGGACAGGATGGCCAAGTGGGTGCTGGATTTGAAACTATAGCGATAGTTGATAGTAATCTCAAGACATAAGTCAGATGTGCCATCAGACAAGAGGATGAGAGTTTTTGTATCATAAGGAGTGACAATTTGAGGATGGCACCAGAAATAAGGACCCAGGCCCCATTCAGTGGTGCTTTGTGGGACAAAGAGGAGCCTGGTTCTTTTTCCTTCCACCTGAGGCTCCATTTCTTCCTATCAGAAGCATCTTTCTGCAACTGTGGATTTATCCTACTTACTACTGTCCCAGTCACTTCTTAAACAATAATATCTGAAGGGCCACATTAGTGGCTCCTTCTGAACTAGGAAGAGGTGAGACAGGTACTGAGGCAGGCCTCAGGCTTCCAGGATCTCCAGACTGCTCCAAGAAAAGGCAGAGTTGGGAAGTAGATAGACATATATGCTGGGTCTCAGAGACCTCTTTTCTTATGGGACAGTGCCTGGGTAGAAGAGAACAAGAGAGGGGCCATGTTTGTCTGGAATGAAGGCTGTGCATATGTGTGGTGGGATCTCCAGGCCAGCTTACATGTGGTGAATAAGCCTATGTGATATAGAGTCTGTGGGCAGCTTTATTGTTGGGCCCCAACTCAGCTTTGACAACCTTATAGCACTGAGAATGCTGCGAAGCCCTTCTATGTGGGGAATTGTCTTAATTAGGGTTTCTATTGCTGTGATAGAACACCATAACCAAAGCCACTGGGAGAGAAAGGCTTCATTTCACTTCTATTCCCCACACCACACTCCATCAACTAAGGAAGTCCGGACAGGCACCGGACAGGCACCGGAAGGCAGGAGCTGATGCAGATGCTATGCGGGGATGCTGCTTACTGGCTCGCTCAACATGGCTTGTTCAATCCGCCCTCCTATACTACAGAGGACCATCAGCCCAAGGGTGTCACCACCCACACAGTAAAATAGGTTTTCTTGCAGTAATCATCAATCAAACAAAATGCACCACAGGATGGCCTGCATGCCAATATGGTGGGGACATTTTTTCAATTAAGTTTCCCTTTTCCTAAATGATTCTGGCTAGTGTCAAGTTGATGTAAAAGCAGCCAGCATCAGGATACTGTGTAGAGAAATACACTTTTGTTTAACTCTAGTTTCAGTTCAGTTACTTAAGGAAATGACAGTGACAGAAAGTCAGTATCCTTTACAATGCACTGATAATTCCAAATGTTTGTGGATAAGTATGTTTTCTCATTGTCAGCATAGCAATTATATTTACAAATAGACATTGTTAAATGCTCAATAATAATAAATATTTATTAAGAAGCAATGATGTGTGTGGTTGGGGAAATGGTAGTGACCATGACAGAAAAATGTGGACTTTCAGGGGCTTAGATTCTAGTAGATGATGGAAAAGAAAAATGTTGAGAAGTGAGTATATGACTTGAAAAGTGACAAATGCTAGAGAAAAAATAAAGCAGAACATGGTGACAGAAGGTCTGAACTTTTACCCACATTTTACCACTTAAGGCGACTTTCTCTTATGCTGGACACTGGGCTCTGAAAGCTATCTTGACCTTCCTGACTGCCCTTGTTTGCTTTTTATTTCTGTGATGAACACCATGATGAAAAGCAGCCAGGGAGGAAAGGTTTTATTTCATCTTACATAGCCCAGGTCACACTCCATCACTTAGGTAAGTCAGGGAGGGGACTCAACGTGGAAATGTGGAGCCAGGGGCTCAAGCAGATGCTGTGGAGGAGGGCGGCTTACACGGTTGCTCACTATGACTTTCTCAGCCTGTTCTCTTTCTTTCCTTGTTGTTCTTTTAAAAAGTCAATTAAAATATAATTACATAGTTCCTGCCTTCAGTCTATCTCTCATATCCTTCTCTCACCCCCAACTCTCTCCTAAATTCACAGCGCCTTCTTCTTATACAACCTAGGATTATCTGCCCAAAGGTGGACCTGCACATAGTGGGCTGGGCCCTCCTACATCAATCATTAATCAAGAAAATGCCCTACAGACTTGCCCACAGTCAGTTTCCTCTTCCTAGATGACCTAGCTTGTGTCAAGTTGACAAAAACAAAACAAAACAAAACAAAATCTAAACAAACAAATACCAAAGCAAAGCAAAGCAAACCAAACCACCACCAAATCAAACAAAATCCAACCAAACACCAAACCAAACCAAACCAAACCAAACCAAAAAAAAGCTAAGCAGTGCACTGATCTTTAAATCCTCTTCTCCAAAGATGTTGTCACAGCCCCACTCACATCTGTAGTCCATGGTTCTTTGCACGGTCATATTCTAAGTCATATCCTCTATCATAGACTGAGTCTGATCAGGACAATGCCATGCTCAATCTATGTAGCGTCCAGGAGCCAGTAATAAGGTTGCTGTTTGTAAATGTTCAGTAAATACATCCCTGGTTCTGCAGTAGAGAAGAAGTTGCTCTGTGCATTTTTCTGGTATGTGCCAACATTAGGTATGCTGGACAAGGTGGACACACGATAAATGTCTCATTGTATAGGACATAAAAATTTTAGGGCCTTACTATATTAAATGTATACTGAATATAAATAATATATGGTCCCTGTTTGAACTTGGTCACTGGGTTCATTCCAGAATGGTGGTAGAAATGCAAGTCAAGGCAAGAGCAAGGCAACTCTTACTGAAGAGTAATAGCAGGGGAACAAGACTGAAGAAAGGAAGGCTGAATTTTGCATAGAGCCAGGCAGAACTAGGCATTAATGAAGGACTGTAGGGTCATCCACACAGATCTGCATGTTACTGTCACAGTGCTTGTGGAAATGGAGGTACATGAAGAAGCCACTTCAGAGTAGGCAGTTTGCAAAAGTGTAAATTCTACACGTGTCTTTGTGAACAGTAATGGCCCTGTAAAAATCAGAGTATGACTTACACGCATTCTCCTTTCTTTAGCAAAAACAAACAAACCACTAGAGGAGAAAGAGAAATAAGGGAGCAATAGGCTTGGATCAAGAAGACAAAACAAAAGACGAAGTAAAGAAAGACTTGGGGTGCTCTGCCATAAATGGGTACCTACATCACAATCACCTCTGCAAGTCTCAGGGCTCTATATAGAAGAGACAGCAGAGGTGGTGGACATCCACAGAAACAGCATCTTCCAGACACATCAGTTCACAGAGGCTGACAGCATGCAGGAGACCTGAAGAAGCTCAATGCAGGCAGAATCCCAGCACGGAGAGGGGAAGTGGCCACAAAACACCACCCCCAGCCAAGAAGACTCTCAAAACTGATAGCTGCTGGAACAGGAGAACCAATTTGCTTTAGCAGAGTGACACTGACTCTGTCAGCCACACTCCAGGGAAAACCCTATGGCCAACAATTATTAGACTCTGTGGCTTTTGTTTGTTTGGTGAGTTGGCAGGTGGGGAAGCATCTGGGAAGAATTCTGGAGGGGAAAGATGATGATCAAAATAGATGGTATAAAATTCTCAAAGAACAAACAAAAACATAAAAAAAAGCACCTAAACAGCAGCAGCAGCAACAACAACAACAACACACCTTTAAAAAAAAAATCAATGAGCTTACTGCTTAGAGAGCCAATCAGCTGTGGCAACTTCTTCCTAATCTAAGTAAATGTGAGAGAAAAGTTCCTGCCTGAGCTGCTCCTCATCAGTCCTACAGCAACATTCCATCTGGAGGAAAGATCCTGCAAAAGCAGGGAACCATTGGTGGTGTCTTTCCTCTGTCCCTGGGGGGACAGTGATTACAGCACACAACAAGTGTGCCCATGCTGTGTCTGGTCCCTTGTATTAGTGTGCTTTTGTTTACATGGAACCTGTTTCTATCGCTCCTATCTGTTGTTCTTATTTCTATGATAAAAGAGTAGTTACATTTGAACGATAATTACCGACATATGATCTGCTCAGCTACTTGTGGCTATGTGTTCACTTGCCTTTTCTGGAGAGCTAGGCCTTTGGGCCAGATAGAGTCTCTTCTAGTTGTGACATTTTGTATTTATGTCACCTATCTAGAGAAAGATCTTATCTTACAAATTGAGGCAATCCTAAGATAGACAACAAATGAGTGGGTTGGGTGAGATTTTGAAATTCTGACCGAGGCTAGCTCAGAGTGGGCTGGTCAGGGTGGAGTGGGCTAGGGAGAGAGGGAGCAAGTAAGTGTAGCAGCATTGGAAGCTGTGGTTAAAGAGTGAAGATGAGGGTGCAAAGCCGTGTTCAGATGGGATGATGCTCTCTCAGTTGTTTAGTTGCTGGTACAGCCAGCTTCATTTAATGTATACACAGCCAGCCTGCTGGTGGCACCCAGGTCAGTAGTACCCACAATTGGTGGCCTGTGCTCTCTCTGTTCCAGATGTAGTAACATCTGGATGTTCTGAGATGTGGGCTGATAGAGCAGATTTGGATATGGCTCCTTCTGCTTTGCTGCTTTCTAGTTTTAAGACTTTGGGCAGACCGTGAACTGCTAAGCACTCCCATTTCTTTATGGGGTTATTGTGAAGGTGGCACTGCATGGACACTGAAGGGCTGAAGAGTGAATATGTCCCCAGTAAGTGTGTGTACACAGCTCACACGTGCACACACTCAATTCGCTATCCGAGGAGCAGAGCCATCAGAGGTTGTTTTAGAAGACATGTTCTATTTCATGGAGACTTCTAACCTCTCAATTCAAAACAATGTTCAGGAAGTTACACCACAAAGTTTCACAGCACCCCCCTTACCCCATGCCCAAGTTGATGGTCACAAGGTGGTGGAAATAGTCACAAGCCTGGAGGGGAACAGCATGAGGTTTTGGTTCATTTCCCACCCATCTTGATTGAAAACCACTCATGGCAAGAGTCTGTTCTTTTTAGGGATGGGTCACATTGTTTTTGCAGGCTAGGAAGGCAAGATAGGTTGAAAGTCACTATAGTGGAGAATAAACAGCAATGTCCTGGGGGACCTACCCAGCAGCCTGAGATGGCAGCCCAAGCCCCAAGCCTTCATGGTGGGTGTCATGGCTAGGCTTGGTTGTCAACTTGACTACATCTGGAATGAACTGAAAACCCAAGGTGCTGAGCACACCTGTGAGGGATTTTCAGTTAACTGGATCATTTGAGATAGGAAGGCCCACCCTAAATCCAGATGCTTGAAGTGGGAAATCCCACCCTAAATGTGGGCCACACTTTCTTGTGGCAGCCTAGGACAAGGGCAAGGAAGAAAGGCCTTCTTTGTCCTCTGCCTCCGTGCCCTTGCTCTCTCTGGCTTAGAGCCTACTTCTTTGGGATTCCAGCATGTACTAAAGACCAGCTAATGCATCTAGCCTTGCAGATCAAACAGCTACTGGATTCTTGGACTTTCCTTTGGGAGATAGACATTGTTGGACTAGCTGGATGACAACCCATAAGCCACTTTAATAAATCACACACACACACACACACACACACACACACACACACACACACACTCATTCTATCAGTTCTCTTCCCCTAGAGAGCCCTGACTAATACAGTGATTTTGTACTATTTTGGAATATGAGTCCACGGTTAGAGTCATTGTGGATTAAGGAATGCTTAGATGTCTCAGGTCTTGACTGCCAAAACCCAAGCTGGCTGATCCAGCTGTGCGACTAAGACAAGTCTTGGCCCAGCCTGTGAATTCTTCCATCTCCCATTTCCTCCTCATTCTTCAGGTCTGAGCCACTGGGCTCCATTATGATTTTGGTCAGATACAGTGACAGTTTGTGGTGATTACAGATTTATTTGTAAGGGCCAACCTACTGACCTTCTTCTGAATAATGGCTTTCAAAAGACTTGAGTCTCCAAGTCAAGTATGTGTAGTTGGCAGAGGTTCCGATTTAGAAATGATATAATGAGCTGGCTATTCTGCTCTCATGTGTCTCCAGTTACTATATTGCTTAATACAGTATAATTTATATGCGCTTTGATCAAATTTATTATTTTTGACAGAAAGGCAAGTGCTTGGAATATTAAATTTTTGTTTGCTTGTTTGTTTTTTTACGATGAGGAGTATAAGTAATTTCTCCAAACTTGTCTAAAAATGCTTAGTGGTCAGTTCTGCATTTAGACTTACTTAAACATATGCAAATGTGGCATTTTGAGTAGCAATTAATAGCTGTAATGTTAATCTTGGATTTTTCTCTCCCCTGGCTTTCTAAGGTTCTGGGATATCATTTAAATGAGTATTCCAGTGTCCAGAGATTTTTGGCTACTGCTTTCTGGGACAATAAAATATATTGAATGAAAACAATTTTGTTAGAAACTTTTAAAGTGTGTATATATTCATTTAAAACAGCATTTACTTGCACTGTGTTCAAAGTATAATGTGTTGGTCTAATTACTATGACAAGTGGTATTTTTTTGTAAGTAAACTTTCATTATTAATTACTTTATCCCCAAACACCCTTAGATATTTCTAGATTCCTGGATGCATTTTTTCTTTTGTTTTTCCTGTAGTGTTTATTTATAGCAAGTAAGTTCTATTCTTTGAGCAGCTGTTGAACAATGAATCTATTGCTTATCTGTCTGTCTGTCTATCTATCTATATCTATCATCTATCTATCTATCTATCTATCTATCTATCTATCTATCTATCTATCTATCTATCTCTCTGTTTCTAAATCTACAGCCTGAAGATGAAAGCATGCTAATTGTTTTTCTGTAACTGACTTATTTTGCTTAATGTGAGATTCTTCCACTGTATCCATTTCCAGAGTGTTTTTTAAAAAACAAATCACTTTGAACCTTCCCAGACTTTGTTTTTCTTATATTAATGGTACAAACATAAAGTAAAACCTAAAATAAGTAGGACTGTATCTAGCTTTAAAGTTATTACTCAAGTATCTCTCTTCTTGAGAACAGTTGGGGATTATCTTGACTACCTGGAAATATTTATCTATTTAAGCATCTTATCAGAGTCATTGCTGAACATCTTTGATCTGGTCTATGGTGTATGCTTTATTTTTAATTGCTTTTAACATTTAAAAGCCCTGCATAAACAAAGCGTGATATATTTTCCATGAAGTTTCACAGTGTGGCTATGGGTGTCCCAAAGGCTCTATGCCTAGGTGCCCTAGGGAGCTGGTAGGAAGTTGGGAGGGGCCTTTTAGGATGCTTTTGGTAATTGGAGACAAGCCCTTGGGTTTGTGATTCTCTGATCTTCCTCCTTTTTTTTTTTTTTTTTTTGGTTCATGGCCATATGCTGAGCAGCTTTGCCTCATCCAGTGTTCCCAGGCAAGATGTGCTGCCTGACCACCAGCCTGGACTGACTTCAAAACAAATAAACAAACAAACAAACAACAACAAAACTGGGAACTCAAAGAGAACCTTTTAGTTTCGAAGTTGACTGTTTCAGGTATTTTGGCACAGTAATAGAAAGCCAACACAAAGAATTTTCTCCTAAAAAGGTTCATTTCAATCCAAAAGATTATGAAAAAAATACTTAGTTACTTTTGTTTTGGCAGTCCATTGTAAGGAATGAAATCTGAGTTCATTAAATTTTGAAGCTTATGAGTTCATGTGATAATGCTTACTTAAGAACTTGGTAAAGCTGGTGACAGATATATGTGAGGAGTGTCTCTTGTGCTTACCGCCACTATGCTTGTCCTTTTCTTGGACCTAAATCATGCTCAGGTTGGGCGGGTACTGTGAAGTTCCACTCCAGTTAGGACACACGTAGCTGCTGTGTGAACCTGTACCCTCTTTCCCCAGCCATGGTAAATCTGGAACCTCAGTTAAGATGATGAAGTCGTAAAAGAGTGGAATGCTCACACCCGGAATCCTGAGTTGGTAGAAGTGAGCAAAATTACCCTCTGCTCTCAAGCTCAGCAGTGTCGTTGAGATACAGTCCTGCAGCATGAGGCTCAGGTAAGCTTATGGTTAGTTTCCCAGCTGAAGCTACTGACAAGAGAAATAGCCATAGTGTGACATTAACTTATTCCGTTTCAAGTTGTAAATCTAATGAGCTTTATTAAAGTCATAATAAAATATTTTGTAAATTGAAACCCTTTGCATTTTTTTTCCAGCCAATGGACCGGACCTTCTCCACAGTTGAGTGGAGAGTCAGGTCTGACTTTCACATGTACTCTGGTGCCTCATATTTGACCATGTCCCCTGGAGGAGGAGGCCTGGTGGCACTCAGAGGAAGGATAGCAGGTTACCAAGAAGAGACTTGATACCCTATGAGCATATACAGGGGCAGGAGGTCCCCCTCAGTCACAGTCATAGGGGAAGGGAGTAAGGGGAAAATGGGAGGGAGGGAGGAATGGGAGGATACAAGGGATGGGGTAACAATTGAGATGTAATATGAATAAATTAATAAAATTTAAAAAAAAGAAACCCTTTGCATTTTGATGAGCTCTCAACATGTTGGGCGGAAAGCGCGCAGTGTAGGAGTCACACTTAGATCAGCGTTCACACGCGCTTTCCTAGGGTGAAAGGGGGATAGGGCTTCTGACACAGCTGCAAAGTATATTATTGAGGAAACATATTTTTGAGTTGTGTTACAGTAGAGATAACGGAAATCCCACAGTTGCTGACCAGCGTTTGGATGTGTGTCAATTGACAGTCATGTTTTCCAGGTTACAACCAGGCTCGGCCACTTCCTGAATCCATTATTGTATTTATTTATCATTAGCAAGTTTCAAATAAATATTTTTTTTAAAAGATGTAAACATGTGAAAAAGACTGCGGATTTTAAGGCTTGAAACACAGATGTGGGAGAGCTTATGCTGTGATAGCAAGTCTGGAAGATTTATATTCTGAAAACATTATGTACACAATATTTTCAGTGAGAACTAGTGGAAGGAGAGGAGAAGAAGTCATCCACAAAGGTGGTGGTAAGGGCTGAGTGGCTGAGGACAGGGGTGAAGGCCCCACATGGGAGGCAGCAGGTGGGAAAGGTAGCTCTGTACAGTGAGGCCTTGCCAAGTAAAGATTCTTTTCAACAGTTTTTTCCCCCTTTTAAGGAAAGTGCTAAAAAGACAAAACAACTTAGTAAAGCCTTTTTGTGCACTTCCTGCTACCTTGTTTGGAGTCCAGGCCTGGATGTCAGAACTCAGATTCCTACTTTACTGTCACTCACCTCCAGCTACGTCTTTTCCTTGTGGCTTACTTTTCCTACCTGACAAGGAGAGCTAGTGACCCTAAGTCTTGGAACCTGTGTATAAAACAACAGGAAGCCTTGAAACAGCATCTGCCATGACGACTCAGTAACAGGGCCCACTCTGGGTAGCTGCCCAGGGAGATTCTGTGTAAAATGTTTCCATTAGGGGAAGTTACACTGTAGCGGGGCAAACATATCAACAGTCCTCATGTGTTTGCCTGGTGTCTGGCTTCTCTTTTTGCAGGATTTGGTTTTCTAGTTCTTTCCCGAGTACTGTGTTTTCTTTCTTCATGTTATTCCCTTTAAGATACATTACTATGACCAATTCCCTTAACAGTATTACAAATCTGTGATCCTGCTGTATGTTCCTGAAATCATGGACTTTATTTCCCACCCAGAGCCCATACTGTAGATGAAACATTAGTTCAAATGAAAAGTTAGGTGAGTAAACACTTATTCATGTATTCAGCCTTTGGGTGGATACTATTGGCAATAATACAGACATAAAGACAGGACTTTTCCCACGAGGAATTCACAATTTTGTTTGAGAATTAAAAATAATAAACATCAAGCTAAGACTCAGACAGTTGAGGAACATATAATTGTTTTCATGTAAGTAATTCAGTAATGTTGAGAAGGGAAGTCTTATGGTAGGTTAAAGAATTCTCAAAGGCTTCAAGAAAGAGCTATAACACCGATATACCACATAATCTATTTAAACTTAGATTAATCCTCACTCATCCTGTTGTGTGGAAAAGCAATAGAAATTTAAGGTGTCGTTTGAATAGCATAGGACAGACCCATAAATCTCAGGAGTCTCCAGTGTTGTTGTAAATGAGCTGACGGGAATGACTTAGACAAAATGGGGCAGCATTTGGGTTAGAAGTCTCTTGACTGAATGCACGGTTTTAATCGAGAACATCTTGGAGCCTGTTTGGGTAGAGGAATGAAGTCACATGAAAGGCGATAGGGGAAGGGAGGCTGGCAGCTATAAACACAGCTGATGACTAACTCTAGAAACCCTCTGTGGCTCCTGGATGTTCCTGTTCTGTGTTATTTTGGTGTTGTGACTTGGGCTACATAATTGTGCATTAAAGTCCTAGGTGGCAACGTAACATAGAAATAGGGTCATTATATGTGTTCTTTTCTATATGTAGTTAGACTGCACATTGACAGTCTTCCATCATAAACTGCTTCAGTCTACTTCATTCTTGCTTGATGGCTACTTTGAATGATAGCCACGTCTGAAAGCATTATCCAGACACCATTTTCCAGTGGGAGCTAGCAGAGGGTGAAGGAGAAAAAACATCCATGTTGGTGATGGTAAGGGGTGAGTGGGTGAGGGCAGCGGGTCTGGTCTGCAGGTGGGATAGGTGCCTGTGTGCACAGTGAGGCCTTGGCAAGCAAGGTCACTTACTTGGTCTAGTGAATCAGCCAAGATATTTTGTCAAGCATTCCTGTGTTTGAAAGGGGGCATGACAAGAGCATAAGGCATGTAATAGGCTTAGTCGGGGAGAAAAAGGAAGACTGACAGCAGAGGAAGAATATAGAAAAGTAAAAGCCAATGAATCTTGTCTTCCTGGTTCTTCAGGCTTATTCAGAAGGACTCTGCAGATTTCTTTTTTTAAATATATTTTATTAATTTATTCATATTACATCTCAATTGTTATCCCATCCCTTGTATCCTTCCATTCCTCCCTCCCTCCCATTTTCCCCTTACTCCCCTTCCTAATGACTGTGACTGAGGGGGACCTCCTCGCCCTGTATATGCTCATAGGATATCAAATCTCTTCTTGGTAGCCTGCTATCCTTCCTCTGAGTGCCCCGAGGCCTCCCCATCCAGGGGACGTGGTCAAATATGGGGCAGCAGAGTTTGTGTGAAAGTCAGACCCCACTCTCCACTCAAGATTTCTAAGACAGTGAGTACGCTTTGTTTATAAACTACCTCTTGGCATCTGAAAGCATCGACTAGTCGGAAAGGAGCTGGTCAAGGTGATGTGTGTACATCTATTCATCTGTGCAAACACATCAAAGAGAGTCACCAACTGATAATGTCTCTGGTTCTTTATTTCTCACTAACCTCCCGGTAGCAGAAGTGGAGGTAAAGAACCAACAGCTGCTTGCTTCTGTGGTTTGCTCTGGCCTTTGCTAGGTAGGCTAATGGCAAAATTCAAGGCTGCATTAGCCTTGCCAGCATGGGCTCTGATTGTTGGGCACTGATGGTAGAAGTGCTAAGTGGAGGTTGACAGGAAGCTGGGTGATCTGAAACTTCTCAAGCAAACTCATTAAGTGCATCATCAACACACGCCTGTGCTTCGCTCCCATGTGGCAGGGCTGCTAATTGGTCCCTGCTGACTGAAGGGGTTGCAGGAGACACACAGCAAATCAAAAGTTAGGATATTCCCAGAAATCTCCAGCGAGGACTGCTACGCCTCGTCTGTTTACAGTTTGTAGATCTTGCTCATGCTAACCAGTTCTAGCCAGTTAGGTCTTTTGATCATTGCAGGGAGGAGGTCAAAGCTGCCCAGCCACTCAGCTGCAGCTCGATTACAAACAAGAGGGTTGCAGGGAGAGAGAGGAAAGCAGCCTCCTAACCTGGGAGGGGGGGGTTCCTTTTCAGCCTCCTCACTCAGGAATCCCTCTGCTTTGTTTTCTAAGACAAATCTCTTCCTGGTCAATTCCTAAAACCTTTACAGCGTGAGTGTGAGCTGTCAGAGCAGCATCTGTTTGCAGATGTAAAGGGTATATATCCACGTGGTACTGCTTGCCCTGCTCTGATTTACTTGGAATGAGCATTATTGCTAACAATGACAAGGCTGCCACTCGTTTATCTTATGCTAACAGCACCGTGGTAGGCTCTCCATGCATTCTTTTTGAGCCTCTGCAATGCTCTTTTGATATGCGCCACTTGTCAGGAAAAAACTATATCACTTTGCGCGTTGAATAATGACCCGGGATGTATTTGCCGTTCATGCCTACTGACTAAAGCCACGGGATTTACTTTTGAACTTCACCAAGTCCCTGATTATGTTGTTATCATGGGAGTCAGGCTGATGCTTATTTAGGATTGACGCTGACTTTTGTTATCAATGGTTGTTGAAGGTGTTGGGATTTCTTTCACTCCATCTTCATCTTTCACGGACTGGAAGCAAATACAGATAGGAGAAATGCAAAGCTTCGTTGCTGGTAGAGCTGAGTTGAAGAGTAAAGCTTCTAGTCCCACTAACAATGAGACTAACACAGCTGCGGTCTTGTTCTTTTCTTCTCACCCTTCCATGGTCACGTTAAGTAGTTGCGTAGCTAAGTTTTGGCTCGCAATAGGTATTATTACTCTTTTCAGTTTTTAGAATAGTACACAGACCACCAATCTCACATAGGTATTAACTGGGGGTAGAGATTAGAACCCAAGTGATAAGGAAGTGGAAACTGCCCCTTACACAGATTGTGATCAGTGTGAAACAGGAGCTCTTTCCTCAGACAGACTGCAGGTGAAGAGGTTTGCACGGTATTTAAAACTGTCCCTTTCAATCGTTTTCTAGGAAAGCCTAGACTCTAGGCAAAACCGTAACAAAACAGTTGAGAATAAACTGGCTTGCAGGTTAATCTCAGAGGATGGGTGGTGCCTCCCATTCTTTGGCCAGATGACAGTTGTACCTGGACTGGATCTGGGCGTGGTTTGCCTATGGGGAGCTGGAATGACACAAAAGTAACGGGCTGAGCAATGACGAAGCTGGATTGGTAAGGATCTGTCTATCTGCACTGAAAGAGCTGTATTATGTGTGTGCTTTGTGGGAGTATTTGGTGGGGAGATGTGGGATGGATGGAGAGACTTGTGTTCTCTGTCTCTGCAGACTTCCAGAGGTAGCACGACTCCGAGCTTCTCAGTGGTCACTAAGATGCAATGAAAACCAGAGTCCCCTCTGCAGTGTCCAGTACTGTTTCACTGCAGGCGTGAGTATGTGCAAAGCTACCAGACTTCAGGCTTCTTCCTCATGTTTTCATTTGATTGCTACACTAGATGTAACATGAACTAGGAAAATCAGTGGCACATATGGATCTATAGTATCAGAACAAGACTGTACAGAGCAGGTCTGGAGCAAGGTGTGTTTAGGGGTGCATTCTCCATAGAGTGCTATCCCTAAGAGCTGAAAAATAATTTGAGGAGATAAAATTATACTCTTTAAATATATAGAGCAAAGACGGACACAGTGCATAGAGAGCTGTAGCATCTCTCTGTGGTACAGAATGAGGGGTAGGACGTAATTAAGATGCTTGACAAGCTTCCTCAGAGGTGTGAGGATGGGGATATTCAAAGTGCTTTGGGTCAGAAGGGAGACACCACATTTAGGGTGGAAGGTCCATTCCCAGGGCTCACAGGAGCAGAAGGGAGTGGGGAAAACAAGAGCAGCAAGGGGATGAAAAAAATTCATTCTTTTTCCTGTAGAGACAGGAGGGAAATTCACATAAATAAAAGTTAAGTTCATTGCTTTAACCCAGCAAATACAGCTATAAGCTCTTTAAAAGGCCTTTGCAAGCACCAAGAAACAAAAGTTGCCCAGCTACCTGGGTTTGATACATTCTCTCTCAAGTGCAGCCTTTGTCTCTTCTCTGACAGAGATTTTGAGCATCTGGAGCCTGTGATCCTCTTCCCAGCATGCCACTCTTTCTGCAAGTCACTGTCACAAACTCCAAAGAGTAAAATTCTTTCCTTTTATGTTTCCTCCAAATTGCCAAGGGCTTGATGAGGAAACAATCCTCTGCTGGCTTTTGGCCCAAGTAGCATCTAAATGTCTACCTGTCTCAGAGTCACCCTGGTGGCTTTGTAGGCAGCTTGAACTGCTTGTCCCTGTCCTCACAGTCTCTGACTCATGAGGCCTGAAAAAAGCCCCAATAATTTAATGTCTTCTTTTTTCTGTCTCATTTGCACTTACTACAGCATTTTTTTTTGTTTAAAAAATGAATTATAATTTGTAAATTATTCAATTGCGCTAACAGGTCAATTTAACAGTTATTTCCCTGATGTGGTATTTTGATACATGTACATATTTTATGTGGATCTTTCTTATTTCTGCTGATGAAGCTGTTGATTGACATCTGCATCTTCAGGAACATGTCTACGACCAGTGGGCTCCCTATCTGGTTGGCCATGAGAATCGCGGAGTAGCTCTAGGGAAATGTGATTTTGGGGCTGGTGACGTAGCTTGGTTGACAGAGTGTGTCTGCCTGGCATATACAAGGTTCAACCCTTAGCTCCACATTAAAGAACTAGATGTGGTTCCAGGACAGTCTGGGATATGTGAGATCCTGAAATGAGAGGGTAGGGCTGGGCAAGCATTGGGGAAGGATTTGTATTTCTGGGGTAACCTCCAGAGAATCAAAGTCAATGGTCCAGAAGCACTCAGAGTTAATGTGTTTTCATAACACTGGGGATAATTCTGATAAGCATTTGTGTAGGAACCCTTCTTCCATGGGGCTTTCATCAGAGCTCTCCTCTGGCATTGGGGACCAGCTGCCCTTTGTTTTTCATTTATAAAATAGCTTTCCTTGGCAAGGCCTTGCCCCCAGTGGATGATGCAGTTTCGCAATTTCATTTATTAACGTTCCCATTTTTATAAGTGATTGTTGATTATATTCTCCAGATCCTAAGGAAAAGAGCAGACCCCTCTCTTTGGGGCCTGGTTTATGAAATTGTACTGCCCAGAGATAAGATATTAATTAGATTGCTTATGAGGAATAATTTAAAAGGCAAACCCTGGATTCTGTATGTAGCAGCTCAAATAAATCAAGCAGTAGGCCTCAGAGAAATGTATATTGTATTTACCATTTTGCACTTGTTTTCATGCAAATCTTGTCTTTGAGTTGGCCAGAAGACTCAAAAATACTGGCGAGGCTCCAGTTCTTGGAAATGTGGTTGGAGAAGCTCAGGACACAGTGTTGGTAATCAGGCTCAGAGAACACAACCTTACATAACATAATGTCTTTGAATTTAGTTTGAAAATGATTTCCAAAATGATTCGATGATGAAAGCTGAGATCTCTTTATGCTACAAACGGAGTAAACATTGCACTAGCCATCTGTTCCAGGGATCTTTCTCTCTAATTTTCATTTTTTCCCCATTGAAAATTTATTGTGCTCCTTAGACAGTCTTTTACAAATTATTTCCAGAGGCATTTCTGATCTATGTGATCAAGATATTTTAGCAAACTCAGTCTGGGGAGAAACACAAGGTCTTCTGTGCAAGCACAAATAGTAATTAGAAATAATGATAGGATGTCACGGTGATACTGGGCTCTTGTAGACTAAAGAGTCCTATGGCTGAAGGACCACAGGCAGTAGAATTAGTTGTACAACCTCAGGTCACCAGCAGAGCATACGGAAAAGATGGTGTGATGGTTAGCCTTGATGTCAGTTTGATTAGGACTTAAGTCACCTAGGACATATACCTTTAGGTGTGTCTGAGGGCATTTTCCGAGTTGAGTTGACCAATGGGGGGGGGGGGCAAAGATCCACCCTCATAGTGGGCCGCACCTTCCAATGCGGTGGCCCTTATAGAAAGAGGTTCGAGAAGAAAAGCAATATGTACAGCTCTCCATTCTCCTCATCATCATCCTTCTCTTTTCTTCATCTTCCTTCTCCTGACCAATTCCATCTATTGTTTTGTTTTTCACGTTGTCTGCAGACGTGAGACACCAGCTTCTTCTGAACTTCAGTATGGATTCAATCTGAGCAACTCCCGGTGGTGCTTCAAGCCTTTAGCAACAGCTCAGGGCAGCCGAAGGATCCTGCTTCTCCTGAGGAGAAGCTCCTAGACAGCTGTTGCTGCCCTCCTCCATCCCTCTGGGTAACGGCATCTTGAAAAGTCCTTTTTATAATCTGTCTGTCTGTTCCTCTGAAGAGGTTTGCCTCATACAGATAGCTATCGTTGCCTTTTTAAATGTCTCCAGAGTGTATCATTAGCTTTCACTTGGGAGTCTAAACCTTTCATGGCTCCCCAGTTCCTCTGCAGCACGTGAGGCATGGGCATCTCTGTGTGAAGGCTCTTCAGCACCCCATTGATTTTTTTTCTTATTTTGTAGACTATTGTACATATTATCCACCCCCCCCTTGCATTTCACTGTGGTGAATTTTTCTTTTTCTATCTTATCTTGCCCATTCACTCTCTCCAAAAGGCTGGGCATTTTGGAGATCTTTTGTGTAGCTTAGCCACTAAGTTCCAACTCTCTTAACTTTTCTAAAGGGGTGCCTAAGAAGAAATGATTCAGGAAAGTTCATTCACATAACACATCTGTTTCTTTAACGTCACTGATTTTTATCTTATGACGAAAAGCAGCAATTCCAGAAAATTAACTGGATTTTCATGCATGGTTTTTCGATTCCAAGATGGTCAATGGTCTCTCTGCTAAGCCGTGACAGCTCCGTTAGCTCCATGTCCAGGCTCTGAGTGAGAGTACGGTATACTTCAGCCCGAAGCCTATAGGTGAAAAGGACAAAGGGTACAGCAGGAGGTGGCGGTGAGGGGAATGTGTGGGAGTGAGGAAGTTGCCTTGCAAGAGGCAAATCTAGACTAGATGGAGCTAGAAAGGAAGCATCAACCAAAAACTTCCCACTGAAATGATAATGAGATGGTTAAAGCTCTTCTGTTTGCTCTACAGTGGACCCGGCACTCCGAGGAGCTGGGGGACGCTCTGATCCAGCCCAGCTTGTGAAATGTCAGTACTAAAAAGATTGTCTGTCAGATTGGATCTCATTAGGTTAAATGAACACATTTTTGTCTTAATTATGAAAATCAGATAAACATTGCCTAGGAGTCTAGGGAAATTAGTGTTAGTTTAGGCGTATTTTTCATGTCTGTTGATATTAATGATACCCGTCTTAAAGCCAACAATGTCAGAGACCCAGGACAAGTCTCTTTTGATTGCAGCCTTAGTCTTGCGTTCTGTCACCAGTGAGTATTTGGTAAATACTTTGTGGGGGTGTTTCCTCATAAATCATTATTTCAAAAAGATATGTGATAAAAATGGTCATTGGTTTTCAAACAGAGAGCCGTTTTGCAGTAATTATATTTTCTTATTAAATATATGATAGGCATCGGAGACACACATTTCCTGTGCTTAATAACTACAGAGGCTCTTTGATAATCAGCTTCAGCCTTCACTTGCAAAAGCCTGTTTTAGTGGAAAAAGAGAACACAGAAAAACCACCATCCTGAGAGACTTGAGAAATGACTGGCTCGACTCATTGTTTAAATGGACAGGATCTTAGATCTCTTATCTTTTGATGGCAGACAGGGGATGAGGGATTGAAAAAAAGCATAGAAAAGGAACACTGGATTTTCTTGACGCAGTTATACCAATAGGAGCAGTAGACTTTGTAATGGAATCCATAGATGTTGACCTAAGTGGACACAGGAAAGGCCGATGCGTTTTTCATAAGTACCCTTGGGCTTCCTCGTGTTATTTCTTTCATACAGTTGTATATATTTTTTGTTCAGATAACTCCCTTTGGAGTTAATGAAACTTTTTTTTTTAACTGTACTGTAAGTCACACTTGTTTCCCAGCAAGGAGAAGGCATGCCTGAACGGATACTTAGATGCCTAAGCAGAGAAAGAGGGTCCTTGGAATGGAATTGTAGTTGTAAATGCTGTTGGTATGATCAAAACTCTCATAGAACAGCAATTAATTTTAGATAATTACTAGTTGGAAACTACATAATTGGGTGTTTCCCTCTAGGGTCACCTGCCTTTGTGTGGAGTGTTTAATCGGCTCTGCAGTTAACCTGAAAGGGAAAGGTGCTCACAGCAGAATTAAGAATTGTAGCAGTGTGGCATTCCAAGTTGCAGTGCGTTAGGCCACAGAGATGTTTAATCAAGTTAGTTATTATAGTTTCAGAATTAAATTCAGCAGAGAAAAGGAAGTTTTACTTTTGGGGTTAGTGTTATGTAAGCCTCTCTTTAAAGAACACAAAGAGCTGTCTATGAACAAATCTGAGGCTTATTTTGGAGGTGAAATAGTTTTTTATCTGTTTGGAAACTTGCAAAAAGTAAGCTAGGGGTTTACTTAGGAAGCTGGCCAGGCAGGAATTCTCTGCCATTAATAGTGGCTAATGCAGAGGTTTTAGAGTTGAACCCTTTGGCTTGGAAACAGTCACACTACTTTTTTGGCTTAATAAATGAAATTTTTATTTCATTATCCATGATATAGGAATAATAAAGTGCCTACTTGGAAGGGGTTTGTGACATTTATAAGTTATATATGTAAAGCGTTTAGCTTTGTGTCTAACATTTGGTGAATGTTTAATAAATGTTTATTTCAATTAAATTTACTTTGAGATGGCAATTTCCCTCTGACATATACTGTGAGACAAAAATAGACCTCTAAGTTATGTATCAGTTTTAGTTGCTTCATTCTCCATTTAGAGATCTAGCCAAAGAGGCATTACCATAACGTTAAGATGACCATATTTTATAGGCTGCTCTAGCTATCTGGTTGTATAAAACTTTTCAGTGTCACCCGTGTACTATCTATCTATCTATCTATCTATCTATCTATCTATCTATCTATATCTCTCTATCTAAAAGCTCTACATATAAAATTCCCAGTGACCATTGTTTTCAACAGAACTTTTCAATATCATAGCAAAGATGTCTTCTTTATCAAAATTTACATCCCATTTGTGTAGTTCAGATTTAGAGCTTGTATTGCTTTTTATTTTTTAGGGAGGTATTCCACATCTCTTGAACTGTATATTTTATTAGACCATCTATTTAAAATATAATGACAGTTTCGGCTTTAAGTAATTCTTAGTTGTTGGGCGAACAGATTGCGTACTACCTCTTGATCAGCCACTGCCGCATTCTTTGCTACCTGCTGCACTAATTCCCAGCAATCACAGGACTTTGAACAAAGCTTTGAGTGTCTAGTCTAGCAAAGCCAAAAGCTCTGTGCTTGATAACAATCTGCAGTTACCAATGTCAATACAACCCTGTGTCTTAAAACCATACCAAGAATCTATAGTATACCTTAAATGGTACACAATTTGGTTCCCCAATTTTATTTCAGTAAGTCTGAAGAAAGAATACTCTATAAAGATATTCTACTTATTAGAATACCAATCACAGGTGCAAACCAAGGATGTCTCCTGGCTTCACTATTTTAAAAAAATTATTATGAATTATTAAAATTTTGGGTGGTACGGAAATACAGCCTTTAATCATAAATTTTCTACTCAGTTTCCCTCCTTGTCCTCCCTCCTTTTCTTCCATTCCCTTCTTCCCCCCCCCCCTCTCTCTTATCTCTGATGCTATGGCTTAGTCTCCCTGAACCAGGAAAGACTTTAAATGCTATGCAACTTATTCTATCAACTTTCTGTTTCTAAAGAAATGCAATTTCCAGGAATCTAAGATGGTATAAATGTCACCAATTGCTCTCTTCAAGTGCCAAAGACCACCTAACAAAAAAGCAAACACCATACCTGGTAAGTGCTTTTTGGGGTTGTTGACCAGGGCTGTCAAGAGATTCCACAAGCATAAAGCCTAATGCTGTTGGCCTTGGTTGTTCCCTGGAGGTGGAAGGTAAGTTTCTATTGCTAAATACGACATATACCTCTGAAACAAAGGCCAGAGACTCCTGAGCTGCAACTGACCTGACTGTCTCCTCCCTGAGGACTGGATTTCATGGTACCAGAAGGCCTGATGCAAGCTTCTAAAGGGGGAAAGGAAACCAACAGTTCTACCCAGCTATGACTCCTATAAAGACACAATAACCCTAAAGTTGCAGTAGCAGCACACACACCTTGATAGTAACCAAAACCTCTCCAATTGAACTTAAGACCTGCTTGACAAGAGAGACACCATACCTGGTACTAGAAACCTAGCTACTTCTCAGTGCTAGTTAATTCATGGTTATTGGAGGAGAATGTACAAATACCCATTTACTAAGCCAGCATAATCCAAACAACAGTCTATAAACATTTGTCCTTATACTCACAGGTAAGTGTAGTCTTCACCCTTTTTCAAAGAAACTTCTCTTTGCAACAGATAGAGACCACTTTAGAAAACCACAGCCAACCAATATGCAGAGTTGTGGAGTCCAGTGGATACATCTATAAAACATTCGTACATCTAAGTCTCAGGAAACACTGTGAAAGAGGGGTCAGATAGCTTGAAAGAGCCAGGGGATTTGCTGTCTGTCCTAGTAAAATCAGAAGCTACAGTCATAAAGTCTCACCAAAATGACTGCCCTGTTGTGAGCTGAACAATGATGACACCCAGTGGATCTACTGAACTGGATGGGGGAAAGTCCATGAAGCTTCAACCCCACACAAAGAACTGTAGGCAACTGAGGAAAGCTGGGGGCAGGAGAGGTGACCTTCCCCAGGGAAGAGCATACCGATTGGTTGTCCAGTGCCAAATGGGCAGCACTGAAAACACACAAGAAAAACTATATGAACTGATCAGGTTACATTTTAAGAATATGTATGTATATACAAATATGTTTATACATGAAATAACAATTACTGAAGAAAGATACTATGGATTTGAAGTTTTATATATATATATTTATATATATATAAATCTTCTGGGAGTAGCCCCTGTATGAACAATACTTCAGCATGCAAGACACCTGTGTGGATGCTGATGCTGCTCTACTGAACCACTTGCCAAGGATGAAATCTCTTGCATTTTCCAGACACAAGCATTATACTATATTTAGTTTCTATACAGAGTTGGAGGAAATTTCATTTTACTTTTGGAACATAGGAGGTATAGCAATACTAAGCATGAATTAAATTACAACATATCATTTATTTAAATTTGGATTAAAAATCAAATTTATTACAAAGAGTATACTAACTATAGTGGACTTGGAAAAATATATTTGTTGTTTATGAGGCTCAACTGGAGAATATTAGTGGAGAAGAATGTAGTAGAAATATATAAGTGGCTTTTATTTTGTAGAGCACTAAGATATTTGGGAAAACAATGTCAAATGTTGGAAAATATTGGGTGATATTTGTAAGAATGGAATGATTGTACTGAAGGAGAGAAAAGATCAAGTTCAGTGTGTAGAATTAAACATATACAGTAAATGTTGTATGAACATTTATAGTAAATGTAAGTGTACTATATAAACATATACAGTAGATGTATGAACTATTCAACAAGACAAGATTCTTAACAGAGATGCTCATATTCTAGATTTCCAAGAATAAGACAAAGTTCAAGTTCACCAAATAAATACAATTCTGCTTGACACTGCTTTGTGTAGGTAGCTATAAAGACACCGTGCCTATTGGTAAAATTGTAATGAGAAATAGCTTGGCACTTTAAAAAAAATTAGTTCTCTGAGTATTTCACATAATTAGTTTTGATTACAGCCAGTGCCTGTCACCAGCTCCTCCTAGCTCTGTACCCTGATTCCAACTGTGTGTTCTCTTGTTTTAAAACCAGCAAGTCCAATTTGTGCTGTCTAAATACTGTTGGGTATGTGGCCATCCACTGGAGTATGGTCAATACTCTCGGCTATGTGGCCATCCACTGATCATGGTCAACCTCTCAAGGGCTACACCCTTAAAAAGAACCGACTCTTCCTGTCCTGGTAGCTGTCTGTTGCGTTACCTCCTAATCTAGCGGGGAACCTAGTGCTCACTTCCTCTCTGCATGTTGGGGTTTTGTCTGTCTTGAGCTTGCATTGGCGTAGACTATGCCATTACAGTCTATGAGTGCATGAGTCCGTCTACGCTACTACGTCCAGAAAACACTGTTTTCTTGTAGTCACCGACCACCTCTAGTTCTTACCACTCTTTGTGTCTTCTCTTTCCCAGTGATTCCTGAGCCTTGAGAGGAGAGGGTGAGATAGACGCTGAGAACTCTGCAGTCTCTTATTCTCTGCATCTTGAAAAGTTGTGTGTTAATTGCCATCTGATATAAATAGAAGCTCCTCACTTGCAGCATGGGGGATGCTTCAAACATCTTTTAGAGATGAGAAGTCATCTGACCAAGTTAGCTCCATCACTGGGGAGTCCTAGCCATTGTCCTGGGAAAGAAGCTGGAATCTTTTGATCACCACATTTTGAAAACTATAGAGTTCACTATCCTAAAGGCTTCTGGGCATTTGTTGGTAAAAATTTGAATCAGATCCCTTCTTTGAAGGATTTTCTTAAGGGGTGTAGTCATGAAGACAGCCACAAGGTCAGCCAAGACACAACTCCTTAGTTTGTTAGATGAATGGGGCTGGGAATCTAATGTACTTCCTGGGGTCTCTATTGCTATACTTAATATAGCCTCGAATTTTGATAGGGGAATACAACCATAGTTCTTTATCTGCTGTGTATTCATCCACAGATTCGATCAGCTAGATAAAAAATATTTGAAGAAAAAAAGCCCTGTATCTGATCAAAGGTTCACAAGCATTTCATCAATATTGAGCCAACACAGTAGGGCAACTTTTAAAACAGCACTGACTCAATCCATTTGTCCACAAATTTCGGGAATTCCTTGTTTTTAATAGCTGAGTAGTATTCCATAGTGTATATGTACCACAGTTTCTTTATCCATTCTTCTACTGAGGGACTAGAGATGATCATAATGAGTGAGTTAACCCAGAAGCAGAAAGACTCAAATGGTATATACTCACTTATATCTGCATACTAGCCCAATGGGCATGTCCCATGAAAGCCTTCCCTTACCAGGAAACTGGGACCGAGGGGAGGACATCCTATTGGGACTCTAGATGAGAGACGCATGGGAGAATAGCAATGTAGAAGGATCCAGTGGGTCCTAGAAACCTACAAGTAGAACATTATGATAGACAGATTTGGGTCATGGGGTCCCGCTCAAACTAAGGCCCTAGCCAAGGACAATACAGGCGGTAAAATTTAAACCCCTACCCTGATCTAGCCCATGGACAGGACAGTCTCCACACTTGAGTGGAGAGAGGGATTTGACTTTCTCAAGTACTCAGGTGCCTCACATTTGACTATGTCCCCTGGCGGGGGAGACCTAGTGGCATTCAGAGGAAGGACAGCAGGTCACTGAGAAGAGACTTGATACCCTATGAGCATATACAGAGGGAGGTAATCCCTCTGAGGAACAGTCATAGGGGAGGGGAATAAGGGGAAAATGGGAGGGAGGGGAGAATGGGAGGATACAAGGGATGGGATAACCATAGAGATGTAACAAGAATAAATTAATTAAAAATAAATAAATAAATAAATAAATAAATAAATAAATAATAAATAAATAAAACAGCACTGACAGTGCCTTAGGGGGAAGGAGAAACCTAGGGATGGCTTACAGCATGGGGTGTGGTTGAGCCATCTGCAAACAGTCTGCAAACATCTGCCAGGGTATGTAAGGAACTTATGCATCATCGTCAAGATGAGTCCTGGAACCATTCCCCTGAAGAAGCAGAGACACAGACATAGCTTGTAAGTATTCCTACCACAGCGCCTAAAATGGGGTAACTACGTCGGGTGATAGGAATATTATTAACTTGACCATGGCCGCCATTTCGTAATATATACACATGTTAACTCATTATTTTATAAATTTTAAAAATATACAATTCTTGTTTGTCAATTATATCTCACTAACACTGGGGTTGGGGAAGTCTCTGCCTGTCTATGAAAGATTAGTAGTGAAGATGCAAGTCAGAGAGAACTGACAGGTCCACTTTGCTTACAACCACAGCTGTCACTTCTGCATGATTCCCTCAAACGTATCTTCATTAGTTACGGTTGATGCTTTGGCATCAAGTTACATTTCTGGAAGTCTACAAAACTTAAAAAATACTTCCTATAAAAGACTCATTGTGTTTATAGTAAGGAGGCTTCTAGAGCTATTGTCTTCTAGATTCTGAGTTGTCCTCTGATTTAAGGTCTGTGAGAAACACTTTAAGAGCCTTTGAATTCTTCCATTTCCGTGACTCTAAAGGGTATCTATCTGCTCTTGTGGCAGATATATTATTACAAGATGTCCAGATACTTTGGAGATAAAGTTTTCCATCAATTTTAGTGACACATAAAACACAAATGAAACTTTAACTTTCCTTTTACTCTTAATATTCTTTCTTAATTTATATTTTCCCAGGCTTTGACTTTTTCTTTTAGATTTGAATTTAAATAATCTTGAGAACTCGTCAAAGGTAAAAGACATAAAAATATCCACATGAAGGCATTTTAAAGAAATTTGAAATGAACGCAAAGCTGGATGAGGAAAAGCCCATGAGGCCTCAACCCTATAAAAGAACTGTAGGCAACGGAGGAGGGCTGGGAGCAGGAGAAGCGGCATGCCACAGGGAAGAGCATGCCAATTGGTTGTCCAGTGTCCAATGGGCAGCCCTGAAAGGGTACATACAAGGAACATTATATGGACTGAGCAGGTATATCTGTATATACTAATATGTACATGCATGCAATAGTAATTAATGAAAAAAGAGCCATGAATTGAAAGGGGAGTAGGGAGGGGAACAGGATAAGGTTTGGAGGGGGGAAAGGCAAGGGAGAAATGTTATAATGAAAATACAATCTTCTTCCTCTCCTCCTTCTTTTCCTCCCTCTCTGCCTTCCATTCTTCTTTTCCTTTTTCTTTTTTAATTTAATGTGGATTTGGTGACCATGCCTTAAGTACTGAGCATTTTTAAAGCATTTTAAATGTTTTAATGTTTGTTTTTTTAATCACACCCTGATAGAGCCTAACAGTTCTGTGGATGCATGCTGGGATTACAGGTGTGAGTCATGGTGCCATGCTAGGATATTTTTTCTTAAATTATATTACCTAGTATCCAAGAATATATACTGACCTTCTCTTATATTTATGGTTGTGAGCCTAGCCTTCAACAGCTGAGCCATTTCTCCAGCCCTATACTGACTTTCTCATCAGGTACTTTTACAACTACCTTTCAAATTTCCAATGACTAACAACCAGGTACCTCAGCAAAGTAATTTCCTTTACGATATTTCAAGAGCCTGTAATCCCAGCACTCAGGGATGCAGAGGCAGGCAGATCTCTGTGAGTTCGAGGCCAGCCTGGTCTACAAAGTGAGTCCAGGACAGCCAAGGCTATTCAGAGAAACCCTGTCTTGAAAAACCAAACTAAAACATACAAAACCAAAACCAAACCAAAGCAAAACAAAATTAAAACAGAGGGGTGGAGGCCTCTGTTTTCATAACCTCCCTGCTTTGCTGACTCACTTGAATCTACTCATCTTTTTGTCACTCTCAGACTCCTTCTGCCAAAGGGTTTAAGAACACAGACTCAGAAGCAAGAGGACCAGAGTGTGTTTTCCATGTCACTACCATCAGCTGAAAGGCCCTGCTCACACCTAGGAGAAAGGCTTCAGGAGCCCCGCAGCCCCCCCCCGCCCGTTCACCCCAGCTAACCTGTTATCTTCCTGTAGGAGTATTTTATGACTGGAATGATTTTTTTCATTACGGTGGATTTCATAAATGACACATCATTAGTACGTTGCCTGGAGGGAGAAAAACCATATTATGATATACCTTTCTTTCCAAGTATTTAGCTCAAGTTGGATTTGCCAATGAATAAAAACAAAATAAAATAATGTGTGGGAATTGATCTTAGATTTTCATAGTCTTGCTGCTGGCTATAGAAGAACATCTAGGACACACATAAAACTCCAACGAGACTCTGGTTTTGTTGCCATGACACCAACTGACTGCTTCAGCATTCAGCTCAGTACGAAGCCTAAATAAGTTATGTTGAAACCCAAGTCCTAAACATACTAACTTGGGCTACAGAGGAGAAGTAAGTCTACAAATACAGATCTGTGCTACCTTTGTGTCTTCTTAGCCATCATGGGGCTCAGTCTTTTCTGGATTGCATTAGATTGAAGGAGGCTGCTTTTCTTGAAGAATGCTTCTGTTAAAAACAAAACAAAAGGAAACAGAAAACAAAAACAAACAAAGAAAAAAACCAGGCCCTGCACACATGGGTGTGAGCTGACTCCACATCACTCACACTCACTATCTGCTCCTTCCTTCTGACGCGCTGTGTTCTTGGTGATGCTCCAAGAATGGCTGACCTCTGAGCTTATCAGCCAGCATCAGCTGCGGTGGCGACAAGCCCTTGGATCCTGTGCTGGATCGCTATGCGCGGACGCACTACTTTCTAAAGGACTTCGTAGAGATGGGCAAAGTCGTTAGCTGCTTTCTGTCGCTTAGGAAAAACATGAGTCTGTGTAAATACACAAGCATCTTCAGAGAGCTATTGTGATCACACCATTTTGCACTGAGTAGAACAAACCCTTTCTGGGCTGGTGAGGTCCGGTCTCTGCAGCCTGAGGCACACAGGTGCAGGGAAACTCATACCCAGAAGCCGAATGGGACGTGTGTGGGGTCGAAGGACCCAGGAAAGGGTCAGTGATTAGAATTGCAGGCATTCTTGAGCTACTACTAGGTCAATTCAAAATGCACGAGTGATTCAATTTTTGAGAGCAATACAGATGAAAAAAAAAAAAAAAAAAAGCCACCCCTCTCTGCACATTTACACTTAAATATCCAACAAAATGATTCACATTGCCAAGAACTGGAGATGGCAGGGTCGGCACCATTGCCAAAGCTGCCCCACTACTCATTCTTTAGTTGAGTTTATCGGGGTTTTCTGGGTGTTGAGATATAGAAAAAGTAGTATATTCCTATTGTCTAAGCATACAGAATGAGAAAATCAAGTTTCTGGGCTTCCGTGGTTGAAAATGCCAAGGAAGTGAAGCATTTTGGAAATACGGGCAATACTAATAAACAACCGTTTGAGAACTGACACTTTACAACTTCTCCACAATCGGATAATGGGCTGGATGCCACAAACTAGAAAAGGGAGGGCAGACGATTCTTTCTTCCTCAAAGGAATATTACTTGGCATTTTCTGTTTGTATTAGAAAGAAAAGACCTTAAGTTAAGCATTGTGACTGCCGTCTTCATCTTGCATTCCGGCCCCCCCGTCCCCGCCCCACACACAACCGCCTGGTTCTCTTACAAGTCAGAATCAGACTTACCTTCTCAGGCCTGAAGGCAATTCTCAACTCGCATGCATGCTTAGCATGAAGAGAGCAGATGGCTGGTCTTCAGTCTGAAGAAATAATTGTAGGATTAGGGAAGAGTCCAGGATCTTGACCATCTCCACATAATTAAATTTCAAGCTGGAGGGATGGCTCTATAGTTAAGAGCACTGACTGGTCTTCCATAGGACTGGGATTCAGTTCCCAGCACCCACATGGCTACTCCCAACCATCCGTCACTGCAGCGAGAGGGCATCGCAGCACGCTCATCTCAACTCTGCTTACAACAGGCTTCCATGGAGCACAGACATAAATGCAGACGAAACACAAATACACATAAAATACAATAATTTTTACAAAGAGAAGAGCTGCAACTCTGCTGTAGCCTACACCCTAGCGTTCCCAGGAGAAGTGTTTGACGGGGCTGGATGCAGGTGAGTGGGGGGTTCAGTTGATACACACCCCCATTCTTCAGAGATCACCCTGCAACCTGGTTGCAGATGTCAAATACCGATTCTTATAAATGGGGTGCCTGTCGGTGCTGTTTCTTTGAGCAGTACGGAGCATTGCTAAAGCTTGCACCTCTTTCCTTCATTACATAACAATGACAACAACTCAATTTAAGCGTCTAATGACCCAAGCCACTCATCCATAGCAGCGAAAATTTAATAGCAACCTTATCTGGAATGCTGTCAAGGAACACTTCCCAGGAAAGCATTACAGCCCTTCAGTTTACAAAACAATTGGCTTTAATCTTTAATACTGTTAAGCAGTAGGGGGCAGATATGCACATTAGTATAGCTTTGCTTTTTATAAATAGCATTTAATTCAGCCCCTGTTGGGCTGAATATCTTTTGTCAGACAGAATACTAGAGTTCCTCTTTTCCTGAAAGGCAAGGCACAGTGCCTGCCTTCCTGGGATGTGTACTGCAAGAGTTCATACAGCGTTGAAATTTGAAGGCCAAAAGCTCCTATGTGTTTTCTTAGGGAAACATACGACTTCTTGAAATAAATTTAAGTTACTATTAGAACAAACCATTATGAAGCAGTTTCCTGAGTTTAGCAGGAAAACATCAGCTCTACCTCATTCATTCATATACTCTGTGCTGAGCAGGCAGCCCTGGATGGTGTCACCTCCATAGCTCTTCCTCTGCTCTGTGCATTGCCACAATTGACTTCTTTCTTCCTCTCCCATTGCATGAAGAGAAGTCAGATGCAAATTTCAGGCATCTTGTTCTCAAGGAAGCATATATATGTACACATATACATATATACTCATATATATATACATATATATTAATTTTTGCAATATGTTTCAGATGATACAGAAGAAAGGACTTAGGCTAGAGAGCTGGCTCAGAGGTTAAGAGCACTGTTTATTCTTCCAGGGGTCCTGAGTTCAATTCCCAGCAACCACGTGGTGGCTCACAACCATCTATAATGTGATCTGGTGTACAAGTGTACATGCAGGCCAAACATTGTATACATAATAAATAAATCTTAAAAAAAAAAAAAAGAAAAAGAAAAAGAAAGGCCATAATAGGATTGCTAAAATTGAAGAGCTGAGCTTGTGTGAATTGAAAGTGACTTGTAGGGTACTTGTATTCAGCTAATACCAGCTTATACTGCCAGGCACCATGTTTACATTCTGTGCACCTCCCTCGACTGCTATATTTCTTTGGTGGTAAGAAATATAATTACTATTTTTTTAAATGCTAGAATAGGCACAAGTGTGTCATTAACCATAGCTAACAATTTATCTATCTTTTTCAGGTGAGTGAAACCTAAGGGCTTCATGAAATTTAACTATGATTCATTCATTTGGAGGTGGGTCCTTGGGCTTCCGGATAAGGACATTCGCCTTTTAGTTAAGGGTGTCTTTTAAGAGATGTTGAATGTTGAGGACTGACTTAGACAATGGATAGCAAGACCTCTTTGCAGGAAACATGTGGTCACATAATAGCTAAGGCCACAAAAATATCCAAAAATAATTAACTAGCGAGGTGCCCCCACTAAACTCTAATCCTTTAACTTATCATCCATTTAAATGCCATTTAAGCAGTGTTGCCATAGAACACTAGACCAGACAAAGGGACACAGTGGCACCCCTAATCATCAGAGCATCTAAAATGACCAGCGTTTCAGATGCTCCCACCAATGACAAAAACGGGGTGGGGATCATGCTACTGAAGATGAACCTATATAAGCCATTAACCTCCCCTTGCTTTGAACTGACTCCAAGTTCCTCCATTCTGTAGATCATACAACTGGGCTGGCCCGATCAGCTGTCTATGGACTTTCTTATAGGATACCACTTGGGATGTGAGAAGTACGGGAACAATTTGCCAAAACACAAAAGGTCATTTTGTTAAAAACTCATTATTGGAGTTTCTAGACATCTGGTGAATGTCTAGAAAATAGGCTATCAGGATTGGCATTCTGGGTTTCATATCCTTCTGTCCCCTTGGCTGCCACACCCTAAACTTTTACTCTAACCAGCCATGCAGTAGGCGGATAGATCATTGGAGAAATGCTCCCCCAAGTCTATAACACAGAGTCATTTGACCCATTGGCTTCTGTAGTAGACAAAGGTTTCTACTTCACCCTGGTGCTTTATCTTCATCTCAATCCCTTTTCAGAGAAAATCAAATGGCTCCAGCAAAACCACTAGACCAAGATTAGCTTGTGCAAGACACTGACTGACACTAGTAACAGAAGGGGAACAATAAATCTAGAGCCAGATTGACTATTCCTCAGCTCATCAGGTGTGAGGCTGAGATGTTTGTGCGCAAACAGAATAAATGTTTTGAAATCTCTCTCTAGTGGTTTGAACAGGTATGACCCCTTTAGACTCATGTTTAGCCAGTAGGGAGTGGCACTGTTAGGAGCTGTGGCCTTGCTGGAGGAAGTGTGATGCTGGGATACTGAACCTAAGGCTAGTTTTCTCTTACTGCTGCCTGCAGATCAAGATATAGAACTCTCAGCTCCTTCTCAAGCACTATGTCTGACTGTATAGCACTATGTTTCCTGCCATAACAGTAATAGACTAAATTTCTGTAACTTTAAGCCATCCTCAATTAATTTTTTTTTTTAAATAAGAATTCCAGTGGTCATGGTGTCTCTTCATAGCAATAGAAACCCTAACTAAGATTCCCACCCATTCCTAATAGTTATCAATCTTTAGTCTTCTCCAATAAATCAATAAATGCTCCCTGCTCCCTTTAGTCAGTAAGCATCCTACTCACCCTGAATTGAAGCTATCTCCCATCTACTTTACCGACCTGAGGTCCCAATAAAGGAATTTCCCATGGCATGCTACTCAGTCTTATTTCCATGTGCTAAGGGCTGGGCAGATCCAAGGTTTTCCCAAAGGCCCTAGCATTTGGAGAAAGAATATATTTCCTTCTTTAAACCCAGGAATATGCTTGGCAAAACCAGTAATGATAGCCCGGGGTCAGAGTCTTGGGGTAGCTTTGGCTTTGCATCCTGAAAACCAATTTTTTCCACCCTAGAGAGGCTATGGTTACCAGTCTCAAGGTTGCTGTGAGCTTGGTCTGCAATGCTCTTCAGATACTCTGTGTTCCCTTGTGTGACATTGTTTGATTAGCTTGTAGCTGATGATTATATGATAGCTTTTGCTGACCTTGTCTCATTTCCCTTTTCAGGAAAAACAGTATATAAGATGCTGCCCTTCTTAATGAGCTTGCTTTGTATAAGACATAGCTTGTGCAAAATCCTGACCCCAGCTTTTCTGTCTTCTTTGTTTTTTCATCTTCTATTTACCTCCTACTTAGGACCATTTGGTCTAAGTCATCAGTGTTTTCCATATCACCAGCTGGTCATTTGATGTCAAGAGTATACCCTTTGTTTTAAAAGATTATATTAATACTACTAGTGCTACTAAAAATAGTAATACGTACTAAATAATACTAATACTAATAACAATATTGTTATTGTACGTGGATGGCATATTTATATAAATGCTGGCATGTGTGTACTAGATCATTCATGTATAGGACAACTTTGTGGAATATGTTCTCTCTACTTACATGTAGGCTCTAGAGTCAGAACTTGAGTCATTAGGCTTGTGTGGCAGTTGCCTTTACCAGCTGAGCCATCTCATGGGCTCCTAACAGTACATTCTGGCAAAACCCATTTTTCTTTTTTAAATTGCCAACAGTATAAGAAAGACACAATTGTGGAAATCTAAGCCTTAGGTTTGAAATGTAATACATTTATTTAGGTCATTTTAGGTTTTACATATCTGGAGAAATGGCTTGCCTCTTGGGTTTTGGGGTAGTATTTCTTTTTGATAATTACCGCTGACCAACTGACAGTTAGAAAGACTCCCCCACTGTGGTCACAGGTGGCTCAACAACTTGAATGAACTGCTGCTGAACTACATACACATTGAAATAGAAGCAGCATATAGACATGTCCTCTATCATCTGACTTCAAATACAGACCTCTGTATCAATGATTATGCGTTCCACGGGATGCCCTCAACTGTCCTGTTTCCATCAAACGCTGTCTTCGTTAAGAACAATATACTCAGCATGGTGACATTTGCTACAGCAGGTGCAAGCCAGATACAGGACCCTGCGCTTGACTTCAAAAAGTTTCCAGTCTATTATGAAAGATGAAATTAAATTGCAGAAAATTCTTAAAACTGCACAGCACCATGAAATGTTTGAACAGACGTTCACAAAGGGTGTTGGTAAGACAAGGGGCTCCACTTTCACAGCACAGGTAGACAAGAGCATTTAGCAAAGAATGTGCTGCGGGTTGAGGCAGTCTGTGTTCAAAAGCACAATGACTCACATGCTCTTCTCTACAGCCTGGTTTTTATTTATTGAGCTGAAAATAAATTGTCCTCACACAATATATTCTGATCATAGTTTCCCCTGCCTCATCTCCTCCAGATGGTTGTCAACTCTGCACCCTTCTAACTCCAAGCTTCTCTCTCTCAAAAGAGGCCCAAACCAAACCAAACCAAACCAAACCAAACCAAACCAAACCAAACCAAACCAAGCCAAACCAAACCAAACCACAAACAATAATAAAACAAACTAACAATAGTGATGAAAAGACAAAAAGAAAGAACACACAAAAGGCATGCATGCACATATGCACACACAAATGCACGCATGTGTGTGCACATGCATGTACACACACACACACACACACACACACACACACACACACACACACACACCATAAGAACTTAAAAGACCAGTAAGCCAAAACATGTCCAAAGAAAGCAATCTGAGACCACAGAATCTCCAAATAATCTCCAAATATCCCTTTGAGTTTGTTTTCTGTTGGCCAAATCCTGCTGGGCATGGGGTCTGCCCTTAATGTGGTTTGTATCTCCAGTGAGACTCCCTTGGAGAAACATATTCTTCCTTTGTGTACCGCTGTCAAAAGGTGATAGCTTCCTGACAAGGAACGAGAGATCACGTCTCCTTTCCTCTCACTGCTCAGAACATGTCTGGTTTAGTCCTGTGCAGACCTTATGCATGTTGCCACAGTCTATGTGAGTTCATGTGTGTGCCAGTTCTGCTGTATCTGGAAAACTGTTTTCTTTGTATCACACATCCCTTCTACCCCACACAATCTTTCCAGCTCTTCTTCCATTGTTCTCTGAATCTTGAGGGGGGAAGGGTTTAATGAAGACAGCCTATCTAGTAACAAGTATTCCCAGGTCTCTCGCACTCTGCACATTGTCTGGTTGTGGGCCACTATATTTGTTTCCATCTACTGCAGGAGGAAGGTGTAAAAGGAACTTCATTTGCTTGTTTCAGTTTGTTTTCTCAGAGGATTACTGCCTCTGTCTGCTAACCTAGTCCTAATCCTAAAAGCTTCTAGTGTCTGTACAAACTAACCTAGGCCTAGATTGTTTTTAGCCTCTGAGAATCACTGCTTAATCAGCTCTTGTTCTTTCTGAGCTCTGGGCTGGATGATTCAACTCAGCTGTTCTGGCTCAAACTCCTCTCTCAGCTGACTGATTCAATCTGGCTTCTCTCTTGGCCCTGGAATTACTCTGCTTGGCCTCAAACTAATTCCAGAAGTCTGCTCTAATCTCCTGGCTTCTTCTCATCTTCTGGTTTGATCTACATTCAACCTCTCTCTGAAAAACTCTTCTGGTAAAACTGCCTGCCCCTCTTCCCCCATGAATTTTTATTGCCCCTTTAAGCATCTTCTCCTTTTCTTTCTCTTCTCATGAGAGATGGGTGTATCCTAGTCTGTCAAATCTTTCCCTGATTTGTAACTTTTTCTGCCTTTTAATTAGATATCACTTTCAATGGTGAATGCTTCCTTCTACAAACTAACTTTATCTTCATTGTTTGAGATTAAAGGCATGTACCACCATGCCTGGACTAAGCTTTTTTTTACCTCTATACGAGACTGGGCTTGAACTCAGGTCTGCTTGCCTCTGTCTCCTGGATTAAAGGTGTGTTTGTATTCCAGCTGAATCACACAGACCTAGAAGGTCTTTGGATGTGATCTCTTGCCACACTTGGCTTGTATTGTTGGTGTTGGGGCCCTGAGCCATTGGGCCCCTCCTGCCATTTCCCACTGGCAAGATATTACCTTCCCCATCTTTTTTAGATTGATAATCCCTAGACCAATGTTTTCCTTTCCCACATCAGCTACGGTATCCTGGAAGTCATGGCACCACATAACCATCATGGCCAGATGCTCCTTGTTCTGCCCTATGAGTACCATTTACTCTAAATTGAGTGCACCTGTTACTTTGAGGTCTGAAACTTTTATCCTTACAGTTGCTTTGTACATGACCAAGTCTGCCACAATTAAAGCACCAGGTGTTATGATATCTGGGACCTCGGGCTATAGCTTGTCCTACAATATGGTTTTGATGTTATGGAAAGCTAGTATTAATTGTTTCTCTTACCCATTCACCTAATGGAGCTCCTCTTTCCTTTAAGGGCCTAGTTGCCCTCTTACATTCCGTGTTAGCATTCTCTTATGCCGTAATGAGTTTCAATGCCTGTTTGGTGTCAGAATCTGTTATTGCTCTATCTAGCGCTAATCCCAGTCTCTGCAAAAATTCTGCAAAGGCTTCCCCAGGCCCTTGAAATATCTTAGTAAAGGGAACTGTTATCTTACCCAGTTCCTCCACCATGTCCCAAGCTCTTAAGTCTGCAATATGACATTGTTCAATCATTGAATCATCATATTGGACTTGTCTTACGTCAGCAGATCACCCTTCACCAAGCAGTTGCTCTTTGCCAACATCTATCTCCCTTCTCTTATTTTTTTGTTCTATTCTCTCTGCCTCCCTTCACCACGATGATAATTATTGCAGTTGTTGCACTGCTTCTAATACCGCTGAAACCAAACTTTTTCAATCTTGAGGAACAAGTCTATGCTGCATGGCCCAGCTATTCAGCATTTGTTTAACAAAAACGGAATGTATTTCATACCTGATGACAGATTCCTTAAAATGTTTTAAATCTAGCACATCTATTGGACTCCATGACATTTCATTATAACCCTCAGCACCATTCTGAGCAGGCACGTGTCTTACAGTAACTGGAAAAGCTGATGGTGACTGTGTGACTCTGGAGGGTTTCTCTATGAGAACATTTTTCTCCAAAGACCCATTTTGTTCGTCTGGTCTCCTGTTCCTCTAGTTTCTTTACAGCCTCTCCAGCTGTGATCTCTTGCCATGTTCTAAATTAAAATTCCTCTACAGGAAGTTTTTCTGGTGGTGGCTGAGTGAGATGTTGATCTATGATTATAGCAGCATGACCTTAAGTGTCATTTTATTGCTGTGCTCCTTTAGCCAAGCAATAGTATTTGGTTCTCCCCTGGATCTACATGCTATCTAGTCTCAAGTTCTTGGCCACCCTAAGAGTACCAGGCATGGGTTTCATCTTATGGAGTAGGACTTAGGTCAAGTCAGATACTGGTTAGTTACTCCCACAAGCTTTGTGTCACCATTGCATAAGCATTTTTGTAGGTAGGTCACCATTGTTGATCAAAGGGTTTATAACTGGGTTGGTGTTTATCTTTTTCCTCCAGTAGAATTCAGAATACCTTCTAGTACCATGAACACTAGCCCGTAGGGTAAAGGCTCTAGTTAGGTACTAGCTTGACTTTTCTAAGTTCAATGAGATATGTAGGTGTTGTCTTCAACAATAGGACATTACCATCATGTTTTGGAGAATAATCAATGTTTTCTAAGATTTCCAGTTGGCACAGTCCTGTGAGGGAGCCAAGATTTCTTTATAAAATTGTCATGGTCATAAGACTAAAAAGAGGTGTTCTTACTGCATCTGATACCACTTACTTCAAGACAAGAGAGACTTCTCCAAATGTTTGGTTATGAATATCCATAGTAACCAGGTTGTTTGTAAATATGGATCTGTGCTTATAGATGTGATTTTCAGCACATCCTACTGATGTATACAACCACAACTGGCTAGACATGATCTTTTCATACTTTATGAAAAAGAGAACCATGGAAATTAATACTATTCTTATCTGGAAGCTCAGAGACCTACAAACAGCTATTCTCCAAGTAAGTTTTGTATAGTTCAAAGAGGGAAAAAAGGAAACATACACAGTGATAAGAAGTAAAGCCTAATTTTCTATTATGCCCATGTTTGGTCAGTGATTGTGAGAAATACACATTTAAGGGGCCCTAATTATGAAGCCCTCACTGGGAAGCTCACAATGTGTACAGCCTAGTGATGGCTCTCGCAAGTACTGAACAGAATAGTTTGTTTATTGGATTCCCCAAAACTTCTCTTATACCATCCAATGGTGAGTAGATTCCTTTACTGCGTTAGGTTTCATTTTAGACCATTTTTTTTTTTCAGTTTGGAATAGAATTTTAAAAAAATCTACTTTGAAATTTCCAATGCCAAATTGGACAGCAAATGTCTAGAAAATGAATCTTATTCCCCTTTCTCTGTGAAGGTTCCTGTGTGGAAAGAAGGGTCTTGCTCAGTGTCTTTCTCCTTCTGTGCCTTCCTTTGGCTGTTCCAGGGCTGTTAACCATCATGCTGTGACAGTTAGAAACAAACCTGCCTTGCTATGAAGAACTTTTGATGGTTCAGTAGCTCTTTATTTTCCTCCCTGTCGTGATCATTGTGGCACAGAATGATTTTTGAGGTTATAGGATAAGAAAAATGTCCTAGGAAAGCAGGCCTATTGATCTAGCTACCATATGTCTTATTATGGAGCCCGGAAGACACCGACCTGAGCCACTTTTACCAGCCCAGGAAAGATGCTGTGCATTAAGGCCAGAAGCAGTGGCTCACATCAGAAAACTATTCTTGGGGAGGATTACAGATTAATGTTCTTTGAAGATATTTATTTTTTCAAAGTTCTTCATTTGTGCTTATTCATTGATTTTAGACACAAATATAAGAAAAATGCTTTTCTGTTTTAATCACAGCTGGCCAGTGGTTAGTATAAAAAGTATATTCTAGGTTTTCCAAATTGCTTTGTGAAACAATTGTATTTTGTTGCATTCATTAGAATGCTTCCATGTCTTATACTTGTCTAAATCTTATTTCATGAGTACTATTTTAAAAATAAAATCTTAAAGAAAAAATGGCTTAATGGAAAGTCACCAAAATATTAACAATAGCAGTTTCCTTGGACAGTTGGATGATGGGTGATTATATTTTATTAAATTTTTCTTATTCTTCATGTATCTTTCACATCTTTCTACTGAGTCACCATAATTACAGTATGACAACAAAACAAGAAAAATATATACAAATTATACGAAGTAAAGAGCAATGGCCTGTTTCTCACTACACATAACACAGACATGATATAAATGCTTTGGCTTTTTCCCTTCATTGCTACCTTTAAAACACAGAGATGGGGACAAAGTAAACATATGATATTGCCTACAGAAGTGCTTCGCTACAATTAAATGATCACATAATGATGATTAAATATCTGGGTCTGCCTCCAATAAAGAAATGAGGAATGGCCTAATTACTGTAGTTTGCAAGTGAAAACCTATTCATTTATCATTTCATCGAATATTATGACCAGATTTTTATTAAAAAAAAAAAAAAGCTTCCCCCACCTCAATCTATAATTTTTCTCCTTTATAGACTGAGCCTCTGTTTAGCAGACACAAGGGACTCCAGTGGCATTATTGATGACAGCCTGCCAGTCTTCTCTGGGCATGTGGGAAGATCAGCATGGTTGGGTTTACCTGCCTTGGGCCTCGGGAGCAGCATCCATGTTTCTTTCATGCTTTCATTTCTTACATAGACATAAGTCTGTTTTCCTGTTAGTTTGACAGAACTAAGAATGGAACGATGTGGCCAGTCAGCTAATCTAGCTTTCCACCCTTCTGTGAGAGCCTGGAAATGAGTTTTTAGGAAGTAAAGCTTCTCTTTGAAAATCCAGGGGAAAAGATTGCATTGAATATATCTGTGGGCTGTTCTCTAAACTCCAAATGCAGCTATTATGTGTACCAAGTGTAGTTTGACATGATTGTGTGAAGTTTCCTTGTCTGTCTGACTAGTCATAAGGCTAATCAGTTGTGATGACAAAAAAGTTTCTAATAGCACCAATATTGAATTATTCTGAATTCAATGATACTGTTTATGGACTTCATAGTGTCCTATTGTCTCTTCCATTGTGTTCAGCTCAGTCAAGGTTATTTCATGAATTGCAAGAAGAAACCACGACAAGTATAAGTCATCCTCACTTGCTTTGTTGACACAAGAGTAGGCTTTCTGCATGTGTTTTGGACAAAAGAGATGACAGAAAAAAGAAAAAACATATTAGTCATGACTTTGGAGTACATTTCTGAAGTATGCAGTTTTCATATTTCAACCTCTTCAGCATTTCTCTGCAACCTTTCCTGTGTTCCTTACATGCACTGTAGACGCCCACCACCTGTGTATTGTTCCCTAGAGATACAGAACCAATAGCAGCTTCACAGAGATTTCCTATAATGAATTACCTCATGAGAGCCCGGAAGCTGTCTTAGTCATTGTTCTGTTGCTGTGACAAAGACACCTTGACCAAGGCAACTCTGACAAAAGGAAGACTTTAACTGAGGGCTTGTTTATAGTTTCAAAGATTTATTCCGTTATCATCATGACAAAGAACATGGTGGCACGCAGACAGACATGGTGCTGGAGAAGTAGAGAGGGGCTGGGCTTGCCCGGCATGGGATTTTAAGATCTCAAAGCCTAATGCCAGGGACACAATTCCTCCAACAAAGCCACTCCTCTCAATTGTTCTCAAACAGTGTCAGTCATGATGACTAAGCATTCAGATACATAAGCCTATGGGCATCGTTCCTATTCAAACCACCTCAGCTAACCAGTTAAAGCAGGAAGAGTGCAGTGTTAGGAATGCTACTATGCCAGTTTGAAGGTTGCCTGCTACAGAACGGTCTCTTTCTTAAGGGAGGTCAGTCAAGTCAAGTCTTCTATGTGAGCCCTCGTCTGATTGGATAATCCTACCTCTACTGTGGGGGAGGGGGGTCAGTTGGCTTTATTTAAAATCCGTATTAGTCCACCCCCACCAACATTCCCTTTGGGGATCCACTGAGTTTATTTGGGTTATGGATGAGGGGTTTCTAGCATATTAAGATCACCTAAAATCTCAGAAATCTCCAATATACTGCAGCCCTCTTATCGATGGTTTATGTTCTGTGCTTTCAGACACTCATTATTAACCGTGATGTCAGTGTATTAAGTGGAAAGTTCTTGCAACAAACATTTCATGAGTTCTAAATTGCCTGCTGTTCAGAGTCACAAGTTGAAATCTTTCTTTCCCAGGCTCAGGAAACAAAGCCTCTCTTTGTCCAGAGTATCTACGCTGTGTGGTGGGCCTGGTCTTAAGCCACTCAGTCACCCTCTAGACAATCACAGTGACTGGAATAATGTCTCAGTGCTTACGTGCAGGAACACTTTAGAAGGTGGTCCACATGTCACAAGTCTATTCATCCATCTGATCACACAGATGTTATGTCACAAGTGCAAGAATGGGAAGGCAGGGAGGGAGGAGGGAAATGAGGGAGAGAGATTGTTACATAACTTCTATTACAGACTATCGTTTCACTTGTTCTATTTTATCATTAATGATTATTGTTAATGTATTATGGTGCCTTCCTCATAAATTAACTTTATTACAGGTATGCATATTATAAATATGAATTTTTAAAAGTCTGTGTATGTAGAGTTCAGTACAGTGATTTTAAGCATTTATTGATGATGTTGCGATGTGTTGCTAAAATTCCTCTGTGGGGCAGATGCAAACATTTTCTCTGTACTCCTAAGATCCTCATGATAAACCAAAGTTCAAGTCCGCCAAAGTTCACACTGGAGAACCACTGAGGTTATTGGGATTACTGGACACAGGTGAGATGTTAATAAAAGTAGTGTGGGTCACCCCACAGCAGATGCACTGGGAGGTCTACACTAAGCATAGAGGGTGGTTTCTCCATAGATACAGATTGACTCCCCTTCCTAAATCTCTCTCAGTCTATACAATCTAGATCCTCCCTAAGACCCCGAGGCCACTGCCAGTCAAGACAGAAGTGCTTAAGAATGGCTGGTGGGAGGGGCTAGATACTCTGGTGAGGGTTCTGCAATCCTGCTCATCAACTTCCACTAGGAAGAATTATCAATAGTCTACAGGCCAAACCATAGTTCTTTTAAGTGAGCACAGCTGATCTCATAAAGATGGTGACAGTGTCGGTCAACAGATAGTACCTTACCACAGAATATATCTCTCAGCTAAGAGGAAACTGCTGTAAATAGTTGACCAATGCGTGGGCACCATGGCTCTCATGGTAAATAGGTAAAATTGATCCTCACGGGGCATGTGATTGGCTAAGTGTTCCCAAGCATTTTGACATCACCTCTCATGTGAAGAAAGTCATTGCCTTAGCTCCTTCCCTTCTTCACTGGAAACCACGTGCTTCTGTTGTGTTATTTGAATGCTCTGAACATTGGATTCATTTTGGATCTTTTTTTGGTCCTGCTGTTTTCTCATTCCTTAATTTCCACTCCTCTACTTGGTTTTCTAATACACCCCCTTTAACATAGAAAACCAGATTAAACATAGCCACCTTTTGAAGTTTTTAATTTGTTTTTGTTCCCATAGTACCTGGGAAAGTCTTTATTTCAGCATATGGGATACGCTGTACGTGTGCATTTGTCCCTTCCATTAGGATGTGATGGCCTCTAGATTAACAGTGACTGCGAGCTGGATGCTTGTTTGGTGAATGAATTATGAATCTGAAAGCTGTCGGTCCTTATCATCTTGGCATGTGTGGTTTGAGATAAAAGAGTTTGACAAAGATCATGAACATGCCTTGTGTGTGCCCATGACACAACTGGTCCATGAAACACTCTGGGAAGGTGGGGAAACTTACTAAAGGGAAGCAGAGAGAATAAGTAGGGCGTCTGTTAACCAATTCCACTTATCTTTATTGGGGGGATGAGGGGGGGCTGATCTTGCCATGACCTGCATCTCTCTCTTATATACTCATGAAATAGTGTCATTGCTTATAATCATTACACTTCATGTTTTCTTGCTGTCATATCACATAGAAATATTAAAGTACACGGAGCTCACAGTTTTCCTGACCCTTTCCCATCTGTACATAACATACACCAAGCTGTGAGCAGCCTGGATAAATGGAGGAAGCCCACCCCTGTGCAGGCCTCCATTGACCTGTAGGCGATGGACTCCATGGTAAGAAAATGAACCGGAGGTTTTTGGGTTAGAGCCAGAGGTTGTTTGTTAAATGAGACAAAGCAACACTGACATCAGGGAAATAATATACACTGTACTAGGACAGCAGGGAACGTATGCAGAAGGAAGGTGGGTTATCTACAGCCTTCTTGCTGCACTTCAGATATTTAAACTTTCCAAAGACCTGACTCACCACACCAAGTTTCCTTAAACTTTTTTTTCTTCGCATAATTGAGTGCTCAGCTGGATGCTGCTCTCTATGATCCTGATTTCCTTCCTAATTGCACAAGTGGCTGGGCTCTTACAATGCCATATTTCTGTTCATTTGCATTTATACAATACACTTCACCATGTGATTCAAATAAGCCATTTGAATGTGGAATTCTGTGTCTGTCTTTAGGATTCCTATAATGGCTGGGTCCACGAATAGAGCAAGTCTGGGGAGGGTTACTATAATCTCAATATGAGACTGTCTTCTTACAATTGGCCAATATTCAGCTGGCTTCTGAGGTGATGCTGAGCAGTAATTCAAATGGAAGAACACAGCAATAAGTGGAGGGCAGGAACACCCAAGGTGATCATTTAGAAGCTGTTTTCAGGTCAGAATAAAAGAGCATGGGATTTGTTTTATTTTATTCTAAACACCATATAATCAAAAGGGTCTCAGGCTCCCTAGGAGCTCCCTGTGAGGGGTTGCTTTATACATTGTTGAACAAAGCTGGGGGAAAAAAAGTCTTGCCTTGGATTTCCTTTCTACTCCACATACTTATTTTCAATTCAGAGGAAGAGATCTCTGGTCAAACAATGTAATTTTAGAAAACTTCCACAGAAGCCCTGTTGATCAACTATTGCACACACTTGAGGTAGCCATGGCACATTCTGGGTTTTTGACCACATTCTTCTTATAAAGCAGTTAAAAAAGCATGAGTTACTGATTTGCCCTGCATGGCAGAATCAAGGGATCAGAGAGGGAGGGGTCCTAGTAGGTTCACCATGTTACATCTTTCTCTCTGAAAGGGCTACCCAATCTCTACTCCGCTGACACTTTGGCCCTACATTTCTTTGTTGTAGGTTTCTGTGGTGCCCTGTAGGCTGCAGGCATCCCTGGCCCCTACCCATTGGATAGCAGCTGTATTCTCAAATAGGACAACCAAAAATATCTCCAAACTTCCCTAGGGGAAATTTCTTTGGCTTGGAATTACTGATATAAAAATAATCATTTTGTTCTACCTATGCAAATCATGAAGTTTAAAGCCTGACAAAGTGTCTTGTTTCAGTTGTACTGTGGAGGCTGAGTATTCATTAACTACCTTGAGGTTTACAAACAAAGTGACCCCAAGCTTTAGAATCAATGCAATGCATTTCTTACTATGCTACACCTGGTGTGGTCATCACAGCTCTCTAGAGAGGCAGGATCAAGAGGAGAGAAGACAGGTAGAGGGTAGCTAAAGAGGTGGAAAGCAGGGGAAGTGCCCTTAGAAATTGCCTCATGTGCTTATAGAGCCTTTCTGTGCCATGAGGTACAGTATATGGGCGGTATATCTGGGAAAGCTTGAAGTCCTGAGAAGTGTGAATAGTAGAGGGAGGTGGTGGTGGTGGTGGGGGTCATTTGTATAAATCTCAGAATCTGAAGACACCATGTCCTATGTAGTTTTATGTCAACTTGACACAAGCTAGAGTCATCTGAAAGGAGGGCACCTCAGCTGAGAAAAGGCCTCTATAAGATCTAGCTGTAAGGCATTTTCTTAATTAGCGATTTATTGGGGAGAGCTCAGTCCATGGTGGGTGGTGCTACCTCTGGTCCTGGTCTGGTGGTCCTGGGTTTTGTAACAAAACAGGCTGAGCAAAGCCAAGGGAGCAAGCCAGTAAGCAGCACCCCTTCATGGCCTCTGTACTCCTGGCCGGTGCCCGGTGCGACTTCCTGTCCTCACTTTGATGATGAACAGCAATACGGAAGTGTAAGTAGAATAAACCTTTTCTTTCTCAGCTTGCTTTTTGGGTCATGGCGTTGCATTGTAGCAATAAAAACCCCAACTAAGACACGGGAGAACTTGAGGCTATGATGTCCAAGGATCATCTGGATGGTGTCCAAGGATCGCCTGGATACTCAGCTGCAGCAGAGAGAGAACTCACTGTTCTCCCAGACAGGTTTTACTAAGACCCTTGATGGCTGGGGTGCTGTCTGCCTACGTGGATAAGGAAATGCTCCTTACTCAGGCTATTGCATCTCATAATCATTTTCTCCCCTAGAAACACCCGCATAGCCTAACCCCGGATAATGTTTTATCATCTACCCAGGACCCCTTTAGGCTTCAAGTTAACACAAAATTAACAATTGCACCTGGCCTACGCTGTTCTCTCAGTGGAGGCCAAACACAAACACACACCACCTCATAGATTTTCTGGCAAAAACTTTATTTTGGCTCCATAAATCAAATCCTTTAAAGTCAAGTAGATTATTAGCATTGCTTTGAAATATTTAGCTTATAAATAAGGTATCACCGCTGATGCTACTCTGTAATATTTCAAACCAGAATGAAAATCATATACTTTCTGATGATTCACAAATCGGCTTTATAAATCTGTACTCACCTCAAGTTATAACTCCAGAACTTAATTTGTGGGCCTGCCAGCCAAATCTTAGCAGCCTGTTTTGATTTACAAGTCTCTCTTTTATTAATGCTAGCTGTAGCCAAACTGGTTTTTTTTTAGTACCTTATAAGTCCAAAAATTAATTTCCATATCCTTAAATGAGTTCACAAATGCTAATATAGATTTACAAGTCCTAAAACAGATTTGGAAATCATGCTGGAGAGTCTTGAATAAAATAACTTGATTTGCAAACCTGGGCTCTGCACCTGTTTTCCTAGGAAGCGATTTATAAATCAGGAGTTGAGTGCACCCGTGGCACAGTGGTGGACTGCTCTCTCTCTCTCTCTCTCTCTCTCTCTCTCTCTCTCTCTCTCTCTCGGAAGTCCCTCTCTTCACATGCCATTGCACAGGGCAGATTTACAAGGCTGCAACCCCAGGCTGGCAAAGGCTCCTCGGGCTCTGACACGCTAGGGCCGGTGAGGGAAAAGGGCCACATCCCTCAGGCTGCCTGAAGCAGCTAAATCAGTAGGAAGACAGCAAGCCATTCATCTTCTTAGTCAGAAACGGAAAGTGCTGGCTCCAGGTTCTCTCCGAGTAAAGTCAGGGAGACAAAGGCAAGGCTCAGAAAGCTTCTAGCAATGCTAGCACTCACACTGTGCCACAGCCCAAAGCCCAGATCGGGAGCCTGGGAGTGCACCATCCTTCAGAAGGCACTGAGGAGGGACACCCATTCCCTCGCTGCATAATGCTGCTTCTGACAGTTGTCCCAAGGAAGAGGCGTGGCAGTGGTTATTCTGGGTAAGGTGATCAGAGAACAAAACGGGAGGATGCCTAAGTCAACTTTGATCACATCTATACTATTTGCACGACCTTCTCATCGATCGTAGGCTAACTTCATGACCGAGGAAGCATCAGGAAGATTTTATCAGGAATACACGGGGGCAGGAGTTTAGATTTCTCTTGCCCTTTGGTGAAGTACCCACGGGAACCTGCCATCACAGTTCCCCTCCCCCGCTGCAGCTCTGCCTCACCCTTCAGAGCAGCTCAGTGTGTCTGGGAAGCCCCAGGAACTCCCAGAGAATGCTTTCTTGCTTGCTCATCCAGTTTCCTTGGACCAGGCAAGGCTGCTGCTCAGATTCAGGTGTGCATGTTGGAACTCCAAAGGTTAAGAAGCTTGCTGCCCGCGTTAAGCGGCACAGACAGTATTTGGAGCCGGTCTGGCCTTTTCATAAAAAGCACACCATGCCTGCCGCAAGCATCCCAGGCCCGCCTGCCTGGCAGCACCAGCTACACTTGGCCTTGTGTTCCAACCCCATCTGCACTGCCTGTCAATAACGGGCTCTTTTGAACTACTAGAAACTACTAAATTATTTCCCACTCACTTCCTTTCTCAGTGTGTTGTTCTTCCTCTGGTGAATATAATTCGTTGGAATCAATTTGTGCCCTTCCATAATTCTGCCCAGTCCCCTAAAAGACACGAGTTGACTCAGGCACTTTCAGTTTCTTTGCTCTGAAAGATGTTCCTGATGGCTATACATTATAGTGCTTTTTCAAGTAACTACAGCAGTTGTGTTTCATCTACCAGTTAGTGATATGTCTCCTCGCCTGATAGCTTTCATTGTTGATGGGAAAGTCTTCCAGATTTAAATTCAGACTCGGAGTTTTTGTCCTGGCTCCATTTGAACAAAGTATGGTAAGCCTCAATTTATTCAAATGAGGAAATATTTTAGCCTCACTACCTTCTGAACATGGTGATTATAATACTCAAACGAGATTTTTTAAAAAATGGGTCAAAATGTTGTGCGGACTTTTAATGCTACCTCCCCAGAAGCTCCTAATAGTTCCCCATAGTTGAGTCTACGAATTCGAGAGTAACTAGGGTACTTTGCTCCAAGTGACTGTGTTGGTGGTTTAGGTAGTAATTACAATTCAGTTAAATGATATAAGAATTTGGATTATGTAAATTTGAAGCAGTATAATATGAAATATTAATATCTTATTTTATGTAAAATTTGGGATAAAAGCAGTCCTCCAAAGTAAAAAAGAAATAGTTGCTAAAAACGTAGCATTTGAAATCCACTGGGCTGAGAAAACGGTAAATTGTGTATGTGATATTGTTACTGGCAGTGCCACCTCTGCTGGTAAAAAGAAAGATACTCACTAGTTGTCAGAGACTGTGAACCGTGCCTTTGCTCCATGTGTTGAAATGTGCTATTTGAAATTCACTTTATTATAATGAAACAATATAAAGAGCCAATAGAGATGTCATTCAAACTTTCCTCAAGCCATGGTGCTTACATTCAGGCTATGAATCCCCTCCCTTTCTGCCTTCCAAAGCACTAACTTTGCAACATAATTTAGGTGTGATAAAATACCATTTTTACTGTGCAATTATTTGGCAGAAAGAACTTAGGAAATATTGGTGATCATTTGGAGCAAACAAAGAAAGGTCACCAAATCAGGCTTCCTTTCAATTCTTTAAAATCATCCTTTATCAGGTCAAGATAGTGGTCCCTGCCTCACCATCAACTTCCATGCCATGCCTTGAGAGCCCAACTAATGAAATGAATATTTGAAGACTGACAGTCACTGTATAACTTTGTTCATGGGAGGAAAATAGCACTTCCTTGGGTGTGGTCTTTTCCCTGCAGTCCTGTTAGGAAGATAGGGTCCTTACTTAAGATTCCCAGCTGGACTCAGGAGCAGCCAGTAAGGCTGTGACTCAGAAATGGTTGTCTCTTCTGGCTGCCCTTGGGGGCAACTCCTGTCGTAGCTCCAAAGACATCAAGAAGATACTAGACAGCGTGGGCATCGAGGCAGGCGATGACCACTTCAACAAGGTCATGGATGAGCTGAAAGGAAAAAACACTGAGGATGTCATTGCTCAGGGTGTTGGTAAGCTCTCCAGTGTGCCTGCTGGTGGGGCTGGGGCCGTTTCTGCTGCCCCTAGCTCAGCAGCTCCTGCTGCTGGTTCTGCCCCTGCTGCAGCAGAGGAGAAGGAAAAACCAAGAAGGAGGAGGAGGCTGAGTAGTCAAATGATGACATGGGATTTGGCTTGTTTGATTAAATTCTTGCTCTCCTTTCAAATAAAGCCTTTCTATGTTAAAAAAAAAAAACTTTCTACTTTTACATTTATATCATTGGATTTTTGAAAGCAGAAAGGGTCTGTTCCTATTCTTTTAGCTTTCCTCAATGTGAAATAAAAAAGAGCTTTTCAATAGATATTTTGGAATAATTGATTAAAATATACACCTGTATTGTTCACAGACTCTGTGTGGGGTCTAATAAGAATTTCACCCCATGAATGATTTAGAAGGATTATTTTAATAGATGAGGTGTTTTGTTCACAGCAGGTCCACTGATTTGTACCTGAGCTTAGACTTAAGACATGATTTGAGGGGCCTGCTGATTGCAAAATGACTGGTTAAATCTTTGTCTGTGGTCAAGAGCTCTTTATGCAGTGCTATAGCATTTGCAAAGTAGTGCTCTGGTCTAAACATGTAGCCCTGATAATCCGGACATTGTATAAATATATACAGGCTCAATGCAAACCATACTTTGGAAGATATTCAATAGATGTATTTATGTCCAAAGCTTAATTTGTGAACCCAAAAGGCCTACAGTCTTATGTATATATGAGCAACACCACCACCCCATCAGTCCTTGGTGCCCGAGGAGGGAATAACAAACACACCCCAAGCGTGAATTGAAGGGGAGTATGAGCCATCTCACAAAATCAAAGGTGTAACGACAAATTATTATAAGGACAAACACCATATATTTCCCCCCTAAGAATTAAGTACAAAATGTTTGGAAGCTAGATTGGGGAAAAACATTATGTCTTTAATCTTGCTAATCTTGAATAAATTTGCTAATCTTGTATAAATTGTCATTTTATTTCAGTCTTTATCTATGTAGACAACCCCCTACACACACTCTGTACACATGCACACACTCTGGTAGGTAGTGAGTGGTATTTGTGACAATGATACAAGGCCTTCTCCACAATTTACTGTTGGTGTGGCTATCTTGAAGTATTACACAGGCATAATTTTGAAATTGTGTATCTTGTTATTTAATGTATCAGTAAAGAGGCACATAGATAAATATACTTCAAAATTTAAAAAGTCTTCATGATATCATCTTTATCATGCAATTGACTTCCTTTGTAATCTAACTCATTTTCTCTTAAGCCATCCTGAGAGCAAGTGTAGGAGCTCCACAGCATTCCTGGAGGGATGTATGGCCTAGAAGAGGTGGGAAAGCCTTGGCCTTGTGGCAGTCAAATCCATGGGTAAGTTACATTTATTTGGGAATTAACTGGCCGTTTCACTTTGAACACCAGAAGTCTGACTCCCAGTTGACAAAGAGAAGGTCCTTTGTAAATGGGGGCTGGAGAGGCCAAAGCATCTGAACGTGAAGCAAGTTTTCAGTCTTTGTTCCCTTTCTTCCTTTTATTAGTGAAAATGTACCTTTGAATTTTGTCCATTTGGACTTCTCAGCAATAGGTGATTCTTTTGTAAGAGGCCACAGGAAACTGAGCCATTATCTTAATCCTTTGTGTCTTATGGCCACATATGAGATTTGTAATGCAGCAGTATTATGTACACTGATTATGATCCACAAAAGGGAATGGCAGCAACAATAAGTCCAGAAGTGGGTTTTTTGTTCATTGCAATAAATGATATTTGTTGCATTAAAACTACTTCCTAATTATATGTGACTGTTTGCTTGCCAAGTCCGAGCTGGCCTGGCCCTCTTTTATCAAGCTGATGGAGGGTTCAGGTTGAAAGGCATTTGGACTTGACACTGAATTTCTAATCTGCGCAGCTCCCCAAATGTGGCTTCTGTTCTTAGCAAAAACTGTGTCCTGCACATTTCCAGAAAGTCATCAGTTATTCAGAAGGGCCTTTCAAATGTCAATAGCTTAAGTAAGAAAATGTGCACTACAGAAGGAGGCAAGGATGCAGAGTCCCAGGTTGGGTGGACACTGGTAAGAGTAAATTTCCCTTGTCAGGTCTCAAATCTCCATGAAGGTTTCCATCCAGCGGTTCTAAAGGGGGCTGGGTCAAGGCAGGTTCTGAATGTGGACATTTTAACCCTTCTGGCCCAAGGTGTATGGCCTGTGATAGTAAGTCTTTCTGTTTTATAATGTATTCCTTGAGAAGCACTAATGCACCTTATGCCACTCTCTTTATCAGTATGCATTAGTTATATATAATGGGTTTCCATCATGACATTTTTATACATACATAATGTATTTTTATTGTATTATCTCCCACTACTCAGTCTTGTATCCTCCCCATCCTGCTGAGCTGATCCTTCACCATTTGGACCATCTCCCTTTCCACTTTCCTGTCCTCTTTGGTACAACCCAGTGAGTTTAACGAGAGCTGTGTACAGAAGCATGGCTGAACTGTTAGACACAGAAGCATGGGCAACTTGCCAATGGCTACACCATTGAAGAAAACGCTGCTGTGTCCCCTAGTAACAGTAACTACTTACAGATACTTAGACGGGGTGGGGCCTCATGAGTCCCTTCCTCCTGGCCAATGTTAACTGTCTGTTAACTTCAGGGAGCGTGAGAACTCATGAGTTTTCCCTTCCATGACTGGACTGAGAAGTGACAGTTATTGTCAACACATTGACCAGTTAGGAGTCTCTACAGTAACTGCTACCAATCGCAAAAGGAAGCGACATAAACATAAATACTTAGAAGTCAGTTTGATGGGTGCAATATGTCCAATTAGATAAAATGACAGCTTTCCTATGGCCTACGATATCTCTGGTCAAGGGTTTTTGACCAAGTTTATAGAAACCAGCATGATTCTTCTCCTGTGGACTGAGCCTCAAACCTGTGTCTCTCTGACTAATAGATGTGTCACGACTGTGCCAGTGGGCACACTTTGCCTAGAAGGTCAGTAGTGGAGCACACAGTGTCCAGAGCTGAGTAAGACTGCTGATGATGGTTCTCTCTCAGCAGACTCCATGGTACCTTTTAGCACTGTGAAAACCAAATAGTAAGGAGGAAGCCTTCAGGTCAGTTCTTGCATCATTTCACAGCTGAACGCTCTGGAATCTTCGGCAATGCAGTCTTATCATCTAGTAACTCTTCAATGAGATTATATCCTGTTAGTGGCATATTTTGTATCTGTATAGTTATTACTCAAATTCAAAATTGTTGGGGAAAAAGTATACAGAAAACACTGCCCTATTTTATTTTTACTATACATTTAAGTGCTATACTTGGCATCATAAAGCTGTTACAAGAGACACAGTGTTTGCCCTAAGAAAATTGACATTGCAAGAAGCATGGTAAGTCCTCCATTGAAGTAGAAAGCTTAGGCCATCTATATACCCAAATATCACCATAATCATATATATGTACATATGATGTATAGGCCTTTTCATTCCTGAAAGGGCAGAAATAGTAAATGCCTCACAGTAAGCTTTCACTACATCAACTTAAATGAGGTTATATATCAAAAGAGAACAATGCACTTAGCTATGTATAAAGTGGAATGAAGTCACTAATGGATCAACTCCTTCATCCACTATAGCCTTATTTTACCTATGCAACTCAAATGATAAGTAGCACAGTGCAATGACCTTTGAGTCACCTCGGGATGAGTCTTGAGTGCTAAATTCATAGTGTAATTAGGACTATGAAGATTAGGTAAATGTTAATGTCTGATGGCAAGAGGAAGGTGAGAATAGGAGTTGATGGATGAATGGATCCTGCTAAATGCAATAGCCCATGGGAAGAAGTAGATTTAGCAAGAATATGGAGGTATTGGTAGATTTCTAAGATTCAGAGCAGGGTGAGATCCAGAGTGGTTTTCAATGCATCATGGACACACATGACACACTGTCAGGAAGATGAGGGGTCCAGATGATGGAGCATGATGCCTGCTTCACAGAGTAGTTAGGAGTTTTTTTGGGGGGTGGTGGTGGCTGTATTTGTAGATATTTGTGGAAATTGTTATTTAGTTATCAGTTGGGGAAAAAACAAAATGTGCTTTCAGTGGGTCACATGTGTGCTTCGGAAAGTTAATTTGGTAACAAGTAGAATCAGAGGGCACACATATTCTAGAAGGGAGGTATTGTTGTCATCCTGCTAAGAAATAGCATAAGGGTTCAACATGCAGGCCAAGGCTTGGTTCTGGACAGCTAATGCAGTGCTGATGACATGAACCGCAACGGTGGCACAGTTTCGGGATGGGAGTGGGCTGAGAAGGCTTTCCAGAAGATGACTTTACACAGCCAGCGTAGCAGTTTCTCGGCAGGAAGCAGGGAAAAGAAGGGTAATCTGAGGCTTAGAGCTGGTATGCAAAGGGAAAGAGAAGAATAGAAACGAACACTCTGAAAGAAGTGTTGAGCTCACCAGCTCCAGTGGGCATTTGCAAGCCCATGCACACAGAGATAGCCCCGGTTAAACTCAGTGACTGACAAAACAAACACAGGTGTGAAGGCAGGAAAGAGACTTGTGGGGAAGGGTGGGAGACAGAAGTGGGGGTGGGGAGCCAAAAGACGGGAGGAGATGAGAGCAATCACAACACTTTCTATACATGTATAAAGTGGCCTAGGTACAAATTTGATGAAAAGCTAATTAATAAAAAAGAAGATGATCTGTGGACTGAGCAAGATAGAATAGCTAAATGAGATGATTTTGGGGGTAAGTTTAGACTGAGAGACTTCTGAGTAGAAGTAGACAGCAGGTGGCTAAGAGTCTGAGGGTGCACTATCCAGGATTCTAGGCTGTGCTTAGGCATCATCTCAGTCTTCTACTGTTGATTGTTGGAATGTATAGACTCTTGGAGAGAGTAGCAGAGCAAGAAGGTCGAGAGCAAAACATTGGCAAATGCCAATTCACTGTAGGGTGTGGTGGGATATTATGGGATGGAGGCTGGAAAAATCTTGAAAGTCATCCAAAGTGGTAGCAGAGCCTTCAGTCTGAACCAGCCATCTCTCTGAGTTTGAGCTGGGATACCAGGGCATGTAGGTGTAGCTTCAGCATTTGGAGTTTCAATGACTGGGCCACTGCTACCCTGTCTTTTGAGTTTTTTGAGAGAAGTCACAAATACAGATTGTAGAGAAGATTAATGTTCTGTGGAACCTGTCAAACATACATGTGGTTCTGACCTGAACCAAAGGTCACAAATCTTTCTGACATAGACAGAGCAGTCAGAGCAGCAGGAGCGGGGCTGGATCCTGTGATTTACACAGGAAGTGAAAATCGTCCCCTACAAGGCTCATATCCCCCAGGAAGACTGGAAGGAAGGAAGGGAGAAGGCTGTTTTTGAGTCTGATGAGAGGGCAGGGTGGGGTTAGGGGTGGGGATTGAGGTGGTGGGGATGGGGTGGAGGGCATGGCAGGGAGCTCTTGCCTTTCTAAGGAGGAGTCTCCTTCAACAAAGTGCAGTTTGAGCTCACATGAAGAGAGGCGTGCATCTAAAGAAGGAAGAATCTGAGTTTTGCTGGCTTGATAATCCTCCTAGTGCTAGGATGGCAGGTGGGAAGGCTTCAGGAGCTAGGGCCACCAATTAAAAACATTTCATGAAGAAAAATGTAAAAAGAAGACTTTCCAAATTACTGCATTACTGTGGGTGAATTAAGAGAGCAATTTGATCGCCCGAAAAGTGCTCTTCTTTCAATAAATGTAAAGTATGGATTCTTGCTGAGACTTCTAAGCTGCTTCATCTAAATTATGTGCAGAAATAGAGAAACAGATGTTAAATATGATTAAAACCAATTACAAACTCTACAGTACAGCCCTACGCTTTACTTCTGTCAGTCTCCCTGCTAGCTTAGGTGCCCTGCGTTCTGCCCTCAGTTCCTGTTCATAATGCTAGGATAAGCAACATGGGGGATTTGAACATTCAGGCTACAGCCTGGCTGGGATATCCAGACTTAAATAGTGTTGTCTCAGCAAATTCACGCAATGGACATAAGCCTGGCTGTGGGGGAGGGGGTTGCATTCTGAGTCTGCGCACGAAGCACATACCGACTAGATTGTGTGTCAGTACTTGTAGCAGAATTGAATTTTGACTTAATTTTTTGGAGTTTGTTTCTAATCTTTGCATTAGGCTACTGCTATGTTAAATATGAAACCTACATTTTGTCACTTAAGATCTGGCAACAGAAGTTAGCCATTTTTTATTACTAACCCAAAATACCCAAGAAAACAACTTGAGGTGGTTGTATTTACTTTGGCCCATAGCTTGTGAGGTTTAAAGTCTGTGGCCAGCTAGATCTGTTGTTATGGGCCTGTGGTGACATAGAAGGTAACATCATGGTGGCAGGACTATGTGGACAAAGAGGTTGCTTATCTCATGATCTCATGACAGGCAGCATCGCAGAGAGAAAGAAAGAGAGAGAAGAGGAAGGGTAGGAGGAAGGGAGGAGAGACAGAGAGAGAGAGAGAGAGAGAGAGAGAGAGAGAGAGAGAGAGAGAGAGAGAGA
>OU015743.1:108919881-108937319 GCA_907169655.1 Acomys percivali | reverse complement strand
AGAGAGAGAGAGAGAGAGAGAGAGAGAGAGAGAGAGAGAGAGAGAGATGACAAGCTATATTCTTCAAAGCCATGCTCCTAGTGACTGTTTCTTCCTCTCAGTCTGCACTCAGCTATGAATGCATCACGGACTGGCTAATCTACTGGTTACGTTAGCATCCTTCGATAGATTCCCCCTTTGATGGCACTGCCAGCTGGGGACCAAGCTTTCATCACATAAGGCCATGAAGGACACTTCATACTTCCCATGCCTCAAGACAGAGGCAGTAGGTTTAGTTATGTGGTTTAGGTAGACTGGGGCAGGAACGCAGCAGCTCTGGGAACTTGACTTGCTATTGCTGGTACCTCCAGGTTCCCTTGAGCTTCTGCTAGGTCAGTGCGCAAGTTCAGACTTCCATTCTGGTGGTTTGCTCTGTTGAGTCTCTTGTTCATACACCCTCTCTCCCACCCCCACCCCCAGTTACTTCTCATATTTCAGTCCTCTTTACCCCCTCGAGTCTCCCAGGATTCTTTTAAGTATCATGGAGGAAAATCTTATAGTCGGCTTGTATATTTAGATCAGATTGCTATACGGCCTCTGAGTTGCCTAGACTTGTGTCAGGTGACTATCGCTGGGTCATTAACTTTAGTAGGGATTTACAGACCACTTGATGACAAAGTGTGTCTGTCCTTGGGCCAGTAACTGCAAGTCTGGCTGGTGACCTGGATGTTGCTGCGAATTGTTCTCTTTCACTGAAATTTCTTGTTATCTTCAGTGTCTAACAAAAATATCTGGTGACAAGTAACTAACTGACTAAATGGGGTGGCTTGCTTATGCTTGCATTTCTAAGAGTAAAGACAGCCTACATGTGTGTGTTTTCATGATTTTAACTGGAAAAGGAAGTGAAAGAAAGTTCTTGTCTGAGGACACCAGATGGAGAAGCCACTACATCTCTCCCTTCAGCTTCAATGCTAAAACAGAGCTTAAATTTTCCCCAACCTCTAATTAGTCAAAGGTCATGTGCCTCAGTACCCCACTTCTCCTCCTCTTTTCTTCTGTGTGTAAAATAGAGCCAGTAGAGAAATCTAAGTTGATTTAAATATATATCTTTCTTACAAAATGAGTCAATTAATAGTTTAAAACTCTCGATTTCCTGGGACTCAAGTCTCATAAGAAAGCGATTTCCATAACTCATTTTCAGAGTCAACTATCTCAATTCTAATTAGAGTTATAGGTTTCTGAGAAATCCTGAGTCCTATAATTCGTGTGTAACATGGGCCTTTCTTGAGTTATTCATTGGCTTCTCACTGGCAGTTGAAGAATGAACTCTTTTCAGCTTTTGAAGGGATGGAGAGTTTTACCCCCTAATTCATAGCTTCCTCTGTTCTTTTTCCATTTCATATTATATCTATTTGAAAATGACTGATATGGTCACAGTGATAGTTTCTGGCCTTTTGTCTTTTTCTGGATTCTTAAAATGGCCCAGCATATTGTGGTGTAGAATGTTTCTGTCTTACATATTTATTTGGGATTCACTTAGAAAATTCTGAAAATACTACCACCGTCTTCCTTGATACTACCAAGCCTTTTCCTGTAAGGACAGTTTGTGGATAGTGAGAAAAACGGAAATGTTCTAATGTAGCTGACACTATGCTTGTTGGGGTCCAGTGACTTCTATTTGTAGATTGATTCCCAGAGAGGATACAAGAACTGCAAATTGCACGGTGATCATCTGTGTCAAAGCAACAGTTGCAGCATTAAACACAGTATTGTTCAGGGTAAGAATTCACACACGTCAGGGGAAGCAGCAGAAAGCCAGCAGATGGTCAGAGCTGGGAGGGTTATAGGCCTTGGCTCAGGAAGTAATGAGTTCTGGAGCTTGGATTTTGAATGGAATATTTAATGCATTAATGGTAAGGCGACATTTGGTTATCAGAGTAAGAGGACGTAGAAGCTGTGGGATGGAGAGCTAGCCAGCAGAGGTCATGCTCCTTCTAACAGGTGTGAATGTTGCCGAGCTGAGCATGAGATGGGGTCAGGTGCTGATGGGAGTAAAGATAGGGCTGAAATCAATAGTGGGCGTGGTCACAGGGGAGAGAGGTAAGAATGTGAACCAACTGTCTTGTGGTAAACTGCCTCTTACAATTACCCATTTTCTTTAAGAACTGGGACCCGTTCTAATCCAGATATGCCATGAGGCTTTCGCACCGTGCCTAGACTTTTTCAAATAAGGATAATTGTCACATTAATGAGATATTAATTTTAAAGGCATTTTTTTTAAATTGCCACAAGTGGTGGATGTTAGTAGTCTGCAGTGAGAATGCTGAGAATGCTGGCACATAATGAGAATGACACAGGGCTAGAATACCATTAAGTGCTGTGCGACATACAGGACAGCTGCAGTATTCAGTCAACAGAATAGTTGTCTGAAGACCAAGAGGCCAATAGGAGAATGCATTCCGAAGCTCTGTCTTCTGTATGTTGGCCTCACATTCCATGTTGATCTACGCTTTCCATTTTTTACTATATACAGTCTTATCCTCCCCTCTATTGATATTTTGGCTGACTTTTGGAAACCACCTGGAAATAATCTGTATGGAGTTCCTTAATGTTCTGAGACTCTTTTATCAATAGTTCTGTTTGGAAAACATATCTTGATTTTTCATGCACAAGTCTTCCTGTCTGTTTGCATAAGGAGATAGGGTAATGCATAAACCTGGATTTTTGTTCCAGGAAAGATCATGATTTTGTGTGAAAGCAAGACATATGCACAATTAATTACAATGCAGACAGACTAGATAGAGTAAGACCCATAGCAGAAAGGCAACCAACCTAGTTGTCAACTTGGATATTCCTGTTGGTAGATTCCTAGGCAGCAAGATCTTGAATCTCTAATTGTGTGCCTAAGGGTATTTGAGCTGACACCTTTACAATCTGGCTCCAACATCAATGCTTCCTTTTTCAACTTCCCTTTTCCAGAACACAAAAATTAAGTCTGTGTAGGTTCCTGAGTATAAAATTATGCACTTCAGGGGTTCTTTGTCTTTCCGGAACGCCCCCAACACTCCTAAGCGTTCATGGGGAATAACATGGGTGTTACCTAATGTGTTCCTTCATTGTCCTTCCTCCATCCTTTCCTCTCTTCCCTACTGCAGGACAACACCTTTCTATCCTCTTCTCGTGCCCAGGAGCATCCGCTGCAGTCACAGCATTTGTGATCTCCCTGTCTGTCCTTGTCAACTTTAGGATCCCTTTTTCCCCACAGAAAGAGATGTTCCTTTCTAAGTTCTGGCGGCAGATATAGCATGCTCTCTACATCTTTACACAAAATAAAAACTGTGATACTTAAGTAGAAGAAATAAACTGGGAAATAAACTAGGCAGGGTCAGAAAATGCTTTCTAGAAGTGGGACCTGGGCCTTCCGCAGTGTCAACAGGAGAAGGGGGTTGACTATACCCCAGGTGGGGAAGGCTATCAGCAACGGCGTGGAGCAGAAATGTGCAGTTTGGAAAAGCAGCATAGCAATGCCGCAGTAAGTATTCATGACCAAGGACTTAGACTTCAACTTGCATTTGGTGGGTGTGCTGGCTAATTTTGGCTGTCAGCTTCTGCGACACAATTTCTGTCACCGTGGCTTACTATCAGTCTTTATTCCCCAGGAAAAGAAAAGCCATGGTTGCATATGGCTTTGAAGTTCACATTTTGTTTGGATCAGAATACCCTTAACAAACAACAATCCAGGAAGTTAAATCCTTCTTCAAATCAACAGTGATTTTCTGCCATTCGCTGTGCAATGGTGAAGAAGTTGCACTGATGCTATAAGCCATAGAGTATGTCTTTTAAGCCAAGATCACACACCATATGGCTGTTGAGAGCCAGATGAGACCATGCGAGGGATATTTCTTTTGAGTTTCTGGTTCACTTATTGATTGTAATACATGCCATGAAGAGTTCAGTCAGTGTTAGAATTGCAACTATCACATAATGGCCTTTGGCTATGGATGAATGGAGGCAAGAAAAGTGTTTAAGAGGAGAGGCAGCACTGACTTGTTGGGAATACAGTTGTTTGTGGATAACAGTAAGAAGGAATGGCTTTCTTATGTCTTGGTAATGGACCTGCAATTTAAATTTATAAGTAATTTAATATGAGCCTATATTTACTTGAGCATATAGTCCATCTGTGGTGGTTTGAATGAAAATGGCTCATAGAGAGTAGCACTTGTTAGGAGGTGTGGCCTTGCTGGAATAGGTGTGGCCTTTTAGAGTAGGTGTGGCCTTGTTGGCAGAAGGGTGTCACTGGGGTGGCTTTGAGGATTCAGATGTTCTAGCCAGGCTCAGTGTTACTCTCTTCCTGTTACCTGCAGATCCTGATGCAGAACTCTTAGATACATCCACTTCAGCACCAGGTCTGCCTGCATGCTGTCTCAATGGACTAAAGCTCTAGGCCAGCCCCAATTAATTGCTTTCCTTTACAAGAGTTGCTGTGGCCATGGTGTCTCTTAACAGCAATAGAATACTGACTAGGACTATCTCTCGTAGAATTAGAGGTTAAAGTGTTGAAAGTCCCCACCACCAAGCACTGTAGGAAAACAACTCCTTTGAGACTCAAATTGTTAGGATGTGAGAACTAAGCACTTTTTCATTTAGCAGACTGACATCGTCCTGGCATTTTCCTGTTCTAAGTTGCCCACCTCAACTGAACCTGTTTCTCTGGTCCTTCACCTGGAGCATAGAACTATTTGCAATGCTTTGGCCTATAGTTGGGAAAGAGAAAAACTTTAGCTTTGGGAACAGACACTCCTTTGTGTTCCGGGGGAGAAGTCCTTTCCCCCAAAGACCAAAGGTTTCTTGAAAGAACTCCAGTGTGGGAATCGGTTGCGTCTTCCGAGGGCAGTGCCCAACACAGCTTCAGCCACATCTTCACTGGGAAGGAGGACCTGAGGTAAGCCTGTTCTCTGGAAACTGGTGTCACCCTACCCACATGTTCTCTGGTGTGTGTGGCACTGAAATGCTTGTGAATAGGGGAGGTTACCGATGTCAGGGATCAAGTAATGTGAAGAAAACCTGACAGAAGCTCCAAAAGCATGTCAGAAGCTGGCCATGTGCAGGTTTGGGCATGGTGTCATGCCTTCCAGATCACTGAACTTACATTCTGGGAGGAAACAGATAGAAAATTGGCTATTCTGAGAGAATTTAAAGAATTAAAAAAAAAAAAAAAAGTCTTTGGCAGGAAAGATTAACCAAACGAGCCAGTGAACCTTACATGAAATATTGGGTCATGTCTCCAGTGCTTAGAGGTTTTCTTCCTGAAAGCTCTATGGACAACACATTCCCAGTTGTTTTGTTCATTTGTAGTGAACTCTCTCCTACCAAGGTGACTTACAAAAGCTCCAAGTGCCTTCGGCTCCCCCCTCCCTCCTGAGAATCTAATTTTGCCAAATGAGTTTGAGAAGATGAAACAATATAGAACTTATTCCAGGTTTTCCTCTCGGTGCAAATTATGTTCCTTCTTGTTACGGATGTCTGAAGATAAAAATATCGCTCTGCCGCCATCTGTGAAGTACATCCTATACATTTGAGAACACACGAGAACAATGCCTTGTACGCTAAATTCGTCTTCCAGAGCAGGGTGGCTTCATCCGTCTCTGATGTCAAGGCCGGGCAATGGTATCTGTGAATAATGAACCCTCTCTTATCTAGGGCAGATGGATTCAATTTCCTCTCTATTGGAACGTCGTATTTGATTCGCTCGCTTCTTATTTTTATTTTTAAAGGTTGCTTACTGCTCCCAGCCTTTTCTCTGTCACCACTAATATGAAACATTTTTCAGAATTATCCAGTTCTGTGTCTATTTGCCTTGCCAACATCACTGAATATTGCAGACAACATAGCCAGGGTTCTAGGATTAAGAGGATTTCCAATCTGTGAATGTCAGACAATCACAGGACGACCCCTGAAGTTCATTGCTAAATTTGTCATCCTGAAGATTTCAGCTTGATCTGAGTTTTTTTGTTTTGTTTTGTTTTTATTTTATGCGTACGCAGACAGCACATTTGATCTTCCAGTGATTAATCATATCCCACGAGCTGAAATTCATGACGGATGAGAACACTGTCTGGCCCAAACTTGAACTCAGTTGTAGCAGAATACTTTGTGAGAATAAATCTCCCGTCTTTGTTGCTTTCCTTGTTAGAGAAACAAGACATTTCCACATTATATTTACCTAATGGATGAGACTCAGTCTATTAGGTGAGATATAAAATAAATTAAATTCTGTGGCAGGTGAACAGCTTGAGGGCACTGTGGCTTGCAACACTGTTAATATCCTCTAAGCCCACTGCCTGAGTTTAGCAAAGCTAGCTTCAAAATTAGCTTCACAGGCCACCTGCAGGCTTCTCTTTTGCTTTCCTAATCAAAACTGCAATCCTGGGTAATTTAGTAAAATATTAAGTAAATAATTACTTCAGAATATTTCAGAGCTAGGAACACAAATTTTCTTCTTATTTTACCTAATTGCCAGTGATGAGAAGCAGCGAGTTTCCAGCCTCGCAATCTTGGTTTCAGTTGAGCTCTGTTACTTTTCATTCTGGACAATTAAATTGCTTCTGCAGATGGATGTACCAGAATCCTTAGCAAAATGGCAGTGGGAAGAGGATCTGACTGGAGGGGTGTGCACAGCATGGCTCAGGATTAAGATGGAAATGGTGTCTGAGGTCTGGTGCTTTGCCATGTAGCTATGTGCTCATGAATATGAGCTCCTTTTGGGGACAAGCAGTTTGCTCATGCTTCCAAGATGATGACTTCTGCAACTTAGCACCAGTGGTGGTAGTGGTGGTGGGGGTTGATGCTGAGGACCTTGTATGGGTGAGCTTCCTGGCTGCACTTACTTGTAAGTGGACGGGGTTCCAAATCAGACACTGGATGCTTAATGCTGGAAGTTTCTGCAAGAAAGAACTTGTGTGGCGCTAACAATGGCAGTAGCATGGTGCCTGTAAGCAGGTACCGAGCTTGGCATCTGGGCATGGAAATCAGCAGTCTAACTTTGGATGTAGCTGTTCCAGAACTCAGAGGTTGGTTTTAAATTGTGCTTTGGCTTTGTCGATGGCTCCATTTATCCTTTCATATTTTCTCTCGGTTCTGGGACTTTTGTTATTTTCCCTCTTACTTCTCCTTCCTAGTTAGGTTATTATTGTCTTTGATGTTCCTTAATGGCGATTTTTAAATCACACCTATCAGAGTTAGTGATGTCAAAATGATGTAAAGATCTTCAAACTCAAGCCCTGGAGTTAAAGTGGTAGTGGTAATGCCATCCTGTCCTGATCTTAATCCGATTCCATTTTGTGTTTGCTCAGGCTCTTTTTCAGTGACCTCCCCATCCCCCAACAACTACATATGCCTTACATTTTGGATTTTCCATGATTCTGACCATGGCCCATATGTATAACCAAGATAACCAAAGCAATTGCCTGTCAAGACTAGAAATGGCCTTGGGCCGGGGCTTTGGGGGAGCTGTGACTTTGGGTCATGGGAACTCAGCTCTTCTCCCCAAAGGGGCTATGGCCACCAGTCCCAAGGTCATTGTGTTCTTGGTGTGTGGCATACTGGAATACCCTGTGTTCCCTTTATACAAGATTACTCGATTAGCTTCCTGCTGACTTGTCCTGTTGTATCATAGTTTTCTGCTGACCTTAGCCAATTTTCCTCCCGCAAACCATATATAAGATGCTGTTCTTCTTAATAAGCTTTCTTGGCGTGAGCCATCAGCTTGTGCAAGACCTCCTGACCCCAGCTTTCCTATCTTCTTTATTTTCTCATCCCTTGGTCCTCTCTCTCAGGAACCTGTCACTGAAGAACGACCTGCTGGTCCAGGTCAGCTATTGACATCTCTAAAGCTTTTGCTGAAATGCACCATTCTTCACCTCAGGATCTGAAAGATCATGGTGTGTGTGTTTGTTTGTGTGTGTGTGTGTGTGTGTGTGTGTGTGTGTTGCCAAACAAAGAAAAAATTCTGCTTAACACTTGCAACAGAAAAGGTTGGTAGTTAAAAGTTTGTGTACGGGGTAGTTGTCATTTGCCACAGTGTGCTATGTGTGCAACTTGGGTTCAACTTTTGTTTAGGGAAATAAAATAAAAAGAAACAATAAGTAGGTATGAGAGGGAAAAATGTTAATAAAGATGTTGTTAGGTCTCAAGCCTGGGACAAATGGCTACTGAGGTGCCTATTTAAAAAATCAAAGAAGACCTGGCTGCTGCCAGGGTCTCCTAGCATCCATAGGTTCCTACCTGATACAGAATATGGCTGGCATACCCCGCCCCCTACCCTAAACTTTTTCTGCCTAGGGGCTTGCTGTCCTTCCCTATACCATCCAGCCTTTTGAGTTCCCAGCCCTTTCTGGACATTTTGGTCTACTATTCACCATCGTGGCCTCTTGTTCTGGCTCCCCTCTCTCCCTTGTCCTCATGGCCCAGCTCAGGACCCTGTTCACTACGCTCTCTCCCAGATGTCTCTGCCTCTGACTATGCTCTCTCTTTTATCTACAATAAACTTTTTTTCTCCACCATACCTAGTAGCAGTCATTTTTTATTTTATTTATTTCTTTCTCATTCAGATGAAAAGTATGAACATATATTTTTGGTAAAAAGGATTAAAAAGAAAAGAAAATATTTTGGATGAAGATGGATTTTATTTGGTAAAATAAAGTTTTCTTCCTAAATAACAGATCAAGACAAAACCCACAAAAGACATGGATGGCTTGAGTGTGTTAGTTCATGGAGGATAGGACTTGTGGATGGTGTAGTTTAGTGGTTAGGAAGTCTAGGTTCCTAGGGTTATAATCATCTATTCATGATGAAAAACTGACTTAAAGATGTGTATTTAATCACTTATGTCTTTACAAACTTTGTTAAGCTTTAACCATTTAGGAAAACTGAGTCATAACAAAACTAGAGTAAAGATTAATTGTATACCTTTTTATGCTTATCAATGTCTCCTTATGAATGAGTATTGCTGTTCTCTTCTTTAATTATATTCTTTGTGATAAAATGAGCTATTTAATATAAAAGATCTGTTAAATAAATTTAGATCTTGTAAAAGTACACTGTAAAAATGAGGTTCCCAGTTTTTCCATGGAATATATTTATGGTTTAAAGTTTATTTTGGTACTAAAAAAGCTTAAGTTGAAAAGTTGTAATTTTTAAGGTTCAAAATCTTAACAGGGACAATTTACCTTAATTTGTAAAATCATAATTTTATGAAAGCTACTAACTTGTAAACTGTTAAAACAAAGGTAATTGAGGCATAAAAACTAATGATCAGTCACTTTATAAATGATTAAATGACTTAATAATATGCCTAGAATTTTGTTTTTAGTCATGCTCAATACAAATTTAATTCACTTAAAGAGACAAGATTGGATGGAAAGGCCAATTTACATCTCCTGTTACATAGTCTTCTGTGTATGTTGTCAAAGTTAAGCCTAAAGCAAATAACTCAAAGCAAGTTTAATGTAAACTTAAAATTCATTTAATATAAATTAATATTCAAAATCAGGTGTATTAAAAGACTGGTTATAGAGAATTAAAAGCTTGAGTAAAATGTGACAGGGTATCCTCAGGCTCAAATAGTAACCTTTCTCTTGGATGGGACACAGACTCCATCAGAGAAAAATGTATGCTAGTTCTATTATAAGATATAGATGGAGAAATAAGACTTACCAGAAGTCTGCAGCTCATGTTTCTGGCTGTGTAGATTGGACCAATTCAGGCTGTATATTCCAGGCAGGAGGAAACCTCCTCCTTATCTATAAAAGATGAATACTTCTCATGTCTCACCTGACAGGGGAATGAATTCTTTCACCTAGTGGAGGATCTTAGAGCCTGCATCCCCATCCTCAATGTCTGAAGCAACAAAAGGGGGAATAGCAATTACTCTACACTCAATGTCTCCTGAGTTGACATATGAGGATGCTGTGACCAGGGCAGCCTTGTACCTAAGCCTGCTATGTGACTGTTATGGGACTTGCACACCACCTCAGTTGGCCATCCCCTTCATCCTGTCTTCCAGTTCTCCTTCTCCTCTTAGCAAAACCTAATTCCAAGGCTGAGAGGCAATTACCTGACTCTGTAAAAAGTTCCCAAGACAGTTTTTAATAATGGAAGACAGAGACTCTACCACAAGGCCAGTCAGCACACCAGCCTAACCTATGAGCACCCACTTAAACACTAAGTGACAGGTGCCATTCTTTACACTGAGGCAAAGAGAACAACAGCGCCTGGGAAGAAGAAGCCCAGACAGTGAAGGTCCACCCAGACCAGCCTCCCACCTGCCAGAGACTAGGGGACATTTAATAATTAAAAATAAGATGCCAGAAAATAGATATTAGCCGGAGTGTATTAAATGAGCATGGGGGGAGAAGGAAAGGGGGGAGGGGAACCCCAGAGAGAGAAAGAGAAGACAGAGGCAGAGGAAGAGAGAGGAGGAGGGAGAGAGGGAGAGAGGGAGGTGAGGTGGGTCTGTCCTTTTATATACTGGGCAGGGCCATGACCCCATGGCAGGCAGGTAGGCAATGACATCACAGATAGGCAGACTGAAGCGGAATCTCAACAGGACCAGCTCTCCAGTCTTGCTTCTTCTACAAACCTGGGAGCCAGCAGGCCTGTGCACAACGAACACACGAAGGCAAATAAAGACAATATAGTATGGGACTGGAGAGATGGCTCAGTGGTTAAGAGCACCACCTGCTCTTCCAAAGGTCCTGAGTTCAACTCCCAGCAACCACACGGTGGCTCACAACCATCTGTAATGTGATATGGCGCCCTCTTCTGGCTTGCAGGAGTACATGCAAGCAGAGCACTGTATACATAATAATAAATAAATAAATCTTTAAAAAAAGACTATATAGTACATTTAAGACACATAGATAATTCAGAAAGTAATGCTACTGAGAAGCCAGAAGAAAACAGTATAAAGTGCTGAAAGAAAATGACTGACAGCTTGTGTGTCCAGCCTAAGGAATTCAAACGGGGGGCATTTGGAGATGGGGATCACAGTGCCCATTCCGCCCTTTGTAATGTTTACCATAATGCTTCAAAACATAAACCAGCCCGGGAGCCAGCAGGCTTGGCTTTCTCACCAGTAAAAAGAGAGGAGGCTTAAGAGAATTGCGACAGATAATTTTCAGACAGAAACATTATTCTAGGAAGAGGTCTAGTTTATATAGTCTTCAGTAGTTCCTTCTCAGCAAGTAACTTTATTATGGCACTTTACGAAGTCCGAAAGGTCATAAAAACCTATCAGCAAAGCCCACTAGTGATCACTGATGCACACACAGTGGTGCCTGGGAGGCAGAATGGAGTCACTGATGCCAGCTTCCTTTCAAAAGTGCTCTATCTGTGATGTACATACGAATTTATATGTAGGCTCTGTGCTATATGTAAGGTCAGTTGGTCAGTGCTCTTCTACCAAGGAAGCTGAGGAGAGCAAACTTGTCATAAGGTTGCATTTCACAGAAAGTTAGCTAAACAACAACAACAAAATCACCATAGGAACTTGTCTTGTTGAAGGGAGCTCAGGGTGGGAAAACTTTATGGGCAGATTTAAATGCTTTGCTGGATCAGAATATTCACATAATATGCTAATTGAGGAAGTGATAATTCCTCAGCCAAATTCCCACTCCAACTGGGTTATTAGCACTGTTTGACACACTGAAGAGACTACGGTATGCTAATAGCTTTAAATTGTTTCACATTCAGATGTCTAGGTGTTTTGGGAAGCTGAAGACGCTTTACAGTAATTGGTCTCTTTTGTAAATGCGGCCTCAGGTAGCACTTCTTGTGTTGAACAGCCACATTTTTATCTAGGAGTGAGAGGCTGTAGGTCTGGCTATCTAGTCTACCTTATGTAGACATGGCTGCCTATCATTTTGCTGGGGGATCTCCCCTGGTATTTAGCTGCTTAGCTAGTTTTAACTTGGCCTTTTGCGGGGGGTGCGGGGAAGAGTTTTATTTAAAAACTACTATGAAACAGGTCGTTAATACTCACTAAAGTAAGATTTGCTCTAGGATGAAAAGGGTGTAAAGATGCCAGTAAGCCATAGATACTTAAAGAGACATGAATGGAAGAATACACGCACACATGAATGATTTCAATACTGTGAGCTCCGCATGGGTTTCACAAAATATACATTTGCATTTACATGTAATGGATCAAGGGCAAACAGAGTATTTTATCTACTTCTTGGGAAACCTATGAACTTCGTTGGTGAGTCAAACTCATACAAGAAAGTACTTTCTGTTCTCAACCAAGGAGGATAGAAGCGAACTGAAAATGAATGGAAGAGCAACACTAATATCCAAAAGTCAGAATGTTGAAGTTTTAGGTTAAGAAAGAGGTCAGAACAGTCTCCACACTTGAGTGGAGAGAGGGATATGACTTTCTCACGTACTCTGGTGCCTCACATTTGACCATGTCCCCTGGAGGGGGAGACCTGGTGGCACTCAGAGGAAGGACAGCAGGTCACCGAGAAGAGACTTGATACCCTATGAGCATATACAGGGGGAGGTAATCCCTCTCAGGAACAGTCATAGGGGAGGGGAATAAGGGGAAAATGGGAGGTAGGGAAGAATGGGAGGATACAAGGGATGGGATAACCATTGAGATGTAACAAGAATAAATTAATTAAATAAAAAAAGAAAAGGAAAAAAAAAAGAAAGAGGGCAGTTAGGAATCCTTTGCCTACACAGAGAAGCCTGCCCCCCACCCCCAAAAGAACCTTTTGCCTGCTGTTTTTCTGGTGCCTGCTCCTCTTCCTGCCTAGCCTGAGAAGACACGCAGCCGTAAGAGCCTTGGGGTTTGACTTGTGTCAGATCAGACAGGGAAAGAATGGACAGACACACCTTCAGCATGCACTAACTGACAAGTCTCCAGGTTTGTATTGGCAGCTGAATAGTCACACCAGTTGGCTAACAAACCAGTCAGTGGACTGTGCTGCCGTGTCTGCCGTGCCTGCTGGGCATGGCATTGTGCAGAGGTTTGCAGGGCCACTGTGATGAACTACCACAAACAGGACCTTGTCTCAACCTACATCCAGAAAGCAGATATTCAGCATCAAGTGTTGACAGGGTTGGCTCATCCTGAGCCTTCTCTTTCAAGCTGGCAAACATCTGCCTTTTCCTCTGCAGCCACTGGGTCTGCTGTCTGTGCACAGCTGCATCTCCATTCCCTCTTCCCGAGAAGAGACCAGTCGCTTTAGATTTGGGCCACTCCGATTGTATAGTTACCCCAACAAAGACCCCAGCCCAATATAGAGTCAGAGTCCGAGTCTTGGGCACTAGAAAGACTTCAGCACCTGAATTCAGAGTGCTGTAACTCAGCTTATAACAAAAGGGTTCAAACATAAGGATTCAGACAAACGTCTGTGATCTTTCTAAAACTCATGATTGGGAAATAAGGTATCAGTACTACTTAGAGAAGAATATTGTAGGATATCAAAATACTCTTCTATTCCCAGAGTAATTGGAAGAGATTTTAGGAGTCTTGGTCAAGTAATATTAGATAAATATTAGTAAATATTAGATAATAGTAAATATTAGATAAAATAATAATTGTTGAATAAAATCATTAAACATCTTATGGAAATGTGGAATTATTTGGATCGAAAGGCAAGCCATTGTTTTATATATTCATGATATAAGGAATGTGGGCTGAACTGGGACATGCCAGTTCTGAGGAAGCTGAGCATTTCCCAAGGGGCTAGTCCCTGTTGGGGACACAATTTCCTCCTAAGGCGCTACCCCTAAATTGTGGACCTCATGCTTTCTGTCCTAGTTGGCCAGTTATGGGTGATGAATAATTGATAAATACAGTCACAAACCAAAATCCAAAAAAAAAAAAATCAGAGATTTTAAATGAGAGACTAAAATTAACATTAGTAGCATATGCATTTTCAAAAAAGCTTTTTTTCCCTTCATCTTTTGAGGGGAGAGAGGGGCACAAAGATTGGCCCCAAACTTCTTGGTATGGTTGGGTATTTTTCCCTTGACATGACCAGTTTGATGCTTTAATCAACCTCAGAGTCCTTTTGAGCATCCTCATGCACAGAGTGCTGCTAGAGGCTTGCTTGAGGTCTGGGCATTCAAGCAGACTTTGAAGGGGGCTGTGTTTGTTGCTAACTGGATTCTGCCTTCACCAGCACTACAGGAGAAAAGGAGACAGCATCTGATAGAAAATGTCTATATCTTCTCTAGACTTACAAGCACCAGGAAAAACTTGAATTAAGAAAGAAAGAGCTTTACTTGGAATAACATATTGCCTTTACTTTACCATTCAAGAGGCAACGCAAAGCAAACAAACGCAAAGTCAAAACAAAATGTATAGTTACTATCGGAGGCTTGATTTCATTATCTCAATAAAATGTATTACATTCAGGTTTTATCTCAATAAAGTTGCTGACATTAAGCCATAAAAATAAGATGTTTGTTGAAACCCTTTGAATACAGACAGATAATTGATTTGATTTTGTTTTCTGGTTCAACTAATGGCATGTGTGTGTCCCAAGTATTAATAATTATAGCCTGGTGTGGCAACCTACAGCAGTGTTTGATATAAAATAAAAATGTGCCTTTAAAGTAACGTGCATGTGTTTCCCGTGCACCTCATTTTTCACCTTTATGAGCATCCCTGAGGGTTGCATCCGTATGATAGTCATCACTAATACAGCAGCGAGGCTGCTGCTGGTCTTTCACACAAAGCCTCCAAGTCTAGTAACCTCAGAATGAGCTCCTGCCTCATGTACACTTGTTCTCTGTGTTCTTGCTTTACAGACAGGTAAAGCAAAGCAGGCAGTTTAAGCATGACTTTAAAAAAAATGTCCTCAGCATCTGGGGACATTCTCAAGGACAGAGGATTCTTCCCCAACCCCTGGATTGCTATTCTACCCCAATTACCAGGCTTTTATTCATGGGATGGAATGAAATAGCTCAGACACCATGTTTACTGTACAATGTAAGGAAAAGTGAAAACACAGTTATGTCAATACCATTTATGAAGAACAAATTAAATAAAAGACCTCCCTTGTAAAATCAATAGCAAGGGAGGAAAACATCAAGACAAATGGGCAAGGGAGGGCAGGCAACCAGGGTTACAAACGGGTGGCCTGAGTGAGTGCACAAGCAAGGCTGAACAATTGCTCATGGGATGCGTGTTTTCACCTAGTAAGCTGGGCCAGCAGAGCCTGATGACAGGATGAGAGGATAAATTGTTGAGACATAAAATAAAAATGTTTATCTCCACATTTATTATCCCTGGATCTAACGTGGAACTCAGAGCTGAGCCCAGTGCACAGCAGGTCCGGCTCTCAGTTTGGCCAGTTTTGGAAGCATCCGCAAAGCGTAAAATTCTTTTTCTCACTTTTCTGCTTGAGTGATTTCAGAGCTGCTCTCTGGGGACCGGTTTCTCTAATGGCAAGGTCTAATCCAATTGTGCGCTCACTCAGTTGAGAAAGAAGAGCTGAGAGGGGAACAGCTGGCCGTGGGTGGCCTCCTTCAGGCTGGAGGGACAAAGAGCCTTTTGGAGAAGTAAGGGGACAAAGCATACACTGCTTCTCCCCATCTTTCCTACTCATCTAACTCAGGAGAAGTCCCCGTCATTGTAAGAATTACATATATCTTGCCTGATTTGTAAGATGACAGTAACAGTTCCTCTTTTCCCTGAATTCTACTTTTTAATCCCTATTATTTTGCCCTTCAGGGAATAGCACGTGTCACAGTTCACCATGTTTTTCAACTTACTGCCTAGGGGCAGTTACCACACAATGCACTCCATGGTGTTTGTGGCTTTTAAAGTCATCATAAAACCCCAATTCAAGCTTTAATTTAATTTTTTTTTTTTTCATTTAGAGAAGCCTAGTTTGGAACTCTATAGCCGATGACAAGATGTACAGCTCAGTTTGTATTGTTCATATTTAGTAGTGTTCTCGAGGTGTTTTGGCAAGTTATAAATGCTTTCTGGTGCTATTGCATTCTTATTAATGCTACAATTGTGTAATCATATAGGGTCTCTCATGTAAGTTGAGTGTGGCGATGACAGACATGGCCTTCATTGACATCCCTGCTGTGACAATTCTGTTTGTGCACCAGACAGGAGGGCAAGATGAGGGACTTATGAGGGAGGCAGAGGCAGGAGGCTAGGAAGTTTAGTTCCTGTCTCAACAAATAGAGCAAAGCAAAACCCTAGTGTTCCAGGGGGCAACGTCTGGTTTCCAGTGGCAACAACAGAAGCACAGAAACTAGGGAGGGGATGGCTGTAATTGTGGTCTTTGTAGATGTAGAAGTGGGGCTCCGAGAGGTGAAGTCACTAAACAAACTGGAAGTAAGGCTTGGTCTTGAACTTGGCTCTGCCATCGCAGGTTTTACAAACTGGCCTCTTCTGCATCAGGCACTGTGCTGGCTGCTGTGTTTGTAGAGGTGGGTGCAGTAGTCCCTGGTCTGGAGGAGTGAAGCTGCTTGGCTCCTGCCCTTTTTACTGGATGCACGGACCAGAAAGAAACACAGCCATGTTTCAGGGCAATGTGTAAAAAATATAAATTTGTGCCTTATTGCTTTGGCTCTTAGACTGTTCCATCTTTAAGTTTTTTAAAATAAGCAGCCCAATAGCCCTTACAGAGAGCTATTTTTTAGAAAGAAAACATTTGGCAGGTGTGGTGGTGCATATCTTTAATCCTAGCACTTGGAAGGCAGATGTGTATCTCTGAGTTTGAGGCCAAGCTGGCCCACACAGAGTTCCAGGCCAGCCATGGCTATGTAATACCTTGTCTCCTAAACAGAGACAAACATTTATTTTTAGTTATCATGCATAATTTTGACATATGCATGTCCTTAGACTTCATTCATAGTCACCTGCTCATCACCCTTCCTGTTTCTTGCAGCTTTCCTTTTGTTCTGTAAATAGCTCATGTCTACCTTCATGTCATGTATATTAAATCTACATTCCACATGTGAGAGAAAACAAGTGGCCTTTATCTTTCTGGTATTGGATTGCCTTTTTAAAAAAAAAACATAGTCATCACATGTTCATCATTTTTTCTGAATGAAATGATTTTGTTCTTCTTTATGGCTAAATAAAATTACATTATGTATGTGCTTGCTCGGAACGAAGTGCTTACTTTGGCTCATAGTTTCATAAGGTTCAACCCATCATGACAGGTGTGTGTGTGTGTGTGTGTGTGTGTGTGTGTGTGTGTGTATACATAGAAGCTTATGCCAGAGCAGGAAGCAAGCAGAGGAGAATGTTAGTGCTCTGTCAACTGCCTCCTTCTTCCTCTTTTATGCTACTCAGATCTCTAGCCCATGAGAGCTTCTTGCCCATAATCAGGATGAATCTTTCCCCTCCAGTTGCTCTGAAGATGTTCCTTTTCATACACACACACACACACACACACACACACACACACACACACACACAC
>OU015743.1:108858167-108919871 GCA_907169655.1 Acomys percivali | reverse complement strand
CACACTTCCCATGTCCTAGGTAAGCCAGTCATGTTTGCAATGAAATATATATGTATTTTTCACATTTTTTATAGCTATCATCCGCTGGCGGGCATACAGGCTATTCTGTTTTTGCCTACTATGAGCACCGCTATAACAGATGTACACGTGTTTCTGTGCTGTGCTGACTTAGATTTCCTCTGGCATATGTCTAGGAGTAGTCTAACTATGCTAGTTCTATTTTTAGTGTTGCAGGAAATCTCATAATGATGTCCATTGACTATTTACTTATGCTCCCACCATTGGTGTATAAAGGCTCCTTTTCCTACACCAGCATGGACTGCTGTTTCTTGATGAGAGTATTTAATCTAGAATATAAAGTTAGGGACCAAAACAATGCAGTTAACCAATGGTCAGAGGGAAGCATTCTTTAATGGACCTCCACAAATGTGTACATCTTCCCATCTATCTAGTTTTTCTGATTTTAAAAATATCTGTTTAAAGCGTCAGCCTACAGAGTGGGAAAAGATCTTCACCAACCCTACATCTGACAAAGGTCTAATTTCCAAAATATATAAAGAACTCAAGAAATTAAACACCACCAAACCAAATAACCCAATTAAGAAATGGGGCTCAGAATTCTCAACAGAGGAATATCAAATGGCTGAGAAACACTTAAAGAAATGCTCAACCTCCTTAGTCATCAGAGAAATGCAAATCAAAACAACTCTGAGATTCCATCTTACATCCATCAGAATGGCTAAGATCAAAAATTCAAGTGACATTACATGCTGGCAAGGATGTGGAGAGAGAGGAACACTCCTTCATTGCTGGTGGGAATGCAAACTGGTACAACCACTTTGGAAATCTATCTGGCGCTATCTCAGAAAACTGCGAATAGGGCTTCCTCAAGACCCAGCTATTCCACTCCTTGGAATACACCCAGAAGAAGTGCCACCACAAAACAGGGACATATACTCAACCATGTTCATAGCAGCCTTATTCATAATAGCCAGACTCTGGAAAGAGCCTATCTGTCCCTCAGTTGAAGAATGAATAAAGAAATTGTGGTGCATTTACACTATGGAATACTACTTGGTTATAAAAAACAAGGAAATCTGGAAATTTGTGGACAAATGGAGGAAATTAGAAAGGATCATACTGAATGAGTTAACCCAGAAACAGAAAGACTCACACGGTATATACTCACTTATAATTGGACACTAGCCCAAAAGGCATGTCCCATGAATGTCCTCACTTACCAAGGGATTGGGACAGATGTGAGGACATCCTACTGGGACTCTAGGTAAGACACATATAGGAGATGGGGAAATAGAAGGATTCAGAGGATCTTAGAAACCTACAAGAAGAACATCGTAATGGGTGGATCAGGGCCCAGGGGTGTCTGCTCAAAGTATTGCACTAACCAAGGACAATACAAGTAGTAAACACTGAACCCCTACTCTGATCTAATTAATGGACAGGACGTCCTCCACAGTTATGTGGAGAGCAGGGACTAACTCTGACATGAGCTCTGGTGCCCCGTATTTGATGACCTCCACTTGGAGGGGAGCCTTAGTGGTACTCAAAGAAAGAATAGGCAGATTACCAAGATAAGACTTGTTAGCCTGTGACCATAAAGTGGGGGGAGGAGATCCCCCTGGGACAGGGACATAAGAGAGGGTAATAGGGTGGGAGTGGGAGGGTAGGAGGAACAGAAGTGTACGAGTGATGGGAGAACAATTGAGTTGTAATCTGAATAAATTAAAAAAAAAGAATATAAGAGCCAAAAAAAAAAAAATCTGTTTAGTACTTTCCTTTGTGCTATCCCTACCACTGCCTTACTCTTCTCCAGGATTGATAAACCAAAAAGGACCTCACAACTTCCATGTTGACCTTTAAGATGATATATCTTAATTATTCACATGATAGTTAAATATTTTGAAACAGTACCATTTTGTCAGACCACAATGCATGCCTCAAAATCACATTTGAACAGAACACGGTGAGATGTATTTATAATTTTCATTAGCAGATAATTAGTAAATAGTAATTATTATGCCTTCTTGTGAGGGAGTTTCACTGTGTATTCCAATCTGGCCTCTAATTGTTTTGTTGCTTGATAAATATGCACACACATGTACGGAGAGGGTGGGGGAGTAAGGAGATGGAGAGGGAGGGAGGGGGAGGGGGAGATAATCGAACCATGCATGGCATTGACTTATTAGTACTTCTAAGACACATGGTATTAGGACCTGGGCCTGCAATCCTGGGAGACACTCCCAGGCCTGAGGGAGAAGGGAGTCACCAAGAAGGCAGAGATGGCATGCTTTGGTCAGAAGAACTCTGAAGCTCTGACAGAGCTGCAATGTTTCTACACAGGTGAGCTATTTCTGTCTTCACTGAGACTGCTCCTTCAGAAGGGCAAGCAGCCTCTGTAGCAGGGGCTTAGACCAAAGTAACCCCTGACCTCTCCTTTTATTCCTGGACAAATAATGAGAATAAACATTTTGGAAACTGACTGGACAAAGGAATGGCTTATAGAACTTGAGCCAAACATGGCTTCAGGCACCTTGAGCTAGAATGCATGAGGTTAGATAGAAATGAAGACCTCAACGAGGAGTGAGGTTTGCCTAGCATAGTTCATCCAGCTGCACAGTCTGACTGTACAGAACAGGTCTTGGGAAAATCATTGGCTCTGTATCCTGGGTCTGGCAGGCGAGGGAGAGATGCTTACTCCTAAACAACCATATGATGGGTTTGTTTGTTTTGTTTTGTTTTTCGAGGCAAGGTTTCTCTGTGTAGCCTCAGCTTTCCTGGTTTACTTTGTAGACCAGGCTGGCCTCGAACTCATAGTGATCCACCTGCCTCTGCCTCCCTGAGTGTTGGAATTAAAGGTGTGCTCCACCACACCTACAGTTGAGAGGAACAGACATTAAGCTGGCTTGTAGGCATGTCTCCGTGGTATTGTCTGGATTACATTAACTGGCTTGGGAAGGCCCAGCCTAAAAGTAGTGGTGTCATTCCCTGTACTTGGGTCCTTTACCATATGCAAAAACAGACACAGTGATTTGAGCACAAGCATTCAAGCACTAATTCTTTGCTCTCTGGTCTTGATTGTGAATGTAGTTTGACCAGTCCTGCTGCTGTGACTTCTCTGCCACGAAGGACTGCAGCCTGGAACTGTGAGCCAAATAAACCCTTTCTCCCTTAAGTTGCTTTTGTCAGGGTGTTTTAATACAGTAACAGAAAATAAACCAAGACAGTAACCTAGACTGGCACAGGGCATGGACATAGGCCAAGGCTGCTACTGTAGCCTAAGATCTTTCTCTTCCAAGCCAGGGTTTCTCAGGAACCAGGATCAGGCTGTGGTTGTCCATCCTTTTCAGTGCAAAAGCACCAAGGGCAAGGACTGAGCATGTGCCTGTCTGTTCCATAACACTCACGATTGGTGGTGGTAATTTATGGGTAACTGATAAGCAAGAGATCTGGAAAACTGGGGAGAGGAGGGAAAGGCCAACTGAGATAGAGCCTTAGCAGAAAGGGGACCTTGAGCCTGAGGTTCCATCAGAGGAGCTGCCCTCATGTGATAGAGACCTGGGATGCTAGGCGCAGTGGAGCATAAGGGGATGAAAACGGATCCCAGTTACTGTGGGCGAGGCTCACGAGGGTACCTTTTGGGACTTCAGGGAGGGACCTGGTAGAGTTTTACCATGCATAACACTGTCTCCTATGAACTGATGGAGGACAGGAGACCACTGATATTATTGTGATCTGTCTTGCCTTTTTCTATAAAATCCAAACAGTACACAAAGTTCAATTGATGCTTTGGAAGGGACCAGAAGTGCCCTCTACCACAATGTTCCTGAGGCCTGCAGTCTCCTGGGAAAGTGAGGGGTTCCTTTAGGTAGAACCGGGAAATGGAACAGACATGCGCAGCTGTCTTCAAAATGACGACAGATTTCAAAATCAGTATCGGAAATCCACCTGTAGCCCAATCCTCTCCTCAGGAAAGTTCTGGTTTTACTTTGCACTGAAGCCTTATGCAGGCAGCCCCATATGGAGGGCATGTCGAAGACTGACTTGTTGAGTCAGTCTGTAGCTATTAAGAGCCAGCCTGGCATAGTCTCCTAATACAAATGCTCTGCCTGTGTCCCAGTGAGCCCAGCTGGAGTCCCTCTCACTGAAGAAGCCTTTGTATATGTGGCTAATACAGAGCCCAGACAGCTGCCCAGCCTAGGTTTCAGCACTGAATTAGCTATTCGTGAAAAATTCTTAAATTTGACCTTCACACTGTTTTTAAATTATTAAAGGGAATAGAAAGGCTATGAAAGTAACAGTAGAATTCTAACTCAAAGCTAAGAAGGATGCTGGAGTGAAACTACCGTCAGCTCTTGGAGATAGAAGCTGTTGGTAGGAGGAGAGGAGGCTGTATTTCAGATTTTTTACAAAGCGAAGAGAAATTTCTTTTTCTTCATTCCTAAAGAATATGATATAGTATTTTATTTCATGGCATCCTTGCTCTCCTCAATCTCTCTCACTGTACATATGTGAGTGTGAGTGTGTGTGATGGGGATAGGAGAGAGAGATAGAGACAGAGAGACAGAAACAGAGAGACAGAGATGGAGAGATACAGAGGGAGTGGGGGGAGAGGGAGACAGAGAGAGAGAGACAGAGAGAGAGAGAGAGAGACAGAGAGGGAGAGAGAGAGAGAGAGAGACAGAGACAGAGACAGAGAGACAGAGAGGGAGAGAGAGAGAGAATGTGCAAGTCGAGGCCAGAAGTCAACCTCACGTATCATTCTTAAGAAACCATTTTCCCTGACTTTTGATAGTTTTCCTGCAGCTGCTGGAGTGTCTGTTGTCATTCTAGGTCCAGGTTGCTTCCATGACAATGTCTTAGGAGTACCAACACTTCAGTTGGACTTATCAGTACACACTATTCTCTCTCTCTCTCTCTCTCTCTCTCTCTCTCTCTGTGTGTGTGTGTGTGTGTGTGTATGTGTATGTTTGTATACACTGGTTTGCTCTCCCTAGGAACCTGGGCTCAGTACATTAGGAATTAGGCCCCACTGGAAGCCAGTAAGCCTCAGGAGCCCAGCTGTCTCTCCCCCTGCCCCCTCCCTCCCATCCCTGCTGCCACACCCAGCGTTGTACGAGGGCTCTGGGCACAGAGTTTGGGTCCTCCTCTGTGCAGCAGCAGGAGCCCTGATGAAGCTACCCAACAGGCTCCTCTTTCCTTTTATTTGTCCATTTCCCTTCTCTTTCCTGACAGTGTCCAAATTTCTTAAAACTGTTCTTTTTCTTTCTTTTTGTTCACATTCCTCACTGTACAGTCTGCCACCAAGTAAATTCGTAATACACATGTAAATAAATACATGTGAAAAATCATTACAGTGTACAGAACCATCAGGCCAGCGGTGTTGGACTGGGTTTGGCAGAAGGTTCAGTAGGGGACGTGCCAGCCGTACAAGCATGAGGACCTAAGTTTGCTCCTTGGAACGTGCATCCAAAATCCAGATGCAGTAGTTCCTCCCTGTAAACAATGCCGGGAAGGTGGAGACAAGAAGATCCCTGGGGACTCCTGCCAGTCTAGCTGAATCGGTGAGTTCTAGGTTCAGGGAGAGACCCTGCCTCAAAAACCTGTGGTGGAGAGTGACAAAGGAATGAAGCCAAGGAGAACCTCTGGTCTCCACGTGATCACACATGCATACACACCTCTTCATCCCCAGGCAAGTGCACACACACGTGTGCACACACACACACACACACACACACACACACACACACACACACGCACACACACGCATACTCACAATATGGTAATGAAGATATTATATAGTCCAAGTTTTGTGTTTGGCTAGGTGTGGAGCTGTATTTTGAATAACATCCAGCACTGTACTATGACACACTAAGTCAGGCAGGAGCCCAGGGCTCTGGCGCCATGCTGTTAGGATAATACGCAGATTTACCACTTTTCTTCTGTACATTTGAATGAATAATTTAATCTCTGCCTTGATTTTTTCATTTGTAAAGCAAGGTTATTGGTGGAATACACTTACACCATAAGAGAAATGTGACTTAGTACACGTGCTGCCCAGGAGGGCTCCTGATACACAGTAAATGCTCAGTCAGTCACTCAGAGCACAGTTACTAAAAGGGTTTATCACTTCATAGCCTATGACCATATAGTGGGAGAGGAGATCCCCCTTGGTCTTAGACCTAGGGCAGGGGAATAGGGTGAAAGTGGGAGGGCAGAACGGGAGATACAAGTGATGGGATAACAATTTAGTTGTAATCTGAATAAATTAATTTAAAAAAGAAAGGGTTTATCTCAGGCAGGCGTGGTGGCACATGCTTGTAATCCTGGCACTCAGGGATGCATAGGCAGGTGATCTCTGTGAGTTCAAGGCCAGCCTGGTCCACAACATGAGTTGAGGACCCCCAAGGGGTCCCTATTTCAAAACACCAAAAACCAAAAAGCCAAAAAAAAAATGTTTTAACTTTCTTACCAAAACAAAAAATCAACTTTCCGGTCTCTTTGCATTACTTGAATCTTGAATATGTTTATAGTAATACATAGCTTGCTCTCAATCCCTTCGGAGATTTATGTTTTTAGTAGCTGAGAAAGCTGATACCTTAAATGATCACAGTTCCTGATGTCCTTACTTGGCCTAGCTGCTCCATAAAAGCAACATGAGGCTTATGGGTCAGAGATGGCATCCAAAAGCACACTTTCTAGAAACAACGTCAGTGAGGTGCCTGGAATCTTCCCTTAGTGGAAAGCTGTGTACAGATGCAGCATCCCCCTACATCTTCAAGATTTGACCATCGGTAGCAAATGCTTCTGATTTACATGACTGGAGTAGACCAGTGGAAAGTCTGAGGAGACTAATAGGGAGTCCCTAACAAAGGACAAAGATGTCTCTCAGCGTGGTGGCAGTTCTAAGACTGGAAGCTATGGAATGACTTGATGGTCTATGGCAGGATGCTTGATGTGATTCATAGCATGCTTAGATCTGCATCATGCGAAGACTCACTGCCAGGCCTCACCCCAAAGTGGCTCTAGGTTACCTGGCCTCTTTGCTGCATGTCCTTCCTGTCTGAGCTTTTCTTGTGTGGAGCATCCCAAAGCCTTGGTACATAGGGCTGGAGTAAGCGACACTAGTGACCTACTGTAGTGCCGATGAGACAGGAATCAGGGAATGGAATGTGCTGGTAGTTAAATAGCAGCCTGTATAGCTGTGAAGTGGGGTCTGTTTTCTTAGTTCCCATTTGTGCATATTAGGCATGCTTTCTTGTGTTGAAAATCTTGATATCTCTTTCACATTAAATAGATCAAGACGACTGAGTTGTTTATTTTTTGAACACAAAGGGAGAAACTACCCTAAAAGAAGGGAAATAGTAAATCGCTCAAATTTTCACTGTTTTTACTTTTCTCTAGTGGAAGTAGATTTAAACTCCACGAGGGAAAGTACAATTTGAAGGAAAGCGGTATTAGAAAGCATGCAATTATGTAATCGAGCGAATGTTTCCTCAGTGATGGAAAAATTCAGAACACATGAAGTGAAACCCCCGTGACTAGTTTTTCAATAAAGTGTGGATGCTGCCACCGCTACCTAGGCTCCTCATAGCTGGGAGGTGGAGCAGTTTTCTAGTCATCCTGGAATGGATTTAGTTCATCCTGGTGTTGGGTGGGTTAGGGCATCATGGAGATGGGAGAACGTGTCAGAGTCTGCACAAGGATTAAAATATGCAGGTTCAGTTTGCATTATGTCTGCTCCCGAGAACAGCAACAAAATGGAAACTATCCATAATGCTTAATTTAATAATGTAACCGTGCTTGGCATATGAGATGATATTCTTCGGGTATCAAGTTTGGCTGTGGGGTGGGGCGGGGGGAAGATGAGCCCTGTGGTAAGCAGAATCAGCATCAAAGATAGAGGTACCTAAAGTTTGGATGTTGAAACGTAGAGTGAATTTACACTAATGGTGAGTTCTAAATTTGTGGGTTCTTTTCAGGCATCCATTTAGTGACTTTCAGATGTTGGTGTGTGTGTGTGTGTGTGTGTGTGTGTGTGTGTGTGTGTGTGTGTGTTTTCATATAAGTGTCACATCTGAGCAAGTATAAATCTATTGAACCTGGAGAATGCCAAAATGAGTAAGTGGAAAGATGAACAGAGTGTTGCAAAGTGTGTTTACACACACCCAGGATAAACATGCTGGATTCTGGAAATGGGGGACAGAGTTGCCCCAGCCTGCAGATGAATATGCAGGGTGGGCACTCATTCACTCACCTACCTCTCAGAGTTAATTTTATATTGCATATGGGGCTGAGGCACTTAAAGAAATCAGATGAGGCAAAACAAATCAGGCACAACTGTCAAGACATTGGAAAGAAAGTGAAAGGTAATTACGTGGGGTTTTCTCTGCTTTATGTTTATTACTGGTTTTATGGAATTAGCTTCCCAGGACTTGCATAAGAGTTTGTAGGCATGAGGATATCTCAGTCTTTACATGGCACAGCTTTTTGTTGTTGTTGGTTTTTTCTTTTCTTTTTTTTGAGATTTGGAGTCATGTACTTTTGCACACCTTTCCGTACTATACCCACATCCTTTCGTGGCTCAGTGCTCCTGACTGTGGGCACAGAGCTACAGCAAGGCATAATAGACAAGCAGATACAACTCTTCCTTGCCACCACGTTTTTAATCCCAGATGTGGCCTAAATCCTATACAGCGAACAGCTGGGCCCACAGCCAGCTAGGACGTAAATGCCAGGAACAGGTCTGCACTCCGCAGGTCCCTTCTCATCCTCCCCACCCACACCAGAGGCTGCCTTCATCTCAAGCTTGGTAATTATTATTCCAATTTGTATCTTATTCTTTTGCTGAACGTGGGAGTAGCAAATATATAGAATATAATAAAAACTGTTAAGGGAAATTGTGTACCTTTGTCATGTTTTAATGCTTATGTAAATGGAATAATCTGTTATACTGAAATTCACTTTTGTTGTGTGTGGCTTGGTGTTCTGTTTGTGAAACTCATCTGCAAGTGTATGGTAGTTTTTATTTATTCCTTTTATTCCCTACACGTAAAGAACACTTAAGGACGTTTTGGTTATTTCTTCATTTTGGCATTGTAAATGCAGTTACTATGAGCAATGCTGTCCATTGTGTGCTGTGCGTACCTACAGGATATAAGTCTAGGAGTTAGGTTCCTGGGGCCTAGGAATTGTCTCACATTTAGCAAGTACCACTGAATTAACATTCAGGAGGCAAACACTAATCCACATTCCCACTGGTGGGTGTGAATGACAGTAAGTAGTAGGTGTTATTAGCAGGCTGCTTACCACTTTCTAACCTAAAGGTTACAAGATTTTTAAAAAATGCATTTTACTTATTTATTTCATCATGTATTTTGTATGTGTGTACATGTGAGTTCCATGGCACCTGTGTGGGTCAGAGAATACTTGACAAAGAAAATCTTCTTCCACCATGTGGGTGGGTCCCGGGACTTCAACTCAGGTTGTCACCTTGGTGGTAGATGCCTTCACCCACTGAGCAGTCATGCCAGCTCTGATGTTTTCCTACAGTTTTAATTTTTAATCCCTTTCTTATAATTCTTTTTTGACCATATGGTTTCATCTTTTTTGAATTCCTGTTTATCTACTGTCTCTGCTTACAATATATTGAATCATCCCTGTTACCCTTTATTCTTTGTTTGGTTGTGGAAGGATAAATATAATGTAAACACTGTCAATTTAGCCATCCAGTGGCATTAGCACATCATAGGGCTGGTGACCATTCCTATTGACTATTTCCAGACTATTCTTTTTTTATTTCTCTCAATAGAAACTCTATAAGTGATATCCAGTAAGTTTCCTCAGTTTTCCTTCCCCATTATCCCTCTTATATGAAGTCCATACGAGATATTCATATAACTAAAACCATATGATGTTGTCATTACCACATGTTTAGGATCACTCATGTACCAGATCATCACTTTTTTAAATGGCTGAATAACATTCCACTGCATGCATATGTCACTTTTTTTTTTTGATTTTTGTTTGTTTGTTGAAGGACATTTCCTTGGGTTATGTCCTTGTTTAGATGTTAAGAATGCTGCTTCCTAGAATAGTGATAGTTTTTGCTCAAGTCCCAATATGTACTTAGGGTTTATGATAATTCCTCATTTTACTTTTTCAGGACTAAATAGATTGTTTTCTGCACAGGCTAAAGAAGTTTACAGTTCCATAGTTAAATGGTAAAGTCTCTTCCTTATCAGTACTTGTTATTTCTAGCTAATTTTAGCCCCAGTAGTTCTGCAGTACTATTTCATTACTTTTGAGTTTTTATTCCTTACTAACTAAGGACCCTGAAAGTGTCTACAAGTTCAAACTGTTCATTCTTTAAAGCACATTGCTTTCCCTTTTCTCACTGAATTTTAGGATTTTTAAAATATCTTTTGGATATTAATCCCTCATCATATACATGGTTTATAAATATTTTCTCTTATTTTTATAGCTAGTCTTTTCTCTTTCCTTATAATTGTCTTAGTTTGAGTTTCTATTGCTGTGAAAAGACACCACAATCATGGCAACTCTTATAAAGGAAAACATTTAATGGGGGCTGGCTTACAGTTTCAGAAGTTTAGTCCATTATTATCACAGCAAGAAACATGGCAGCATGCAGGCAGACATGGTGCTGGAGAAGGAGCTGAGAGTTCTGCATCTTGGTCCACAGGCAACAGAGGAAGACTGCCTCACTAGGCACAGCTTGAGATGTGAGACCTCAAAGCTGGCCCCTACAGTGACACACTTCCTCCAACAAGGCCGCACCTCCCAATAGTGCCACTTTGTATGGACCATGCATTTAAACACATAAGTCTATGGGACCATTCTTATTCAAACCATCACAATAGTGATCTCTGATTCAAACATTTTACATTAAATGTAATACACTTTCTTGTTTATTTGAACAGTTACCTTTTCTTCTCATACATTTGTAATATTTTTATAAATGTATTCTGGGTAAAACTTTTTATTGGTGATATTCATTACAAATATCTTCTTTAGTGATGTAGCTTCTGATTCTTTGTTTTACATAAGGCTTTTGATGGGTGACAGGACTGATTTTGTGATATTGAACAATACTTTAGTTTTAATGTGCCCACCTTGCTCAAGGATAGAAAAGACACTGATTTATGTTTTCAAGTCAGTGTTGGGTTCTGCTTTTGGATTTGGACCTTTTACTTGGTTGGTTCGTCTCTTGCTATGTCTGGACCTGAGCAGTCTTGGGTGCCAGACATCACCACAGTGCAGGTGTCTCAGTCAATGCTCTATTGTGTGAAGATGGCCATGACATCTGTTACAAAGGAAAGCCTTTAATTGGGGCTGGCTTACTGTTTCAGAGGATTAGTTCATTGTCATGTCAGAGTGCAGGCAGACATGATGCTGGAGAAGGAGCTGAGAGTTCTATCTTTGGATCTTTTGAGACCCCAAAGCCAACCCTTAAAGACAAACTTCTTCCAACAGGGCCATACTTTCTAATCTTTTCCAAGCAATGCCTCTCCCTAATGACTAGGTATCCAAGTACATGAGCCTGAGGGGGCCATTCCTATTCACACCACCACAGCAGGTCTCGTTCATGCTGGACCTTTCAGGCTGCCTTTCCTGGCCTCTGCTTTTCCAGAGGGGTTCACTGACCGACCATCTATACCCTCAGTCCAGTCCTGCTGGCATCCATTAGATTCCCTCTTCTCTTTCCCCTGGATGAATAAAGACTCTTCTATATCATTTGGTTTTCCATGTAACTTCATTAGGAATCTAGGAAGTAGGAAATTGGGTCTCTATTGGTCCACCCCACAGACTTTCTGGAGTCTTGTCTAGTCCTTGGCCAGTTGTACTGTCTAGAATGACACACAAGGAGAAAGGCACATCCTTGGCTGAGTTAGAGACCACTACAAGCCCTACCTTACAGAAGTGTTCTTTAAAAATCCCCTGACATTATGGTTTTTAAGGAATCTTCATATCTAGCCATACTTAAAAAAAGGAAGTCATCACATCTGACATTTTAGGTAGAGGGCAAATGGGCAGTTTACCTTGTGGATGTAAGGGGGAAAATGGGACTTTGGGCCCCATGACAATGGTTAGAGGCAGTGAAAGCCCAGAACCTGGCTTCCAGTGTTTCTTCCAGTCAGAGGGGAAGTCCTGTTCTGCATGGCTCATTCTAGATTTGGCATTATTATAAAACTATCATCATTCTTGGCAAATCTTCCCAGAGATGGGGAGAGTGGCTATAGAACATGCCACTGTGTGGAGGCATCTGATTAAAAAAATCAGTCCACTTTCTACAAAGCAGAAGGCTCCAGGAATATGTGGGGCATGAGAGGACCCCAGCGCTCCCATCTAGGGCTCCAGATGCTTGGCAGACAGTTCCCACTGTTAAACCAGTCTTACGGATGTACATTGCAATCAAGCCTTTCCCACACACAGCTTCCCGTAAAAATTCTGCTGAACAGCAAATCGTTTCAACCTTACTCATTGCAGTGTGCCTCTATGACTGGAAAAAAGAAAGGGTATCAAATCAGGTTCAACAGCAGTGTCCTTGCATGCCTCCCTGAGACCTGGCTCTGTGGTCCGACACCGGTGCCAAGCTTTCATCTGCTGAGAATCTACATCTTCGCGTGATTTTCACGCCATATAAGCAGGAAGAGCTCTTTTTGTCAGTGGCTGGAAAGCAAGAATAAAACTTGTTTTATAGGTTTCCTGCCCTGTGCTTCATTTCTTCAAGCTTTATAGCTCTTGAAGTATTTTCTTACACCCAGGTGAGGCAGGCAGAGCAGGTGTTATTATCCATTAAAAAAAAAAAGATTAAAGAAACTACAGCTTAGTTATGACTAGAGGATGTCAAATATAGTTCATGACACTACATTCAATAAGATTTTTTAAAGTATTATGTTATGTTAGCTATTTTCTGACTTCTAATATATTATAGCTTAATCTTTGACCAACCTCTGAGGGTCAAACATTTTAAGAGACATTTTAACTGCTTGGAACGACACTGAAACGAATATGCATTTTTAAAAGCTATCAGCATATGCGTGTGCCATTCTCTCTATGTTTTAGAACAAATATAATCACAGGGCATGGAGGAAGACATGGCCTTTCCTTAGTGCACAGGAAAGACCCACCATATGCAAGGAGACGTGGGCCAGTGTCCAGTTTCCTTAGGTGTGACCTGTGGAGACAGGCGACCTTTGCAAGCAGTGGTACGCTGACAATACTAATATCATCAGCAAGACAGTTATTTGGTATTTTTAAAAAATACGTTATTTTTGTCCGGTCAGGTGTGTGTGTGTGCACACATGTGCCTATGGGTGGCCAAGGAGAGCAGACAATCATGTCCGAGCCCCTGGCGCTGGAGTGGTCAGTGGCTGTGAAAAGTAGGAACCAAGCCTGGGTCCTCTGAAGAGCAGCAAGTACTGTGTACCACCAAGCCATCACTCCGGTCTCCTTATTTGACTATGTTTTAAGCATTTGTCTAGGGTAATACGTCTAGGACTTTCCTCTCTTCATGTCAGAGTGAAGTGTGGAGGATTCCAAAGTGCCTATGGGAAAAATGCAGCTACAAACCGGGCTGGTACATCTTTTCAGACCATTAGAAAAAGTGCTATTAATTCAGGGTCCTGAGCAGTGGGTCCTGGAGATCTATTATTTTTAGGCTTAGTTCCATATTCTACTGACCTTTCCTAATTTCCCAAGTTGCTGTGAGTTGGGCTGAGTTATGATTTTGTGTTGGTTTGGCATAAGAAATGGGGGGTGGGCGTCTTGGCTAGAAATGGGTGACCTTGTTCAGGGACATCAGCAACCACCCCAGCATGCTGCAACACACCCCACCAGTGATCACCACTCAGGGCATTAGAGACCAGCGCAACCCAAGTGACAGGACCCAGAGGGGCCTCTGCCAATCAGGGCCCTTTCTGCAGCCTCATGGTGTGAAGACTCATAATCTCCCCCTTATACCTGTGTGGTATCGTCTCCTCAAAGAGGCGAGGTGGGATGTCACAAATAAGACTTGACACAGTAATTTTTTTTTCCGAAACGAGACTTTAAAAATGACTCTGGACCACCTTAGACAAACTTTTAATTTATCGGAACTCCTGTTTCAGTTATCTGCATAACTCCATTCCTGGTCCAGTTTCCGGTGAGATGGAAATGCTCTCCCTGAGTAGCGTAGGTTCAGAGATGTGAATGGGTGGCTTTGTGGTGTCTGGGTCACAGGACATAGGACCCCATTTGCTTCGGTAGAGGAGGAAATGTCTAGTGTATGGATGACAGAGCTGAGGGCTAGGCTAAGGCCAGTGTGCAAGGACAGAAAAACAGCCTTTCCCCTTCCTTGTATTTGTTTTTGTTCCTGCTGGCCTAAGGATTTGTTTTTTTAATGTAGTGGACAGCATCGGCAGAAGCGCCTTCCTCCAGGAGCCTCTCCTAAGCTCACAGTGCGGGCCTCCAGGGACCCCTTGGTTTCTTGATTTAATTATCGCCAGACCTTTTGTAGTTGCCCATGGTGTTCCCAGGCTTTCCAGAAGTGGTGCTATTAATCTCCCACCACCTAAACCCTCTGTATACCCCTCAGCCAGAATAATTGGGAGGAAAATTATGTTCATGTTATTTCAGTTGGAGGGCTTGCTAATAATTCAGGGACCTGTGCAGTGGGACATAGAAATCTATTACTTTTAGGGTGAGCTCCATATCCCGTTGACCTTGGGCAATTCCCCTAGTCATTGTGAAATGGATTGGGCTGTATGGTTTTAAATGTCGCCCTGCAGATCTGTTTGATTTGCCTGTTCAGTTAAAACACAGGTGTTAAGTGCCTATGTGCTCTCTTCCTGCCAAGGCGGGCAGTGATGCTGCAGACAAGCATGGCTCTGCCTCCTGCTGCTGTCATGCGGATTGAGAGCCGGTATCGGACTGTAAGGCCATGTTCCCCGTGAAACCACAACAGAGACACCCGTCCCTTTCTAAGCCAGTCAGCTTTGCTTAGTCACACTCTCATTTCCTGAACACCATTAAGCAGTTCTGTAACTAGCCTGGTGGCCAGAGCTCAGCACAGGCGCGGGAAACAGAGACACTGCACAAACAGAGACACTGCACAACAGAGCTGCCAAAGCATCTCTGTCTTGAGACAGAAAATAAATAAAAGCAAGCAACATTTTTAGCATTCTAAATGAGTCCAGCATGGCACCATGGGCCTTACATCAATTTCTTTACTGTTGGCTTTGACTTTGGGTTGTTTTCCACCGGAGACGTGTATCTTCCTTGCCTGGTCACGTTGCTACAACTTAGTAAAATATAACACAAGATCCTTCAGATGGACAGAAATTAAGTGAAAGGTCACAGGGCAGGGAACTTTTTGGTGAAGCAAGGGTGTCCACAGGAATAAGCACACCACTAGTGAGTTTATGCCTTCATTGTATACATAAGGCCATTTTATTCCCATTGCATCAACTCTGATGCAGTGAGATATTCTCTAAGTGAGAAACCATGTTTGCCATGCTTCAGTGGGCTCAGCCTAAAGAGAAGCATAGCATTTCATGCTATTTCATGAGGAACTTAAAAGAAAAAAAAAAAACAAAAACAAAAAAAAAACAACCCCAGTGTATAACTATATAGTATATTTGTAAAATCTGGTCTGGAACGCTTATTTATGTATTTCCTGGATTGTCATATTTTACTGCCATTCATGTTTGGTCATCCTTCATTTCAGAGCCACAGATGCCGGTGATTGCTGGAAGAGAGTTAGTGCAGTCTGGTCTGTGAGTGTGTACACCACATACACACACACACACACACACACACACACACACACACACACACACAGGGAACCCAGACCCCAATCTCCCCTGTGTTCTGACCATCTCTTTTTAGAATCTGTAATATAATAGACTCTCACAGCACAGTATACACATCTAAAATATTCATGAATAACTTGTGTGTGAGAAAACAAGCCCCTGAACCTCAAATACTTTATTTTCTGATAGTGTAGTTAGGGTTTTTTTTTTTCCATTAGAGGGGTCATCATTTACATATGATGATTTGCATGGAATAACAGCAGGGGCTTTATTTCCTATAGTTGATACGCCCCTGCTTTTGAGCTCTGTATCTGAAAATGGTAACACTGGAATTTGTGAAGACATTTTGGTTTCATATTTGGGGTAAATATTCAATTGAGGTTCAAATCCCACCACTGGTGCTTTTCCCTTCCTGAAATATCTTGTTTCCTTTCTGAGACGGGCTTAGCTATAGTAGAAGGTGTTCAGCAGGGAGAGGCTTTGGCCCCCTTGTCTTTGGGGGCTTACCTGGAACTCTCTGAGGTGCTGGCCACTGGTGTGTTTGAATGAAACTTGTCCTAAACAGTCTCTCTGTGGGCTGGGCACGGGTGCTCAAGAACCATTAGTTCTGGAGTAAAAGCAGGATGGGGCCTCCCGGCTGAGTCACAAGGGTTTCCAGGTGCCCTTGCAAGGAAAGAGCCCCTCCGAGCAGAGTTCTGCTAAATCCATGCTCCAGAGTTGTTCTTCAGCTCCATGTTGGCAAAGCCCTCCGGAAGTCCTCGGGAGCTCAGGCATGGAGAAACGCTGAGACCGGCCAGGTAGATTTTCCCACAAAATTCTCACCACACAGCTGCTCGATAAGGAGCATTGTCGTTGTCACAGGCTTTGTCCCCAATTCCGGCTTGTTACACTGGTCAATGCCTGCTTCATCTCCCTATCTCACAAGCAGTCCTCTGTAATTTCCTTTCTCTTTCTGCAAAGGTCAGCATCCTCCTGTTTCGGTGGCTGCCGGCTCCGTGCATGGTAACAAAAGCATTTTAAAGCTGCTTTATAGGAAAGTTTCCTACTTTTGCGTTCCAGTTGAAGTGGGCTGCTTCTTTTGTGTGCTGCTAACCCTTTCATGTTAACAGTGAGAACGCCTCCCTCTGCAGCCACCTCCATGTCCCGTCCCCTGCGCTTACCACGGTGTCTCAAAGCATTAAGCTTCACTATTCCACTCTGGCTTTGTGCTCTGTCTTCAGAGTGGAGTGTGAAGTATTTCTTTGGGGTTGGAAATAATGATTTATTTGATGAAGGCCATTACGCTAACGACAGTTTATGAAATATTCAGAATGTGAGTGAATGCTGATAGGTGGTCCTCGGCTTGCTTTGAAAAAAATATTGATGTAACTACACTTGTGCTCTAAATCCACTATAAGATATAAAATGTATATTAGAAACTAGAACAATATTGTTATGTTCTCATCCGAGTGTCTTCTAACACACAATGTAGAGCTGAAAATGAAATTAAAGCATCTTGTCGGAAGACTGCCTGGCAACTTAAGGTTGCGTAGTTTGTCGTCTCTAAAGGCAGCCCTGAGGCTTACTCACCAATTCCATATGGCTAAGCTAGCAGTGTGTTTCTAGGCCCTCAAACCCAGCATTGAGACCTTAGGATCAGGAGAGAATGGTTGTTTAACAGGACATGTCTACTGCGCAGCGTGTTGCTCACTAGACATCTGCACAGTGGGAGCAGGTGTGGCACTCAACACCAGCTCTCATCCCTGCAATGACACACAAAGCATGGAATAAGTTAGCCGTATAGCTATCCCATATGTCAGCAGTCTCTTAGCACCGTGATTTATATCCACATGCTCCACGCAGAGCCAGCTGCTTGTCGTATTTCTGAGGGCAAAACTTTTCTCCCTGGTGGATGGATGTGATGTAGTTGAAGGAAGATGATGGCGTGGGTGTGGTTTGTAGATTTCAAAGTCTGTCATTAGAGTGTTGTAATCATAAATGTGGGTGGTGATTTCCAGATTCCCTCCCCTCACACCCGTGCCTCTGTTCTCTCTTCATAGGAGCCAATCAGTTGCGAATTTCCACTCACTGCTCCATGCCTGTGATTACCTCACAATGGCCATTAAATCTGAGCCTTCCTTAACTCCCCCCCAGCATCAGGAGATTGCTTGGGATCTGGTCACGTGGGTGCTCCAGTGCTGTGAAGGACTTCCAGTCCTCACATCTTCACTCCTACTCTTGTCTAACTTATGATCAGCTCCATCCTAGTTTCCCTCAAATAGCGTACAATTACACTATGTTTACACTAAAATATCTTTCAACCGTGCCCTACACTTAAGAGGATAAAATATGTCTCCTGAATTCAGGCCATGTGCAGCTAGACCCACACAACTTTTACAGTCTATTCTCTATTGTTTGATTTCAATACATGCACTCCTTCTAAATTTACGTATTGCAATTTAATCCCAAGGTGACAGTTTTAAGACGTCTGGCCCACAGGGGCCAATGAGGCTGTAGGGGTTGTTGCACCTTCATGGGTGGCATTGCCCACCGAGAAACTGTTCAGCCTGGCAGGCAGATGGGAGGCATAGCCCGGCTTGAATCTTCGCTGGTTCTGCAGCTTAGAGTAGCTATTATTACCTTGTGTCTTGTCTTTCCAAAGGAATACAATGAAAGTACTGAGACAGGGTGCTGAGTGGGACTAACTGCTATCACGCATGAAGAGTGTATCAATCAGAGCTGGTGTACACACTGGGATCTGAGTAAATGTTAGCTCTTTAAAACGTGTGACACAGTATGGTTTAGCTTCCATTGAGAATAACATCAGCTAGATAATGGTGTGTGTGTGTGTGTGTGTGTGTGTGTGTGTGTGTGTATGTGTGCACTCATGGACACACATGTGCACACACACACGTACACACATGAGTTCATGTGAGGAAGCACTTATGCATGTGAGTGTTCCTATGCATGAGTGATTAAGGAAATGGGATTAAAAGAAAGTGTTTGGAAAATTCTAGCATGCCTTGTTCAAGTTTTGTTCATTAATTTTGAGCTAGGTGCTAGGGTGATGGGAGGGGAGAACCAACCAGAACTATTCTCCTAGTGTCTACAGAGACAATGAAATAAGCAATTACAGTACATTGTACTCATCCCTGGGCCAGAGAAGGGAAACCAGTCACACGTGCTGTGTGGGGATACCTTCAGAGAGCAGAGCTGGTGATGGCCAGAGAAAGCACTAGTTAAGAATCCTGTGCATGCAGACAGAGAAAGGATGAGCTTGGCTCCTGTGAACATCACAACAAAGTTCAGTGTGGACCTGGCAGTAGCAGGGAGGTGAGCTTGAGTAAATAGAAAACATAGGGCTGGAGAGATGGCTCAGAGGTTAAGAGCACTGTCTGCTCTTCCAGAGGTAATGAGTTCAATTCCCAGCAACCATATGGTGGCTTACAACCATCTTTAATGTGATGTGATGCCTTCTTCTGGCCTGCAGATGTATACGCAGGCAGAGCTCTGCATAAATAAATAAATCTTAAAAAAAGAAAAGAAAACATAAAACGTGCACCTTTCAAAGAGAAGAAAATGATCCCTTTTATGTCCGTTCTATTACTGTTTATTTTTCCCTCTGTTTCTTATCTTGGCCTGTTTCTTAAATTGTTATTTAATGCTGTACTCCCTTGGGCACAGGCATGCACTCCGGGGACAACTGGTGTCCCTCATGGTATTCTGTGTCCTGTTCTGTATGTGGCCCTCACAAGCTGTTCTTGTTTCCTTTCTGTTACTGTGATAAGACATTCTGACCAACAGCAGCTTGCATAGGAGAGGGTTTATTTCCGTTTATAGGTCATGGCCTGCTATTGAGGGAAGACAGGGTAGGAACTCCAGCAGGACTCAAAGCAGAACCCACAAACTATGGAGGAATTCTGCTTGTCTACTCACTGGCAGAGCCGTGCTTTCATAGCTCTTTTACACAGTCCAGAGCCACCTGCCTAGCTGGGGTTGCCACTCACAGTGGCCTGGACCTCATACATCATTTGACAAACTGAGGCAGTCCCCACAGACATGCCCATTGGCCAATCTGATCTGGGCAATCCTTTAATTGAGGTTTCCTTTTCAGACAACCCTAGACAGTGTCCAGCTGACAGGCCTGATCTCAAACTTCTACGTCCTACTATAAGGCTTTGCTGAAGGCAGAAGGCAGTGCTGACCCTGAATGGTGACTCAGCAGGTGGCAGTACTAGCTGACAAATTAGCATCTAGTGCTCTGGCGCATGCTCCATTGTCTGGTCAGCCTTTGCTGACAAATACACATTTAATAATAAATTCGTTAAGCATGTTGCGATGGTGGCCTTCTGACTTCACTATTGGCACATGATTGTTGTGCTATATTGTATGGATAAAGTGTAGATACAGCCTGAATGCAAACACTGCCAAATCATTTGATGCCATTCGAGTCTTTAGGGAGTTGTTGGGTTCCTTTCTTTCCTTCACAGTTAAGAGAATTAAGCAAGAGAGAGGTCACTCTAAGTATCTTGGGGGAGAAAGATTTGCCAGTGCCGCAGACATTTCTTCTGAATGGATGTGCTGCTATGGAAACTGATGCTTTCTATTTATCCATGCTTTCATGTGGTTCTAAAAACAGATTAATTTTGTTATAAGAAAATTGTGTTATAACGATTTCTATTAAAAATCCCTCTTTTCTCTGTGGTTGTTCCTTAAGCTGTGTTCCTGACAAGGACGGGTATGACAGCGAACTTCACCTTTCTAGATACATTCAACTTTAGCCGTACAGTTTTAAGACCATGAGCATAATTGGACTCAGTTTCCTCGATGATTAATTTAATGTGTTAGCTTGACTGGGCCACAAGATGCCCAGATTGCTGGTTAAACATTATTTCTGGGTGTATCTGTGAGGGTGCTTCTGGAAGAAATTAGCATTTGAAGAGGTAGACTCAATCGAGCAGATGGTTCTTCTCAAAATAGGGGAATCATCCAGGCTGTGTCCCAAATAGGACAAAATAAATAAATAAATAAATAAAAATCGGAAGGGTGAATTAGTTCCTTGCTCAATGGCTTGAGTTGAGACAACGATCTTTTCTTGCCTTTAGCGCTCCAGTCTCTCAGTCCTCCAGACCTTGTCACAAGGAAGCTGCTTCTTTTAGGTCCTTGGCTCTAAGGCCTCAGAAGGACTCCTCCAGATCCCCCAGGTCTCCAGCTTGCACACAGCAGGTGCCCGGACTTGCCAGTGTCCATCACAGCAAATGAAAATGTGTTCATACATGTGCATAGCTACATACAGAGCTACCGCAGGAGAAGCATTGGCCTGGCAAGAATATGCCTCGATTCCCTAGAAGATATGATTCTAATGTTTTTAATCAGGTTCTTTATGTTTGGGAAACCAGGCTTCAGAAATCTCAATATGAAAAAAAGCTGACAGTCCAAAGGGGGTTCCAGCTTTCTTGAGTTCTTGTAATGCTATTAAAGATACCCTGGGTTTGCTAGCCTGATAATGGGTATGCTCCACGGGACACTGGATTGCACACTCCGTAGGCGTTTGCTTCAGTTGTCCTGAAGAACCGTCTGCTTTGTTATCTGCAAGTAACGTTAAGCTAATAACTTAATACCCTTAGTAGTCATAGCTCTATTCATTTTTTTATATAATGCTAGGTAGTTTTTTGATGGGCTGTATTTTTGAGGAATTCATTTTGTGTAACCTTTGAGATTTATTAACATGGTTTTAAATTTTCTTTTCAAACTATTACTGACCAGTTTTCAGCTTCAATATTTGGCTATACCCTCCCACTGGGAAGCTGCAGTGGAACCCCCCCCCCTTTTTTAAATTTATTTTTTACTGGTAGTTCATTCTGATTGCATCTTTTTTCTTCTATTCTTGTTGATTTATGTCTTTTGGATTTATTATTTTGTTGCCCTTTTAGCCATTGTTACTTTTTAATACAAGCATTATACATTTGTTTCCAACTGTGTTTATTACATTGATATAGAGTTAGTAATTCAATTCTAAGCATCTTCCAATTCCCACTCCTAGTCTGGAAATCCAAATGCATGAGAGTTTTAAAAGTTATTACTTGCTATTGATTATTCTTAAAGTCAAGCATATTGACATATAATTTACATATGGTAAAATTTACCTACTGAAGTGTTTGGTTTGATGAGTTTTGACAAATATATACAGCTATGAATCTACTACCAAATTCAAATACATTTTTCACCACCCTGAAAAATTCCCCCATGCCCCTTTGAGATCAATCTCTGACTCTGTCCCCCAGCATCCAGAAATACTCATTGGATTTCGGCTCCTGAAGCTTTGGCCTTGTTGTTGATTTTAATTTAGTTGCTGGGTGGACCAGGACCATGGACTTTATAATTATGATATTTTTGGTATTTGATGATATTTGCTTTTGACTTATTATGTGGTTAAGAAGACAAAGCATCTTTGATCTTGGGTGGCTATACACAGAATGTATATAATAGTGAATGGTTCTTAATGAGGTATATCCTTCTAGGAATCAATTTTGCTAGTTCAGTCCTTTCTCTGCACTCAACTTTTGTCTGTCTGGTCAGTTTGTGGGAGAGATGCTGAACCCTCTCACTGCTGTGGTGAGCCTACACTGAATCTGGAAGTTTCAAGAGCCTCCACGTATAGCATGTGACGCGTATGGGTTTGAAGTGAATAGCTCTTAGCTAGCCTTTTCTTTTAAGTGTCCTCAAGTCTTTGGGTTTTCTGTGATATTTTTGTTGAAAGTCTGCAACTCTATTTTAGTCTGTTCTAGTAATTTTGACCTTTAAACTAGACATTTTAGACCAGTTTTTTGGTGCTTTCTACATTGTTCTTTTGCTTCAGATGTTGTTTTTCTGTTTTGCTTTGATCATATGAGTATTTTTTTTGTACATTTGTATCATCCCATATGCCTGTTCTTTTTTGGAAATTCATATACTATTGTTATTCTGTGTGATAATCCAAAATTGTAATACACCATTTAATTTAATGAAGTTTGAATCTAACGCCATGATCTCATCTTAGAATTGTGAAAGCAACTTTAATTCTTTAATCACAATTACACCTCTCCAGAATACTATTATTCTTATCTGATTCTTAAGTTCTAGCTTGATTTTAAGCCCTCCACATTGCTGTATGTAGTCTGCTTGGGTCACTCCACGTATTTACTAGTTAGAATTATTTGTTCCTATGCATCCTAAAGTTTTTTAACTTTATAAATCAGGTGCAGTATAAAATCATGGCCATGTTAAATACTAGTCTGATTTAGCATAAGAATGTATATCCTAAGTTTAACAGATAGATATGAGTCTATAGATACATAAGGTAAAATAGTTAAATAAGGTCATTAAAAGCTTCAGAGACCCACAGAATATGGCATTTAAAGATGTTTTTATTATTCTAAAGATTCTTCGACAAGACAAGCTAACTCCTGTCAACATCCAGCCAACCTCAAAGAAGATGATGAGCATCAAAGAACTTCCTTATGGAGTTAGCTTCAAATGTGGCAAACTAGCCACTGGGCGAAATGTCCTAATTTCTGCCACAGACAGAATTCTGCCTGAAAATGAGCAAGCTTAGATGCAGGCAGAGTCAATGGCTGAACTCTGTCAAGACAGGGTAAGCAAGTCCTCAATAGTTCCTGCCTTGCCAATAAGTCTGGCAGAGATATCGGGCTAGAAGGCCGAAGATGAGGCTCCAACATTATAGAGAGTGTAGGGTGATTCCTCAGGCAGTAAACTATTTTAGTCATTTTAACATTTTGGAAGCTGCCAACCTGCACTACTGGTTCGCTCAGGCATTTAAGCTTAATTCCTTCTCAAGTCTCTGAGGGGGTTGAAGACCAGATAGATTAGTTTTACAATCAAATTTAGTTGGTTAGGGGATAAGATCTTTTTAGATCAAGCTAAAGGATTTAAGTTAATAAAGATGAGATATGATAGATAATGAATTTCATTCAGAAATTTAGACCCAACGAGATAGGAAAGATGTTTACTGTAAGTTTGACAAATAAAAATAGCCAATTCACTATGAATGTAACGTTTATATAACTCATGATTGTCTCATGGTTTTTCCTGCTGTATATAGTTTGTTTTATTCATGTGTAATAAAATTAATGTATGTGTTTAAAAAATAAAATTACCAATGACAAGTAGTAATAGAATACTTGTCACAGCACATTGTCATAGCACTACCAGAATTGATAGTTTTACCTTTTGAATGCATTATTAAATAAAACACAGACTATTTGGATGTAAGCTGTGAGCCTTGCTTTAATAAGGTAGCCAGTTTGATGACCCACATGGTTACAAAACACCTAATGACTGCTTAGACCGTTGGAATATTTGACAATGAGGTAATTTAGCTGCCAATAGGGCAGCGTGCAATGGCTGGAGTTTTTGTCAGTCTTTCGGAGTGGTGCATATTTAAAGTCTAGAATTTATTTATTTCTAAAATTCTCCATTTAATAATTTTGAGCTGTGGACAGTTGAAACAGTTGAGAGCAAAACTCTTAATGAAAGTGGCTATTGCACACGATTATGGGCTATGATTAGTTTCCTTGGCTGCATGACTTTTCAACTTCCACAGTGGCCACTAAGCCTCAGGATTCACTTTGCTACAAAACACGTCACCATTTCCACTCTCTATGAGCCTCTAGAAGTCCAAATCAGTACATAGCAGCCCACCTCACTTTTGCTTCTTTATCTCTTAAATTTTCCTCTACAATTCCCATCTGTTTGTATTAACTATGTGGCAATTTCCCTAGGATTATCTCTCAAATCATGCTGAGCACTTTAACCTCCAAGCGCATCAAATACTGAGACTTTATGCTTGCAAGGGTTTTTTAGCTCACAGTCTGAAAGCCCACTGTTTAGATGTTGTTCCGAAATAGCTTGTGAAAAGTGACTTGTAAGCTTAGGAAAAGAACAAGAGAAGCCAGACCTCATTTTGGGCTATGTTTTCAGTTGCTCCCATACTCCCTCCCAGCCATGTAGAAATTAAAAATATATAAAATATATAAATTATTTCACCTATCCATTTTAAAGGGATTTGTTGTATTTTATACCACATTTTAAGTAATTCACACAAAGGGTTTTTTCTTCTTTTTTAGTACATCTCTGTATCACATTGATAAAATTAATAACCAGGCTTTATTCTTAACATGAATTTCCTTTATATCAGGCTGTATTTTAATAACTATGTGTGTTAGCTTCCTGTATTTCTGATTTATATGCAAATTATTCTATGACCTTGTTACCTTGTATCACTTTTAAGTTTTATTGTTTGTAAAAATCCTTTTAAAAAGTATTAATTTAAAACTTTATACAATATATTTTGATCATACTCTTTTCCATATTTCACCCACTCCCAGATACTTCTCTTTCTACCCATCCGAGTATATTTTCTCTCATAAATCAAAACAGAACAAAAAAATGAGTGTGTGCATGTGCATGTGCACGTGCGCGCACACACACACACACTTTGTTTTGTACTGGCTAAGTATACTGGGCATGTGGCCTACCCAGTGTCATGCCACTAAAAACTGATTTTCCTTCTACCAGCAACTATGAACTATTTTATTTTTTAAGCTTATACTACAATTACATAATTCCCTGTTGCCTTCTCCTTTCAACCTCTCCCCTGTTCTCTTTCAAATCCATAGCCTCTTTTTCTTTAGTTGTTATTTTAAATGTATATATAATATATATATGCATATGTAATATGTATATTCATACTTATAAAATTTAACCTGCCCAGTCTATATATTACTTGTATATCTGTGTTTTCACAGCTGACAATTTGCTACGGGACAAGCAGTGGTGAGTGTGCTTTTCCTTGGGGAAGACAATTTCCGTCATTCTCAGCATTCTTCATTTGCCTACTGCAGTTTGTTGTCTAGGGCTGAGGCCTCCTGAGAGCTTCCTTTCTTATTTATTCACATGTCTGTTTGTTCACGATATCATTGTTCAGGCCGTGTTTAGACAGGCATGTTGGTGAGACATCATGAGGGTAGCTTCTCTGATATTTCACTGAGGCATGATCTTTTAGCAAAGTTGCTGCTTCTCTGGCTTTTCCACACTTTGCCAGTTTCTCTTCCACAATGATGCCTGGGCCTTAGGTGCAGGAGTGGTGTTCCAGATGTGCCAGTTACACAATGTTGGTTAGGAATGGGACTGTGCTTCTTCTTTTCTATGCAGGGATTTTCCACTGAGCTTGTGCAGGTCCTCATGTATGCTGCCATGGTCTCTGTAAGTTCATATGAACATGAGCCCTGTTGTATCTGAAAAATACTGCTTCCTTGGAGTCATCCACCACCTTTGCACTTACAGTCCTTCTGTCTCCCTGACCCTTGAAGGGAAGAGTGTGACAAAGACTTTCCATTTATGGCCAAGTGCTCCAAAGTCTTTCACATTGTCCCGTGTTTGTGTTAAGTATCCCTTACAGGATAAAGCTTCTCTAATAAGGATTGAAATGGGGCAATAATGTATGGGTACAGCAACACGTCATAGGAGTTGTTTCATTGCTATATTCACCCGACAGAATAACAGCAGCAGGTTTTCCCCTTAGTTCTCATGGACGATCTAGTCTCACGCTCTTGATCGCATTAACAGTGTCAGGTATTGGTCCCATCTCACGGAGCCAGCCTTAAATCCAACCCAAAAGTCTGTTTTGATCTACATCATATCTTAGTCACTCATTTAAAATTCTCTCTAAATGCATCTACTACTAGTTATCTCACTGTGGCTTTCTCAGATGTCAGGTTGAGGATGCAGAGACAGGGGAACTTACGCACTCACCTTTGTCACCCAGCTGATGGGCTGTTTGAACTAATTGTGATTCTAGGGTACAAGTAGCAAGTCATGACATTTGTGACTATTTCTTTAAGTAGAATGAAGAGGCGGTCAAAGCCTCAGTATAAAGGAATAGAGTGCAAGGCTCAGAAAGCAAGGCGAGTAGGGGCACAGGATTTGGGAATGAACGATAATGGGACTGGGAAAACTGTCTCTGACACTCTCTCTGATTGCCTCATTTCAGGTAATTTTCTATGTTCTTTATTCCTTAAGTAGTTTCAGTCTGATTCCACCAAGCCAAGCTCACTTTACATAGTGTATTAACCACCTATGGATAATAGGCTTCTTTTATGCCAATGTCTCCTCATTAACAATATGGATTTATAATTATTGTAACATCTGTTTTTAGAAGACTTCACTTGCATTGCAAGCTCTTAAAACAACATTTTTTTTGGATCTTTCATAATTTGTATGGCATTGCTGCTGAGAGAGCCCAATGCATACCTTCTGAGTAATGAATGAACACATTTTTTTTCAGTACATCTTGAGTGATCTATCATAGAAATTCATATCTCAAGAATATTTTGAAAGTGAATTTTATATACCTAAACGAAACTGTCTTAGCCCTAATAGCCTATCATTTCAAAGTGTTTTAGTACTTAGCAACCATTTAATTTATGGATTATTGACCCAGTCACTCATATCACAGATGCTTTGAGCTGTCCAAGCCTGCCAACAGAAGTCTGTTTTACAGACATCAAGATAAATGGCTTCAGAGTCATTAATGGTTGCTGTTATAGATGGCAGTGCCCCTAACTGATAGCTCAGCAGATTAACAGCTCGCTGGATGGATTGTTTCATTCATCCATGCATTTTGGAGAATGACTATATTTCTAAAATAGTTCAAGTCATATAGAGCATTAGCTACTTTTCTTGTTGCTGTGACAAAGTATCTGAAAGGCGGTGATAAAGGCAATAAGGATTTTAGGTTGAGGGTTGAGGGTCTAGTTCATCATAGTAGGGAGGCATGGTGGTGGGAACAGTTGGGGTTGTGTCAAAAGGAACATGGCTCTATATGCTTACATCTGGGAGGGCCAGCAAGCAGAGCAAACAGAACAGCATTGCTCAGCTGACTTTATCTTTCTTCCCTTGAGTTTAGTCTGAGAATTCCACCCACAGAACATGTAATGTGGAAACAACCTTTTAAGACATACCCAAAGGTGCGTTTCACCAATGCCCAAGCATTTCTTAATCCTATGGGGTTGACACATAGGCACTTGATTGTATTATAAAGGCATGGTACTACATACCGGATGTGGTGGCACAAACTCGAAATCTCAACACTTTGGAGGATTGCCACAGGTTTGAGGCAAGCCTGTACTACATTGTGAGTTCAAGGCCAGCCTAGGTATTGAAGTAAAAATAGGCATGTTAATGATATTGACAGTAACAAGTGTTTAGCATGGGCATTATTAAAAAATTAATCGAACAAAGAAAAAAATTCAAATATAGTTCTTGGTATGCTTTCTTCCTGTCTAGTAATGACAAGTCTGGTAGAGTTTACCTGGGGAGAGGAGAGCCCCGTTGCCCATGAAAGGGTGCTGTGATGGCTCAGGATGAGGACATTGTTATCAAGCAGACTATATTTGAAACCACAGATTTCCAGATGTTGCCAGCGAGAAGCAGGGTGAGGCACTGGATCTTGCTACAGTTATGTTACTTATCAAAGCAGCACAGTGCAGTGTGTGCTTTGCAATGGAGTCATCTCAGTAGGTAACTGTGTCTGTCCGGCATGCAGCTGGCATACACACCCAGAGTATAATAATTATCACTAAATGATATTATATATTTATTTGTCCGTCTGCCATGACTGTAAAAAAAATGAACCGTGGCATTTGCTGTTGGAAAGAAAATGTCTTAAGTACGAACATGTTTCCAAAAGTCCATTTGAACACTGAAGACAAAGTGGACTCGGGGTCAGATGGGGATTTGGATCAAGAAAAGAAAGGTTGTCTGTAGAACAAGTTGGTGACAATAGGAGCCATGAACTAAGTCAGTGTGTGTGTCTGTGCAAAGAGGATTGTTGTTGTGGTCCCCTCTAAGCCAAGAATGCAAACTCTAGTTTAAGAATGAAAACTCTTGCCAGAAAACACAGAGCAGTTTGGTCTTTGAGTCTTGAGATTCCTCATAGCCCCCACTATGGTTGTGGTTCCATTGCTTCAGATATTTCAGTGCAGAAAGGCTGGTGTAGTTACTATATTGAGGAGGAGAATAGACGTGCCATGTCTAAAAGCAACCCTTGGAAATGCTATGCCCGCATATGACAGGATTATGTGATTACTGCCACCTTTGCATCTATAGGGATTTTCCTCCTTCCCAATGAAATTAGTTTTGTGATTCTCTGGTCTTTCTGTTATTGCAACTTTTGCAAAATCAGAGGTCACCAAAGTTCACATAGTGCAGAATGTAAGGCAGAGAAAGCCTTTATTTCCTCGCCAATGCCCTTTACTGATGTAAAATGAAAGTGCTTGATAGATTTAGGTAAGTCTTGAAGGAGGAAGTCACAGTGACAAAGCCAAGTGTTCTTATACATGGTCAGGCTCCTTCTGAGTCACCAGAAGAGCCAGTCAGTCTGTAGGACCACCGAAGCCAGGGTTCAAAGCAAGCTGGTCTAAAGGCTGTAAACCCAGCCCTCCACTCAGCTCACATTTCCCTTTGGGCAGGTTGCCTTGTGATTCACTGCCAGTAGCAATGGAGGCACTGCTAATAAGATTTGAAGTTTCACTTACACTTTCTTTTCAAAATCCTTTTCTTTCCATGAAGAAGAAAGTGAAGAATTTCCAGCTAAAGCTTAGCTTGAGTGCATCCCACATCTCTGGTTTCAGAATGGCAGAGGCAAGGTGGGTGGAAATATAGAGACAGACTTAACCATGGCAAGGCAGCAGCAGCTTCCTGCTGGGCTGTTTCCTGGGCAGCTACCAATTTGCCTCAGGCATTTAGCGGGCTTATTTCTTCAGGTAGGCTGGCCCATTATCTCCTCAGGGCACAAGTCTCCCCTCTATTAGTGCTAATGTGAAGGGCGTATCCACTGCATCAAGAGCATGCAGAGGTGTGTGAAAAGCAGAGTTAGAGGAGGAGGAAAGCTCTCCTGGAATGACAGCAGACATATTCCTGGGAGGAAGCGCATACAGTTCTTGATGTTTCTGTTCCCGTCCTTCGAAGTGAATCAGGGGCACCGCAGAACGCCAATATTAGAAGAGTAAGTTCTTGCCTGACTCCTGGGTACAGTCAGGTTTAGGGAACATGGTTTTGATCTTCCAGCTGAACAAGAAACAAAGAGTAAAAACCAAGAAGATGTTGGAGTGGCTGGTTTCCTGGCAAGCTGAGTCATAAGGGAGGACAGAAGGCGCTGTGAGCAGGGGTGTCCTGCTGTGGGAGGAATCTTCCGGAGATGTAGGTGGAACAGCAACAGCTCAACAGCCCCACAAGAGGGAGAAGTTTGCTGCTGAGTAATAATTCATATCACTTAAAGAGCAGTAAGGAACATCGAAGTGGGAAGTGGAGGGAGGATTTGACTTTTGAGGCTTCAGGCTTAGTTGTATCTTTTTTTTCTTTTTTCTTTGCTTTTTATTTATTTATTTTTTAAATTAATTTATTCTTGTTACATCTCAATGGTTATCCCATCCCTTGTATCCTCCCATTCTTCCCTCCCTCCCAGTTTCCCCTTATTCCCCTCCCCTATGACTGTTCCTGAGGGGGGTTACCTCCCCTTGTATATGCTCATAGGGTATCAAGTCTCTTCTTGGAAACCTGCTGTCTTTCCTCTGAGTGCCACTTAATGCAGCCACTGCATTTCCAATGACTTTTGCTTCAACTTTAATCCCATGTCAATGAACTAATAAATCCCATCATCGTTAATTGAGCTAGCTGACTTCTCTGTAGCCAAAACACAGTCACAGTCCTTGGATTATAAGGCTAATTATGGCCCAAATCCTCTTGTATTATGAACCTTAAACAACAGTGGTGTTTAAAAAGCGTGGCAAAAATAACCTCCTTATGGAGATGGCTTCAAGTGTGGCAAACAAGCCACTGGGAAAATTGTCCTCATTTCTACCACAGACAGAATTCTGCCTGAAAATGGGCAAACTTAGATGCAGGCAGCATTGATGGCCAAATTCTGCCAAGACAGGGTAAACAAGTCCTCAATAGTTCATGCCCCACAAATATGTCTGTCAGATATATTGGGCCGGAGGGCTGAAGATGATGCTTCGATGTTATAGGGAATTTTGGGTGACTGTTCAGGCAGCAAACTATCTCTGTCATCTCATTTTGGAAGTTGCTAACCTGCACTCCCTGTTTATTCAGGTAATTAATTTTATTCCTTTTTCAAGTCTCTGATGGGGTTGCAGACCAGACAGTTTAATTTTACAGTTAAGCTTAGTTGTTTAGGGGTTAAGATGTGTTTAGGTCTAGATAGATGTTTTAAGTTGATAATGACGAGATATGATTGATATTGATTTACATTCAGAATCTTAGACACATCAAGATAGGAAAGATGTTTTCTGCAAGGTTGCCAAATACAAATAGCCAAAATCACTAAGAATGTAACATTTATATAATTCCTGATTGTTTCATGGTTCTTCTTGCTGTAGGTAGTTTATTGTATATATGTGTAATAATATAAATGTATATGTAAAAAAATCATGGCTCCAGTTATATGCACCAAAATAAACAGGAGTGTTTTTGCAAAAATGTCCATTCCAAGGCCCAGTTCCAGCTCTGTTGTTTTAGGATTCATTGCATATTGTACATGTGCAAACACACTTGGAATGATACAGCAAATGGAGAGGGTTTGATAGTGACCGAGGCTCTTACCTCAGATGAGCAAAACTTGGAGTGCCAGGATCTTGGAACAAATACAAAGTCGGTGGCGTCTAGGTCCTTTGTCTCTTAAACTCAGGGAATGATGTTCGTGGATAGCAGGAGTGCAAGTTTAGAGTGGAGTCTTATTCCAGGATTACAGGACTGCAGTTTAAGAGAAAGAGAAGAGTTTCTGCTCCTTGCCCTCCAAGACCTGAGCTTACTTAATAAAGAGGACTTATAAGGCTGGAGGGATGGCTCAGTGGGAAAGAGCACACAGTGTTCCAGCAGGGAATCCAGGTTTGGACCCCAGTACCCACTCAGTGACTTCCAACACTCCAGTTCCAAGGGATCCAATGCCACCTTTTGACCTATGTGGTCTCTTGCAAACACAAGGCACACATACATGTGCTCAGGCACACATGTGCATAAACTAAATATTAAAAAGGGGAACTTTATGAACACCAATATCTGAGAATCACTGCTTTTGTTAATAACAATTTTCAGTTCTACATGGACATTTGTGCAGAAAAAATTTTCCTCCTAAATATGTGTGTTAGGTGTAAGCATATGGCAGCAATGAATCTCTGTTCACATGCTCTTCCATAGAAGAGGTAGGTACAAGCCTTGTGCTGGCCTAGGAGCCCAAGCTCAAATTACAAATGTTTCATACAATAATAGTAGTAATAATAATGATAATGATAATGATAATAATAATAATAATAATAATAATAATAATAATAATATAGCAATGATGATAGTAATAAAGCCCCTCCAGATTTGAGGCCTATAAAGCATATATGAATAGATTAATCATCTTAAACAACTCTTTATTTTTCAAAAACTTTTAAACGTGTTCTGTATTTACATAATTTCCCCTTTCTCTGTTCTCCCTCCAGCCCCTCCTGTATTTGCTCTACCCTGATCCTTGCCAAATTCATGACCTCTTTTTATTTGATTATTATTCACATACACATAAACACACACAAATAAATATATAAATGCTGTTGTTTGTATGTAGATATTTTTATGTGCATCCCTGGGGAAGACTAGCTCTCCCTCTCTCAATAGTCATTAATTACCTACAGTTCTTCATCCAGAGGTGAGGCCCTATGAGATTTGTACCAATCACACTGACGTGGATATGGCAACTGGTGATGTCATTGTTCAGGTCTTGTTTAGGCAACCACATTGTTGAAAGTTCATGGGTGCAGATTCCCTGATGTATATCTCACAGAAGATACACATCTGGCTCTTACAATCTTTCTGTCCCCTCTTCTGTCTTGTCTCCTTATGTTCAGGGATTGTGTTGTAGATGTATCAATTGGGGCAGGGCATCCCATTGCTAGCTGTTCTCTGAATTCTGATCAGCTGTGGCAATCTGTAATTGTCTCTGTCTTGTGTAAAAATAAGTTTATTTGATGAAGGTGGGTGAGAGCTATACTTTTTGGTGGATACAAAGGTAAGTATTAAGAATGGAGTTAGGGATTGTATGGTTTGGGAACATGGAGTAGTAGATTATTTTCTTGGTTCCATAGCATCACTAGTCAACTGTGAGTCATGTGGTCATGTCCACAGACTGAGTCCTGATTCTCTTTCTTCTTTTGTCCTCTTTAAATGCCTCTGGCATGAACCCTGGTGCTTGTGATTTGATCACCCCCACCCCTTGGTGGGGAGGCTCTGCACACAGAGGAAGGGGAAGCAGGCTATCCAGATGAGACCTGATAGGCTGTGATCACATGGTAGGGGAGGTGGGTTTCCCCATCAGAGGTCTAGGGGAGGGAAAGAGGGTGGGTGCGTAGGAATGGGAAGATAGAAGGGAGGGGGGTTAACAATAGGGATGCAGTATGAGTAAATTATAATAATTTTAAAAAGGATCCAGGAGATGATACTGGCTCTGAGACAACCAGTTTTCTGTATCTGTCAAGGACACTCTGTTAAGTCTATTTAGAAAACTGGAGATACTCAAGTTTTAGGTTTATTTTTAATGTGGTACTGACGTTTGAACCCAAGGCCTTGTACATTTTATACATGGCAAGCAAATGCTCTACCACCAAACTGCACCCCTCCCCAGCCACTTAGGAGATGATTAAAAAGTGCTATATTAGTTACTTTTCTATTGCTATGATAAAACACCATGACCAAAGCAACTTAGAACAGAAAGAGTTCAATTAGGCTAGCAGCTCTGTCTTCACTGGGCTAGAGAGTCTATGATGCTAGAGTGAGGTCACACTCTCGGTGGCTGCACCAGCAGGCAAGAGCTCACATCTTGATTTGCAAGTCTCAAGTAGAGAGTGAACTCACAATGGTGTGAATCTTTTGAAACCTCAAAACCCATGCCTAGTAACGCGTCTTCTCAAGCAAGGGCCACAGATTCTAATCCTCCCCAAACAGCCACCAACGGGAGTCCAAACACATAAAGCTACGAACCCATGGGAGCGTTCCCCATTCACATCACCACAGACATCGTTTGCTTCTGAGGGAACAGCTTTTTTTCGCCTACCATTGTTTCATGCACTCCTAGTGAACTATGCTTGCCACAGAGTAACCTCTCTCCACATAGCCAGCAGAGGCAGGAAGGACAGTAGGGGGAAACCTTTAGGAAATGCATGCACATTCAATTGCTCTCTTGTCCCACATAGTAATAAAGTAATATGTGTGTTTTCTTTTTGAAAAAAAATCAAAGAACAAAGTTGTGTTCTATCATCAGTATGATGTAGTTTTGAATCAAGATTTTAACTAGACTAAGCCTATTGGGCCGATACTATCACTGCTCCAGGTTAAAGATCTGTGCCCATTACCATGTTTGGGTGAGAGTGTTATTGTTCCCCTTAACCCCCCACATAAACAGCCACATGTAACCTAACAGGACCCTGCAACAGTCACCAAGGTGCCTTTGTTTAGACAAAATATATTTAGCTTAGTAATAATATTCGTTTTATTTTTTAGTTATTCTACAAACACCTACAGAACTTGTCATTTAAATCTTTAGAGACTGTTTTGTAGTAGTCCCTAATTGTACTCTTAATATAAAGTACACACCATTGCCAGAATGTTAGTTAAAATTATTTTTATTTTACATGGATCACTTGTATAGCTGGCCTGGATGGGCCAGAAGAGAGCTTTGCACCCCCCAGGAACTGGAGTTACCAGTGAGGTGCCAGTGGGTGCTGGGAATTGAACCCAGGTCCTCTGGAAGAGCATTTAAGGCTCTTAACCACTGAGCCATCCCTCTACCCTCCAGTCTGGGTTTCTTTTAAAGCATAGATTTCCGGCAGAGATTTGTTCAGAGTCCAGGCTGTGAAGCACACCTGTTTGAGCACCAATTCTTTGCTTGTAATTTCCAGATCATGTATTGGGAAGTTCAGTTGAACTAGACCTGACCAGGCAGTGGTTTTCTGTACTTTTGGTTCTGAGTGCAGCTGCAAGTTGCTTATGCATTAATGATTTATTTTCTTCAGTTTGAACTAAAATGGTATTTAAAAAAATAGAGTAAAGTAAAATTACAGTTTATGAATGTGAGGGGTGTGTGCGTATGTGTGTGTGTGCTCACGTGTGTGGGGGCATGTGTGAATGGATCCATGTGCTACATATCCATGTGGAAGCCAGAAGCGGGTGTTGGGGATTTCCCTTAAATTGCTCCTATCTTATAAACTGAGGCCAAGTCTCTCATCTAAACCCAGTGCTCAGTGTGCGTATGCACTGATGACCTGCCTTCTTGCTTTACCTATTACACAGCAGGCACTTTACCTATTAAGCCATCTCTCCCGCCCTGACGATAGAGTTTTTTAAAAAATTAATTAAAATTTTCATCTTCTTTGTTTTCAAAAGAAGAACTGAACAAAAATCTGGCTCCAAGAAGGTGGGGAGTGCAGTCTTTGTATTTTCTTTCAACCTGAAGTTACAATGTGTGGCCTATTGGCTTTAAAAATTAGCTTCAAGTTAACACTAAGAAGTTAAAGACGTGGGGTCAAAGAGACCCAGAACCTTGAAGAAGCTCTGGTCCTCTGATGCCAGTTTTGCACTGCCCTCCATATCTTTACCAACTGCTGGCTGTGATGCAAGAGTCACACAGTATACGAACTGGAGCGTAGGGCCAGACACTGATACTCAGAGACTATGCCCTCATGGCAATGACACACAAAGCACAGGGATTTCTAGTGGTTTAGGTTGGTTACCTCTAAAGCCTGCTCTGGAGGTCAGCAATGAGCTGGTAGAAATGTGAGATGCCCATGTCTTCTGGGAGAAGTAAGTCTATTTGTCACTTATAACATATTCTTGATATAAGGTGTGTGTATCTTAGCAACACCTGAGTGATGTGAGCCTCGGGGTAGGTCTGGGGGGGAGGGGCACATCCAGGGAATGGGTGTCAGTCAGCACAGGAAGGAAGGAAAGGCACAGGGGATGCAAGTACTGTATGAGTGGAAAATCTTGAGTGAAGATTATTCAAAGGTTACTTGAGTAAATATTAATGATCGCAGAAGTCTACAACAGGTACTTTGCCCTAATAAATTTGATTATTACCCATTTTATCATGAGGCTACTTCTGTTGACAACTACAAGGAGAAAATCCTTGTGAAAATTATGAACCTTCTAAAAGATCTTCAAAGCGCTCTTGGCGTCAGCTAGGCTCGCTCTCTGTTTCTTTCCCTCTTGATTCTACTTGGTCTGGACTGTTTCCTCCTTTATCTGGTTCCATAATCTGAAGGTCATGGCTTGCATAATTTAAGATCACTGTCACGACTCTGTGGCCTGCAGCACCTGCTATGGGGTCGGGTAGCTGTTTGCTAAAATTATCCAATTGCTTTGCTTTGAGAGACAAATTGAAAAAAAACCTCCTCATTCTACCTATACAGCCGGGGTGTGTCTTAATGGAGGCTTTGAGTTCCTTGTTCTCCGTGTTTGGTACGTTACGCATGGCTCAGTCATGTGAGCTGTGTCTCCTAGGGTCCTGGCTCCCTCTCAGCACACTCAGAAGCTGTTAAAGACGGGAAGGTTAAAGAGTAGACGCAGCATCGCGAGTTCCTGGAGCACTTCCTTTGGTTCTTTTCAGCATCCTCCCTCTTCCGTGGGTATTTCTACTTAAAGGATCTGCCAGCATCTGCCTGCAGCTCCACTGTTCCTCAGTGTTTCATGTAGGTTTACTCCAGATGGGCAGACTGCTCTCCAGAGTCTACTGCTGTTGGCCTTATTTCATCCAACCCCGAGACACAATGATGAATAACCTTGCTAGAGAGCGAGCTGGGATTTGAATCCAGAGTGTGCTGCATCCATTCCAGGGCAAACTGTTTTTCTAAAGTCCGGGAAATGCTACGCTGGCGACAAAGTGTCCTCTCAAGTGTCCTCGCCTCTAGTGGGAAAAATTCAATTTCTTGGAACGATATGTCATCACGTTCCTTCCCCGAGACTTTAATTTCTGCATCACAGTGGAAGTGGAGCAGAGGATCAGAGAGCAACACAAATTACCGGGGCATGTTGTGAACCCCACTTGTGTGGTCGTGAGAATATTGGAGAGGAGGGGTTAGCTGGCGGCAGCTGGAGAGCTGCGGGAGGGTCGAGGAACAGCAGGGAAGGCTGGGGAAATGATCTGCACACAGAATGGTGATTTTGATAGTGTGTTCAGTCACCAAGCACAGGTTATTAGCTGTAAAAAATCAATTGTCTTTGATAGTGTCTCTGTGTCCCCTACCTCTTCTCTGAATTTAGGTGATGACCAAAGTAACTTCAGACAGTATATTGTGTGGCATAATATGTGTTTGTTGTTGCATTTAGCTGCTCTGGACATTATAAAATCAATAGTGTACAAAGCTGAAACCAAACTTCAAATGGATCCTGTACTTTTCCTATCTCCCCTGTAATTTCAATCAGATAAGGTATCTTTTGTCTCTTGTCCAAAGCTGTGTGAGGAGCATGTAGTTTTTTTGTGAGAGGCTAAACACAATATGTGGACGTGCTTTAATGTGGCCACACCATGCATTTATTCACTTCGTAAATGGAGAGGCACAGGAGAGCTGCCAGGGAAGGAACATTTGAATTAGTCACCGCCCCCGCCCCACTCCCCTTCCTGTAATCTGCTTCTGTGTGCTGCAATATTCCTACTATTTGTTCGGTTTATGATCTTGCCTTCTTTTGATGAAATTAATATGACTCCATTACTTGCAAATTGAAAACAAGAGAAAATGTACTGTCCGTAAAGTTCACACTCTGGGAGCGGAACATGAGCATTCTGATACGTTTCTTTCCAGGGCTTTTTTTCCCCCTGACACATGGATTTTTCTGGTTAGTTGTCATGGTGTGCATACATACTTACAGTTTCTTTGCATTTTATGTTTCATTGTAAACATTGATTATTGTAGTCTTCAACATCTTATCATGGTGAATCTGAAGAAGAGATGTGTATCCTATTTCTAACATTCACGGATGCTAGGGGGAAGTAAAGAGAGAGGGCTCTGCCGGAACTGGGCCTCATGCTATATCAATTGTGTGTGTGTGTGTGTGTGTGTGTGTGTGTGTGCATGTATGCATGTGTGTGTGTATATGTGTGTATGTGTTTATGTGTATGTGTGTGTATATGTGTGTATGTGTATGTGTGTACATGTGTGCATGTGTGTACATGTGTATATGTGTTTATGTGTATGTGTATGTGTACTTTCAAGGCAAGTTTTTCACTTCTATGTGACTATGTTTTCATATCTGAACGGTCTTCTGGGCATTCAGTAACTGTGTGGGCTGGAGGGGCTGCTGCTTTGTTTTTCATAAATAACGTAACATAGAGTATCTTGCCACATCTAGCAATCAGGATTTTCAGTCATTTTCTGTTTATAGCTCTCTAAAGTAGGATTTCCAGTACAAGCCAACCAAAGGGTCTTGAGTTTTTCTTTGTTTCTGGTATGTTGATTTCCAAAATGATTTTCCAAGTGAAATCCTATGATCAAATTATGACTACATCTGGTCTCTTTCTTTTTTTTAAAAGGTGAATTTTATGGTCTTCTTTTTAAGTGCAAAATTAAAACATCTTGCTTGCAGTATCCCAACTTCTCAACCAGAGGTGTCATGTTTGTTGACTCATTAAATCTTTTCTACTTTATAACATTTTGAATCTGAATAAATTAATTAAACAATAAAAAATTTAAAAAAATAAACTTTCGGTTTTTTTTTCTTGAAAGCTTTCCTTCTCACTGTGATGCATGAGTGGTATGAGAGCTATTGCTATTGAGTATATAGATATATATCGAGTATACATTTGACAATTATGGGTATACAATTATGGGATGCATGTCTATATCTTTGCTTTCCTCTGCTCTTCCTAGGTATTTTTGTTTCTGTGTCATTCTTCTTCCACCAGTCAGACTTTTGAAGCCGGTGTAAGAAGCGGTGAAGAGAACAAGTGCCCTTGTTTAACGTGAACAGGAAAAGGTCACGTTTCAGGGTGACAGTTCTCAACCTGTTGTGATGGGCCTTCTGCTTCCAAACGCCGCAACAGCAGAAAGGCGCGTTCTGTGGAGACTCGCAGTTCACGCTGACGTTGGAATGTTTACAAGAAACTCTGCTGTTAACAGCATGCTTAGCTTTGCTCAATCCACCCTCTCCCCTGCTTGTTTGGGTGAGGAATCTCCACACTTTGTGTTTTAAGAACTACACCTAGGCCCACAAAATGAATCAGCAGGCGAGGGCGCTTGCTGCCAAGCCTGAGTCCATGAGTTCAATCCCTGGGATCCACGTATTAGGAGAGCATCTACTCACAGCAGATATCCTTGGACCCCACATATGTAGTATGGTTTGCCTGTGTATGCTCCCCACACAAATGCTTATCAATACGTAATAACAAAATGTTGTTAAATAACTGTACCTATTAATATTTTAGAAAACACTGTATGTGAAGCTCTTCTCTGTGTAAAACTATAAATTCCTGTAGGATAAAATGCTAGCATTTATTTGAATATTTTTATTATTAATATAAAAGGAATAAGCATTTCATTATCTCTTTAAAGTATTTTTATTAAATTTGTTTGTGTGTGCAAATATTTTATAGTACTTAGGATGCAGTGTCTGTGCTCACAGTGAAGTGAGTTATTATGTTTGCTTCGTGTGAACTCTGCTAGCTTTGGTATGGAATGCGCATCTCTTTTCAGGCTGTGCACACTTTCCTACCTTCAATACAGTAACTGCTGATACCTGATTCAGGAGGTCTTTGCTCCTTGGATGTGTGTGGAAGGCTTCACTGTCAGATGGGCTGCATGCTACTATGGGACATGTTCCTTAGAAATCCTGTTGATAATTTCCCCAGTGCCACTCTTGTTCTTTTCTTGTTGTTGTTGCTGTCAATTTTGGTAAATAAACATTTTCCCAGATATTCTTTAATTTTGGGACCAATTCGTTTTCTTATAATTATTCGCAGTAAACATTATAAAAAATTTTCAAATATTTCTCAGTTGTCTTTGAGACTCTGTGTTTTTCCTATTGGTAGAGGCACTGCTTAAATTTATTTCTAAGCATTATTTTCCTAAAATATTAATTTGCTTATTTCTCTCTCTTGCTTTTGAAACAGTAATATTTGGCTGTAAAATTTCCCAAGTATGTGTATGTATTCTATTAAGTTTAATTTGTGTAATTCTCATACATAAAATGCCTTAATAAACTCTTGTTGTATACAGACAGCTTATGATACTTCCAGGGACAGACTTCTGAAAGCTTGTGACCCATAGTCCTGTCAGACACTGCCTTTCATTTTCCTTAAAACAATGCAATTAAAAAAAATTTAGTTGAGGTATATATTCATATAATTTCCACCTTTCTTCCTCTAGGCCCTGCAAGATACTCATTTGCTCTCTCTCAAAATCATGGCCTTTTCCCCTTTAGTTGGTATTGTTACATATATATGTAAATGCCAGTATATACCCACACGCGCACACACACACACACACACACACAAACACATACACACACACACACACACACACACACACGCACACGGCTCCGTGAGATTTCTCCTTTCCAGGTAAACATGTCTAGTGGTGTTGATTTTGTTCAAGTAGCCATATTGCTCAGACGAGTTGGATGTAGCTTCCCTGTGATTTCTAAGAGACATGATCTCACAGCAGATTTCCAGGTCCTCTGGGTCTTACAGTCCTTCTGGACCCTTCTGTGATGTTTCCCAAATACAGTAGTTGTACTGCAGGTGGGCCACCCCACAGTCACTTGTTCTCTGCATTTTGACTGGTTGTGGTCTTCAGTAATGTTCTCCTTTCATTGCCAAGAGAAGCTTCTCTGGCGAGAGCTGAGAGCCACACATACCTGTGAACATAAGGGTAAGCATTTAGAATACAGTTAGGAATTATGACAGCTTAGTAAAGTGTTGGCGGTAGGTTCTCCTTTAAGATCTGTGACCTTGTTAGTCCTGGATGGTTTGACAGCTTTCTGGTACCAGCGATGGTTTCTCTCCTATTGAATGGGCCTTAACTCCAACTAGATAGTCTTGAGTGACCACCATAATGAGTGCCATTATTGTAACTGAGGGTTACTGTGCTGTGCTTGTCATTGTATTACATCTAGGTAGGATTAGACTATTGGTTGCTTCCCTCCCTTAGAATCTTGAGTAGCATCTTTCAGTACTATGAAAGCTATCTCTCAGCGATAGAGCTTTCAGGAAGATCCAACTTAGCTCCTCTGGGTCTTGTGTCTGAAGTGTATGGCATCTTCAGCAATAAAGGCTCACCTTTGACCTCTGGGAGTCTACCAAGGGCAAGAGTAATAGCCTATATTGTTTTGGGAGTCTCTTGGACTCTTCTGATGAACAAGTTGAAAGAATGTTTCCCATGCCTTGCATTAGAGGTTTTGTTAGGTAGTCTGTGGCCCGCAGTGGGAGTAGTGTCAGTCCAGGTCGAATAATGTATGTAAGTGTATACACATGGATTTACATGTATTCTATGTAATTTAGGTAAATATATAATAACATACTATTGCTTATGGTATTTTCAGTCCAATACTCCGAGATAGCTTTTCACAAAGGAAAGCGTATTGAAATCATGGTGGTCTTCTTGTCTGATCAAAAAAAAGAAAAAAGGCATAACCTTCAAACTACCCACTTAAAGCCACTTTACATCTATCCAACTCATACTAATAAGGGAATTCTATGTTTTAAGCATTTATAGGTATCAGTCAAATAGGTCTTTTTAGCATCCTGCAAGACAGCTTTTATTTCTTCCTCTACAGATGGAAACCAAGGAAGCAGGGGCAGGGCACTGGCTCCAGAGACTGCTGTTTCAAACATTATATCGTGCTGCTTTTCCGCTCTGAAATGTGGCTTGCTTGTGCCTTTGATACAGACATCTCTTTAAATAAGGGGGAGTGTTTTTTTTGCAACCTGTGGTTCCGTTAAGATTTTATCCACAGCTATGAGGGGCTTCCCATAGAAATGGATACCAGTTCCAGGAAGGTAATGCAAGTGGTTCACAAACACCTGTCTTGTCTCCCACTTTACTTGAATCCCTTTTGGCTCATTTCTCTGTGAGTACTATTTGCAGGGAAAGCCCATTTGACGTCCATTTCAATCACCAAGCCCGTCTTTCGCAGCTACAGATTCCAGAGCGCTCAGGTCATCAGACTTTGCCAGCTTTGACAGAGAGATGTTAAGAAAGATGAGTGGCGCCGAGAAAGCCCTTTTCGTATGAAAGGGAAGGCAGGCCTGTGCCTCTGTTGCTCAGAGTGACTAAAGAATCAAAGTAAGCGTGGGCCATAGAAGAGGCGGTCCAAGAACGGAGGTCTCAGGAAAGGACCGCCTAAGTCAAGGCTCAGGAGAAACGCAGAGCTCAGGACCTCGGGATGCTCTTTGCACTCCCATGGGGTCTGCGCCCTCAGTTCAGAGGCTTTCGCTGTCATCCTTGAAGTTTGGGGGTTTTATAAATGGCTGTTGTTTTTTTTTTTCTAATCAGGGAAACAACTTACACAGGCAACACGTCTTGCATCTGTCCACATTAGAAGGAACGGCTAGTTTCAGTAAGGTAGATATTCCTTAGCAGGTCTCCAAACCTATATACAGATCAAATATTCTTATATGCAAGTAGAATATTGTTATATGCAAACAGAATAATGTTATACACAAATTTAATACATTCAAAACAAAAATCTGAATTAGAAATGGTCTGGAATTTAAGCCTGTTGGAACCATGTCAACATGGTTCCCTAAATGGAAAAATTCCACACCTAGCCTTATGTCACAGTCAAAACACAGGTGCACTAAAATACCAGTTAGTATGGCCTTCATCTTACACGCACACAGCACACATGAAAGATGAAGGAGGCTAGTGTTTTTACTTGGGCCCTATCCCCAGGATATCTCATTATGTACGTATAAGCATCCCCAAATCTGACCTCTGAACACTTCTGGTCCCAAGTATTTGAGAAAGGAATATTCAATTTATGTATCTTGTAGAGTATATTTTATTTCAAAATTTGACATTTATAACCTTGAAATTCTATAATGAGCAAGTGAAATGAAAATAGCTTTGCTTTTATGGATCGATTTTACTATTAACCCAATTGTCTTAAGGAAGATAATTCTAGTTTTTACAGTGAAAGAAATCCAGTTTAAACATTACTTTTAGTTTTAGTACATTATTTCAAAGACTGTGTCCTATTTTTCTTTGTGTTTATATATATGTATATATAATTATAATAGGAGTCATATGTAGTATACATATATATATATCCTATATTTCTAATGTTTTATTTGATTTAGGAACCTCATACACATGTTTATTGTGAGTGATGCTTTGGTACTAACATCGTTCACATTCAGCAGTAGTGCCTGACATCCATAGAATTCCATCTCATATCTAGATCCAAAACAATGCTAGTTTGATATAAACATACAGCTGAGAATAAGGGCACAGTCTTATCCAAAATAGCTTCAGTTTTTAGTAGGTCAATTATTTAATTTTAGGATTAGTTATCATCCGTGATATTTCATCCCATTTCAGCTGTAGCATATTAGAAGTGCATACTTCATTCGGTAAATGTCATAGTCATGTATTAATTATAAATCATTTCACAATTTTTGTATTTTCCTAATTATCTTATGTCACAGAGAGCCATTCTTCTGTTTTAACTACTTCGCTGTTTCACTTGCAATATGACCTAATTTCTGAACAAGAATATTTTATTGGACTAGAGCAGAGTGGGGAAGGATTAGTACAGAGTTCCAGCAACCTTTAATCACTGCTGGCGCCCAACAGAAGTCCTTACCCACCAGCAGGCATTAGAATTGCTCAAGGGCTGTGACAAAACCATTAGCCTCCATCCTTGAGCCTCTGAGTTCAAGGTCCAGGCAGACTGGACTGAACATTTCTAGCGCTTCCCTGGTGATTCTGATCTTCTGCTCCCAGGCCACACTTGGAAGAAGCAAACAGACCATTTATGCAGATAAGTCATAAAAGGGTGCTGCTGAACCCAGAGGGTCTCACTTCACTGATCCTGATCGCAAGCTTTTAGGTGTTTATTCTTTGATCACAGGTTTTACTCAGGGACTGTCTTGTTGGCCTTCTGGCTCTCTTAGCCTTAACCTGGAGTTATCATACTTAGAGAGCTAGGGGCCTGGCGACGAGCAGCCTGCGATGACCTGATGTATTCTGCAGCAGCCAACATTTAAATTCACACTTTCGCTCTCTCCAGCACCCCAGAAAAGTCTTTCCACGTTCTGCTCTGGATTCTTGCTTGCAAGAGCATGATGGGTGTGAAGACAGGCAGATGCTCTTGGAGGCTAACAGGGCAAGCAAGCCCAGTTAGGACCGCCTGGGTTGTGTAGCATGTTTTGATGTGCAGACTGTAGGAATTTGTTTCATTCCTTTAGATAATGGAGGAAAACTCAGATTACTTTGGGAGTCTTCTTGCTTTATTGGATGTCAATCATAAATCTCCTGAGCTTCATGGGGATTAGGGTTTCCCATCCCAGACGATTCTGTGTCATCAATAATGTTTCAGAGACACTGAGGCTAGAAACTTCTTTACTTAGGAGCCAGTCTTCTTGCCATCAGCAACCTGCTACACTCACGCCACAGTAATGGGGTTCACTATTTTATTTTGCACAAATTCCTGAAGTTTAAGCACATCTTTTCCTGTGGCATTGGAAGGCATATCTAGTATCCGCTTGTAGTAATCAAGCAGTCACTGAATCATGTTGTATAGGAAAACAATTAGAAATTTCTTTTTTAAATTACAGGGTCTAGTTTTTCATTGTGATAATACCTTTCTTTCTTTCTTTCTTTCTTTCTTTCTTTCTTTCTTTCTTTCTTTCTTTCTTGTCTTTGTGAACTTAAATACTTCTAAGCGTTGTTATTTTCAAACTTCTTTAACATATTTGCCTGCTTGCTTGCCATGTGCCAGGCAGCGTTCTAAGAACACCATATGCCATCACATGTTGCATAAATGAGTAGGTATGTGTTACTGACCTGGCAGGTTTCCAAAAATTCATCTCTTTGCACAAGGATTCAGACATTGCTCTCAGACGAACTGAAATAATTTTCCCGGCCATTGTTTTCTGTTTTCCTGTCTTGTAAGGGTTCTCTGGAAATTGATTTTTGATTTGCACCACTTGTTTTAATATTCTAGTATTTTCCAATTCTGTCAGTATTAGCAGCTTCAGTGAATACTGCAATTTACCCCGACAGTCACAGAGGCTCAATATGCTAATTAAAAGATGCTGATCAGGAGATGTTAAATTTCTTTTAGGATCTCAGTTAAATATAACACGAAAAAAATCTGACAGAAAAGAAATGGTTGATGATAACAAATATAGAAGCAGGTGGCAGAAACTATTTAAAAGATCACAAGATGTCATTATGGAAGATTAAGTAAAATGATACTCTCCTGAACAGACGTGTTTAACCCCTGACAGTTCCTGGAAGACTTTCTGCCCAGGTAGAGATCTGTTCATTTATTTGGGCACCTGACTACAGATGTACTTGATTCTGTGACCCTGTCTGAAGCTGAGCCTGTGATGAAGACATACTTTCCCTTAGGTCTAGGTACCCAGAAGACACAAGGTATAGGCAACAATCACCTCACCCCTACACGCTACAAGTTCTGAGCAGAGCTGCAATTTTGACAACTAATAATGCAAGGACATCTTCATTTAGAAGGTAAGCGAGGGAAGCAAGTGATGTATTTTAGTTAAGATGTTTTCCCCATGGGTGTGAGGTATGGGATGAGGTGAGTGCTAGTGTGACCCAGTGCTTTCGTAGGCTAAGAAGAACACTGAAGTGGGCCTGAGGAAGGAAACTGAATCTGGCACAGGGTAGCCTTAGGCTCTGAGGCCTCAGGGTATCAGCTCTCTGAGTTGGGTGCAAACAAGAATCAGGCCTGGTGGCTACATCCATTTAATAAAACCTCATTCTACAGTATGCGCAGTGGGAGACTTCATCAGGTTGGGTGACAGCTTTATCTACTCTGAAGAAAAGTGACTATAGGCCTGCCTCAGACTATGATAGTAAGAACTATGAAACATATTTGGTAAATTACCAAGGATTTACTGCTAAACCAGGAGCTGGAATTCTGTAATTTGAACTTCATTGTTGTTTACAACTTGACACAATAGAAGGCAATATACTGCCTTAGTTACTTTTCTATTGCTGTGAAGAGATACCATGATCAAGCTAACTTATAGCAGAGACAGTCAAGAGGGGGGGAATTAGAGTTTCACAGGGTGAGGCCATGGCCGTTACGGTGGAGGGTGTGGCAGCAGGAAGAAGGCATGGCGCTTGAGCAATAACTGAGGGACTACATCTTTATGCACAAGTAAGAGGCAGGGAGAGGGGGCTAGCTGGGGGCAGTGTCAGAGGCCAGACATCAGTGGCACACCTCCCCTGTAAAAGGCCACGTTTCCTACCATCACCAAACAGTTTCACCAACTGAGAACCAAGCATTCAAGTAGGTGAATTTATGTGGGCTACTCTCATTCAAACCAGAGACTTGTAGGTATATCGTACTGCAAAATACCCTTAGCCCAGCTTCAGAAGTCTCCACGGTCTTCCAGTCTCAGCAGTTTCAAAGTTCAAAGTCTCTTATGACTCCTTGTAAAACAAAAACCATATTCTATAGTCCCAACATACAAAGGCAATGTATATATATATATATACACATTCCAAAGGGAATGGATAGGACCATAGGGGTGAAATACTGTGCCAAAGAAGGACCAAAATCCAACAGGGCCAACCTTCAGGTTCCTTAATTTTGTATCTGCTGTCAAAGGACTTGGCTGGCTCCTCACCCCAAGCTTTGCTGACTCCAGCACACTTGTCTCCCTTAGGCTGGTTCCATGTCCGACTCTTTGTATGATGCCCTCCTGGGCGGGTGTCCCCTGGCCTTGGCATTTGTAATGTCTGTGGTGTCAGTATACTCCAGGCTTCACACTCACAGCTTCACACAGCGACCTCTCTGAGCCACCATGGAGGGGCTCCTCTGCCGCATGCCTGGCCTCAGTGTCCTTTCTCAACATCAGAGAAAGATCTTTGCCACTCCTTTACTTCTGTATCCTTCATGACTCTAAAACCAGAACCCTGTGGGCAATGGTACCAAGTTGGGTGCTTGGAAGGGAACCTGGCTTTCTTCTTGAGTTATGGCTGGACAAGCTTTGATTTACTGTTGCCCTTTAGGAACCAATGATCCCATAGGCTTTTTCTTTTCACAAGTTCCAGGATTAGCAGAGTGGAGTCTAACCCTTTGGACACCATTCCCTTAATTTTATTTCTCCTTAACCTCTTTAAGCACAACTAAGGCTCCAACATAAAATTTTCTGGTGGTCTTTTTCTACCCCACCTCTACATTTTTTGTATCTTGTAGACCTGCTTGCTATCTTCCACTGTAGATGCACAGAATGGTGACCACTAATAACCACACAGCCGAGTCAGTACCAGGTTGTTTTAAAATCTCCTTTGCTAACGGAATTAGTTAAAAACTCTTCAAAAATTTTATTTATTTATTTATTTATTCACTTTACATCCTGGTCATAGTCCACTCCCTACTCTCCTCCCAGTCCCACACTCCCTTATCCCAGCCCCTCGCCTATCCCTCAGAAAAGGGGTACCCCCCCCCATCCACCTACCCCAGCTTATCAAGCTGCTTCAAGACTGAGTTCATTGTCCTCTTCCCCTGTGGCCTGTCAAGGCAGTTCCATCAGGGGGAAGTGATCAAAATGCAGGCCGTGTCACAGGCAGCCCCTGCTCCCCTTACTAGTGCAAAGCCCTTAATTTTAGCCTTAGGCAGATTCTTAGAACAAGGGCAAAGAGGAGCCACATTCTTTGCCAAAATATCACAAGGATGGTCTCCAGCCCAATTGCTAATAGTATTCTCCTCTGAAATAATTGATCTGGGCTTCTGTAGACCACATGGCTCTCAGCACTGCTGCTTTCCAAGCTCCTGCTAGGATGGCCCATTAAGCCCTGCTTACAGCATTTAACTGCTTTTCTAGTCCAAGGTCTCAAACTTTCACATCCTCCACCCTACCCGCCTCTCTTCACTCCCTGAAAAAAAAAAATCATGATTAGGTCTGTCACAGCAATAGGCTACTCTCTGGTGTCAATGTATGTATTAATTATTTTCCTGTTGCCAGGAAGAGACACCATGACCAAGACAACCTGAGGAAGAAAGAGCTTCCTTGGCACTTAGAGTTTCAGAGGGTGAGTCTGTGGCCATCATGGCAGGAAGCATGGCTCTAAAGCAGTAGCAGAAAGTAACAAGTAGCTTTCTTCTTATTAGAAAGTTGGAGGGGGAGGGGAGACACACACACACACACACACAGAGACAGAGAGACAGAGAGACAGAGACAGAGAAACACACATACACACAGAGAGACAGAGACAGAGAGTCAGAGAAGAGAGAGGAAAGAGACAGAGAGAGAGAGAGAGAGAGATAGGAGAGAGAGAGAGAGAGAGAACAGTGCACAGAACGAGCCTTTGAAATCTCAAAGCCACTTCCCAGCAACTCACTTCCATGAAAAAGGCCATGCCTCCCAATCTTTCCCAAACAGTACCATCAACTAGGGACCAAGCATCTGTGAACCTATGGCAGCCATTGTCATTCAAACCACCACACATACCATAATATCCCTGTTAAGTTTTTAGTATATAAGGGGGATGCTAATGTAAGAAAAAAGACCATTTTCTCAAACATACCAAACTATAAGGCTTGTTGTATAATTTAGCCCCAGGTAACGCATTACACTTAAGATTTTCTTCTATATTACTTACTTTACTGCTGCTGTGGTAAATATCCTGAGAAAGGACAATTAAGAAAGATGGGGTTTGTTTTGTCTTATGATTCTAGAGCGATAGATCAGTCATGGTGGAGAATGACTGAGGAAGCTGGCTGTCCCCATGTCATCTACACACAGGAAGCAGAGAGATAGCAAAGGAAGCCAGGCAGGTTCAAAGCCTGCCCCCAGCTACACACATCCCCAGCAAGGGTCCACCTCTTAAAGATTCCTTAACCTTCCCAAACAGTGCCACCGAATGGGACCAAGTGTTCAAACACATAAGCCTATTTGTGTGTGTGTGTGGGGGGGATAGTGGCTGGGGGGCATGGGGCACTTGTCATTCGAGTCACACCATGTCTTCTGCTCTCTAATTTCTTCTCTGACTGCATTTGACCAAATGTCATTTATAATGTCAGGAGTGATAACTGATGGGTGCCTCTTAGGTGCTGGGTGTTTTGTATATGTTCCTGACATTATGTGCACAAAGTCTACCATGGTAAGCTTTTGTTATCTCCTATACACTGCTGCTGAGATAATTTGGGAATTCCCTTGAGGAATAGAATGAAGCCCCAAGACAAGGCCCTACAAATGTAACAGCCCCTCTGGGGCTATCTCCTCAGAGGCAGCCTTCTCTGAAATGTTTACAGGGCATCTACTTGTGGTCATGATAAGTGATGGGATTTTAGATAAAGAATTGAAAAGAGCAATGACAGTACTTGCAGGGCAAATGATATTATTAAAAACGATCATCTTTTCCAAGTATAGTAATTTAAGCGGACACTTCTCCTGTCCTGTAGTGTTTAAGATGGTGTCCAGGAGCCAGAAATGTTAAGAATTGAATTTGACTTGGACTTTGGAACTGGTGTATATTCGGTACAGCTCCTTTGCCCAAACAGATCATACTGACAAGCGTTCATGCCCTGCCTAAAGACAGTTGGCCTGCTGCCTGTCAAAGTTTCACAGAATGCATGGTCTGGGAGATTGTTCCCCAACTCTGCGCCTCAGCACCTCATGTCTCGAACGTCCTAATATCACCCAGCTTTTGGCTGCTAGCTGCGTTCTCCTGGGTTGAGTCAGAGGGGTCACGGAAGTCATTTGCTACAGCTTGTTCCAAATTCCTGCTGTGGTTACTAAGCAGAGGCATAAAACCAGAAAGGATGTAAGGGAGCTGACCTCCATGCCTGCGCAATGGTGGATGAGGCTTATGGGGTAATGCCAGGAACAGCTGGCTACAGAACCTGCTCCAGAGGTGCTGCTCCTCCATGTTCCTGTTTATCTCTGCGTCAAGGTGTCCTGGGGTGAGTAACCCCTGAACACTGTGAAACACACCTCCGCCCCAACCCCTATGCCTCTACCATCAGCTAAGGCTCCCACAGTGACAGCCTCCTCCAAGTTGAACCACTTCCTTGCAGCTTCACAAATGATTTCTTAACCCTTGAAAGAGGACTCTCTCTCTCTCTCTCTCTCTCTCTCTCTCTCTCTCTCTCTCTCTCCCCCCCGTGTGTGTGTGTGTGTGTGTGTGTGTGTGCAGAAACAGTATGTGCAGGGCTAATGGATCAAGGACTGAACCTGTTTTATGGTGTAGTATATACACATCACACAAGGTGGCAGAATATGCACGAAATGATCCTGCAGATGGAGGCTGATACTGCACGGTTTGCAGGGGAACCAGTCCCTCGCTCCCACCTTTGTGGCTGCAGCTGCAGCTGCTCCTGCTCTGTGTTCGTGCTTGAGTGCAATGTGCCGCATAGTTAATAACTTGCCAGCACCGCGATCCTTTGCTTTTCATGCGAAAGCATGGTAAATGATTAGCCCTCACTGGTTTCTTGAAAATGTGAGCCGAATCCCGATTCTGGTTTATATGCATTCTCTTTGATTGAAAACACAAGCTTATTCCACACTGGCTTTCTAGTTCAACCCAAGGACACCATAAAAGCGCGGCAGTAGACAGTTTTGCAACACATGATAATCAAATTTTAACTTTCTGTTCTCTTCATATAGGGTGTGCATGTGAATTTAAATATTTATTAAATATTTGTCAAGCTTATTGATTCTGTTTATTTTTCTCTATAAGGAGAATGAAAAGTCCATGGATTTATTTTTATATTAAATCGAATGGTTAATACTTAATTTAATCATTATTAATTCAATTTTTTAATGTAGTCATTTTATAGCTGAATTTAATATTTTACCAGACTCGAGCTTGTGAACAAGGCCATTAGCAATGGATTGCATAGGGCTGTCATGCCATGTATCAGAAACAGCATGGAATAAATTTATTTGTACTATTAGCCTACTCAGTACAAAGAAAGGATACATCTCTCAAAGTCACAGGAAAAGCATTTGATCTCCGGACTGAAAAATGGAAGCTATACATATGCCTCATTTCTCATATAAAATTCACGTCTTAGCTTCAGAAGTCTGAGCAGATACAATTCATTTTCCCAAGCACTATATAGAAAATATTAGGATCAACGATGGGAGAGCAGAACGCTAATCCTCCATAAAGTAGGTCAGGTAGTTTACCATGCTAGCCTGTCAGGCTGTGCGTGGCTTGTCATTTGGGGCCACTTCTTTCCTTTTCTCCCTCTGGTGATCATTGTTTTCCAGGGGCTTTCTGTATTTCTGGCAAGTGTTGTGTCTCTCCCTTGTGTGACTTAAATTATAATTTTTATTTCTAGGCTCTTTTTTTTTTTCAGTCACTGCATCTCATTCGTCTCTGCCTACCAACACTGTACAGTAACTAACGTACTGGCTTAGGAAAATCAATTTTTGCCGTTTTTTTCCCCTAAGGCGTGAGGCAATGACCAGAGGTAGGTAGCTTGTCGTTGGTCGTGGTGTGAGTATTTGCACCACAGAAATCAGCCAACACCTGGAACTAGTTAGGACTCTTCTCATCCACCCTTAAAGCCAGTTTATCTGCACAATAACCGGGATTCAAAATGAAAAATGTACTCCCAGTTAATTCTGCCATCCCAACCCTATTTTCTTGTTAATGGCATATTATATGATGTTATTTTAAATATTTTAATAAATATGCATACATGCATATAACACATTTGCACCCAACCCATTTCCTCCCCCTCCAACTCCTCCCACACTCACCTCATTTTCCACACTCGACTTTATGTACATTCTCTCTGGGTGTTTTAAACGTAATGCTCACTGAGTCAATTTAGCGAAACAGCATGTAGGGCATGACAGTGAAGTTGCACGTATCAACTCACAGTGTTATTATATACAGCACACAGAAACACAAGGTCAAGGCAGCTGAAATCCCAGAACAGAGGAAGGGGTGGGTGGGGCTTAAGAAGTTCCTCTTCCCTCTGAGGACATATTGACAATTGACAGCTGCCAGCAGAGGGAGAGCCACTTTTCCTCAGGGACGCAGCCCGTGCCCACCACCAGAGGCTATCCACACTCTAGGAGGTGGTCCCACAGCCATGCATGTACAGGCAACACTAAATGGCCTCAGTGAGCACTACATTTTACAATATCTAGCTTTTGTCCTTAAGGCTCCAGGAGGAGAGACTGGGACAGGGACAAGAACAGGAAGGTGCTTGCTTCTTTTCATTTGCTTCACTAAAAGCAGGACAGAGTATGGGTCCAGGGATGGATCTCACACTCCTTTCCTAGCTGGTAACTCTGTCTGACTCTAGAACCCTCCTGTAGTGTCCCTCAACTAGCAGCGACAGAGGGCTATCTTTTCAGATATATTAATGGGAGCACTTTGGGGAACCTCCTTCAAGCACTGCTGGGAAGAGTCCCTCTCAGGTGTTAGAGCCCTACCACCCCCCCCCCCCAGGCTTCTACATTAGCTCTGGTCCATCCCTGTGTTTCCCAGGCCAGTATGCATGGCTTCCTACAATGACGAGCTCTCTTGCCTCAGTCTTCCCTGTAAAGAGCCATGTCATCTTCCACTAGCCATGCCTTCCCGTCGCTATAATAAACATCCCATGGATATCCAGTGAGGTTTGTGTTCTTGGCTGGCCCCTGAGTGTGGAAAGCGACTGACCTATGTTTTCTCTTCTGTCCATTTCCCGATCTCATGCTTACCACCCCAGTAATTTCTTAACAATTTTTGTTGTAAAGAAATATTTGTTGAATGGATGAGTGAAGATTTATTAAGAACACAACCTTGCTATCTTTTGGTCCTCTGTCTCTTTCAGTTTCATGGTCACTATGCTCTAAAAGGGGAGTCTGAGCCATCATTCATGCACAAGTTTGATGGGTCAGGATGCACTCTCAGGAGGTTTCATGTGATGGCTTGAAAAAATGCCTTGCTTGTCCCTCTGTTTTCCTGGCAGTGGAAAAATACTATCTATTATATAGTAACTCCCCCCCGCTGCTCTGTCCATTCTTCTGTAACTGGCTGTAGAGAAGATGTCCTCATATTTAATAATAGAAATGGATGTGACTTCTGTCATGCATCTCAAGAAGGTGACTCTATAGCCAGTTCATGCTGGAACTTTAAGGATATTTTGAATGTGTGACTTAAGGCCAGATAGTGAAGAAAACAGCTGTCCTACAAGCATGTGAATAATTGGAACTCTAAGCAGAGTAAACATTGCAGAAGGCTGAGGGCACTATCCATTACAGTGGAAGAAGATAAAAGAGTGCAGAAGGAAAGGCAGACAAAGCCCAGCTGGGTAATCCCTAAGGATATCATTTCTAGAGTGGCATATGAGAAATGTTCAACTGTGGATCTGTGCTCCACATATGGGCATCTATTAAGATCCCTCTACAGTCACATACCTCCCACCCCCATCCATCCCTTCTCCCTCCCTCCCTCCCTTCCTCCCTCCCTCCCTCCCTCCCTCCCTCTCTCCCTTTTGCCTCTATCATAGTCAGCTTCAACAACTGACACCATTCAAATGCTTTAAGGAAACTTTGAATGCAGCGCTGTGAATATTCATTGTGTTACTACTACTTTTGGCCATGGTTAGCAAACAGACAAAGCCAGGCTCCAGTGATCAAATGAAACATCATCAAATCAGCCAAGGTTGACAACCCACATCCTATGCCTCCTTCTCCTTTAGGATAAGACATGATGAAAGCATTTAAGAATAATTCCTGTTATTTAGCTTTCTGTTACTGTAACAAAACACTGAATACAATCAACTTCAAAGGGGGGAAGTTTATTCTGACTCAGAGGTTTATAGGTTCCAGTCCAAGACAAGTTGTCTCTGCTGCTCTTGGCCTGTGCTGAGGTACCATGCTGTTCTGTAAGCACAGGACAGAACAGGATCACCTCATAGTGGTTAGGAAGTGGCCAGCATCCTATTATCCCCTCCAAGGGCACACACAGACTTCCTATGATGCTCCATGTCTTAAAGGCTCCGCCTCTTAATGGTGGCCCTGGCTGGGCACCAAGCCTATAGTATTGGTCTTTATGGGACTTTCCACATCCAAGCTCTACCAGAGCCTCACCAGAAACAAGGCTTGGCTGAAGACTGCCTTTGATGACTAAGTCCAGCTGAGAGCCAGTCAGTTTCCACAGTACTCAACTACTTTTCTTCACCTTTCACCTCAAACACCTGTATCATGGTGTTTGGATCTGGGATATTTTCATTAGCAACAGAGCTTTGGGAAATATCCAGAAACACAGCACTGGCTCTGGAAAGAAAGAAAGAAGGAAAGAAAGAAAGAAAGAAAGAAAGAAAGAAAGAAAGAAAGATCAACAACAACAACAAACCCCCAAAACCAACCAAGCAACATAAAAGGCAGTCTGAATTGAAAAAGTGTGATTTGGGTCATATGTGTATGTGGCAGTTGTTAAAGTGCACTGTCATTGTGTCTGTCTGTACTTTGGGGTACCATGATGTACCAGGCACAGGCTTTGTCTCAACAGACCTGATTTTCTGCTTTGCCTCTACTGATGCTTGCTGAATTTTAGTTCTTCCAATAAAAATAGAGACAGTAATGTCATCCCAAAGGCCACAAGGAGGATCATGTTGTTACCATGTTACTCCTGGGCTTGCAATAGATTCCAGTTATACTGGCTGAGTGTGAAGAGGTAGTTTTGCCATTGGCAGAAGTCATGGTGTTCTGTGTTGTTGGTCAGAACTCTTGCCGAACTCTAGCAGGCTGAAGAACACACAACACCTGGGAGGCCCTGAGATTTTTTTCTTACCGCTGGAGGTGGTAGTCAGGTGTGAAAATGAGTGGCCCAGGTTGAGGCTGAGAGAGAACAGATCTTGTGTATGGCCTCAGCACCTATGAGACACAGGGTATATTCATTTCCCGAAGGTTAAAGTCCTACAACCTCTGCTCTCCACCTGTCACCATTCCAGCCCTTTCTCCTCTGCCTATCAGATTGACAAAGCATCGTAGTTCCTGTCCAAGCTGTGTTTTGCTATGACAGAGTTCTGGCAGCCACAAACCCCATGCTCTGTGCATTCACCGTGTGAAATCCACAACTTGGATTCTTTCCTCCTTGTTCCTACAGCTTTTCATTGCTATACATTTTCCTGCCTAAGGTATGATATGCTCCCTCCTTCAAATATGCGCTTTCTAATTAGCTATGAAATTAGAAATAAGCTGCCCACCCTTCAGGGCAATGTGGAAAATAAAGGGCTGATGAAACCGGTGGATGGTTTTCAGGTGAGTCAGGGGTCTCAGCTTTAAAGCCTTGGGTTTATTACTTATTTTGGTTGCTCAGAAACCTTGCTTTTTTTTCTTTTTTTTTCTTTTTGTAGTTTAAAAGTGTATTTTGGAAAGGTGATAGTACACACTGCAGAGCTCTGGGTGGAATGCTATTGTGCTGTCCTTAATCCCCTCCTGAGAATATACAGTGATATTAGCCACTCACTGGGCTCCTGCTACTAAGTGGGGGAGAGGCAGCTGCAGACTGGCTTTTTAAAAAAGGGCTCCTGGTGTTGATAAGAGGCATTCACAGGAGAGCATGGCGGACGCAGACACTCAACTTATCTAGCCACCTTGCCAATTGCTTGCAGATGAATAGGCAAGTCTAGTCCTTGCAAAGAAAGGTCGGGACGAAGGTTAACAAATATATTTTTGAGGTTAGAGACATGAATAAGCAGAAATTGTCAGAGGCTCAAAGGGAAAAGAAAGAGGAAAAGAGGAATTCAGGACCATTTCCCAACAAGAGAGGAAAAAAGAAATCAGACAAAGGAGAGTATAGGAGAGGAAGGGAAGGAATTAATGAATGCTGGCACTGTGACCCGCCACTGCAGCAGGATCAGCAGGTCCAGGCGAGCATCCCCTGACTAAGACTGATCGCTGCGCAAAGACACAGAAAATAAGGGCCAGCCCCAACAAAGCCCATGGAGAGAAGTGCAGCATGATTAAGATGCAGTTGCTGCTAAGCCCAGACCTGGGGAAAAGAAGAAAAAGCTAAAGGTGAGCCAACAGGAGCGTTGTGAGCATTGGGTAGAGAAAAAAAAAAAAGTCATGGAGTCAGAAGGTGGGACAGTTGCTTCAAACAAGCTGTGCAGCTTAGCACTCTGGGGCAGAGGGAAGCAGAGGCAATGACAGGCAGAAAATGAGGGCCGGTGGTGTCACCCAGTGAGGTCCAGAGAGCCAGACACCTGGGGTCTTAGGATGACTGTAGACATGCTATCCAATGACGCACAGAAGACAGCTCCAGTGGGGCTGGAGGACCTGTAGGGGGGAAATGCAGGTAATCTGTATGGTCAATGTTACACAGCAGTATTCTCCAGTGGCAGGCAGCTCTGTCCTAAGACTTAGGACTAGGTGCACCTCTAATCTGAGCTACCATCATTCTTAACCTGTGCTGCTTACCAGCTTCCTGCTTAGATTTTCTGCTCTACCTATATCCACTAAAGTCTATTTGTACTACAACCAACCAGAGTGACCCACTTTAAACTGTACGTTACATCTTTGGGTTTTTTTTGGGGGGGGGTTGTTTGTTTGTTTGTTTTTCTCTCTGTGTCAAGCCTTGTGATGACTTTCCATAGCACCTTTCTAAAGCAAAGTCTCAACAAGGATTTGCAAGTGCTCTCATGGCCTGTCCCCTTTCTGCTCTGCTCCATCAGTGTTTCTGCTGCCCATGGCATCATGGGGGCATGGGATAAATCTCCTGTTCACTCAGCTACACTCAAAGGCTTCCATGGCTACTGCAAACATAGGTCCAGTATGATCCCCCCCCACCCCTGCTCTGCGTTTCTTCATGGGCTGTTCCTGTGGCATGGTCTGTTCTTCCCTTATGCTGGCTTCCTCTGCCATTTCATGGTCAGTGTACACAGGAGAGTTCTCTGAAGATGTTGATTTGTCTCCTTACTTTCACTTTGTGGGCATCCTGTTGTGATCACTGTGATGCACCAGAGGTTTTGTCACTGGGCAGTGTCTGCAGAGGAAGATGGCAAGTCTGGCCCTACTTAACACTTGCCAAGAGATGACCATGGCATGCTTGCCTGCAAACAGCCAGGCTCACTCTTCAGCAGTGTCTCGCATTTCTAGGAGCTATTTAGGCTGCTTTGTCCTAACTCTCTATGGCTTTCTGGTCTGAATGACAGACTGAGGAGCATTTTATCACTGTCAATCTCAGATAAAATGCAGGAATTGTAGTTATACATGGACCAAAGCAATTTTAGCTCAAAGAGGAAGAAACACAAGCTCCAGTCCTCCAAGCATAGTCTTGATTGGCGGCCCCTTTAATTACGGCACGGAAGGCTCTGGACCTTTTATTCCCTTTCTTAGGCTTTCCTTCATTGCAAAGATCAGTGTGATGTACTCTTTTTTTTTTTTTTTTAATTCCTCCTAGGAACTTTCCATCCTTTCCTCTCTCCAATTTCCAGTTCTTTCATGGGTGGAACACTGAGCAAGCCTGAAGGCTGGAAAACTGACATCTCGTTACTCTGTGCTTCAGTGACTGTTAAATTGATAGTTTCAGAGTGGATATCAAACTATCCACTCTATCAGTGGTTTTTTTTTTTTTTTTTTTGTCTTCTTCTTCTTTTTTTTTTTTTAAAAGAGGGAAAGAGATTACAGTCTGTCTAAATAAATGTGACACGCCTGTGACGTCTGTGTCTTGATCGCTGCTTCTCCCAGCATATCTAGCCCCTTTGACTATCTCTGTTTCTCACTGTCTGTCTAAACCAGATGGGGCTCGCCATGTCATGGGAACTGCTCCTCGTTTCACTTGTTTTCTCTTCATTTCCTACCCTGCTGGATTTATTCCTATAACTCATACACCAAACCAACATGGGTTAGGAATTTGAGACAGAGTCCTCTCTGTCAAATTTCTCTTTGTGGCACCTGTATTCACAGCTTTGCCCAACTCTAAGGCACAGGTTTCATTACAGGGAGCTGCTTCTTTAGAGCCACTTTATATATATATATATATATATATATATATATATATATTTTTTTTTTTTTTTTCCTGTTCATTTGTTCTGCATGTAAAATCAAATTTATTCTGGCTTGAAAGGTCCTCAGCTGCCACTGGCCAGGGAAGGTGGAACATATCACAAGGTGATAGAGTTGCTGTGCACAATTCTTTGAACTTGTAAAATTCTTTTCAAAAGTCTGTAACTTTAAAAGAAGAAAAAGAAGGTTTTGGTACATTTAGACAATATGAGAGCAGAAATGACTTGAGTTGAAGATCAGGGCTAAAGCAATGATACCAGCACTTGGACATGTCTTTCTAGAAAGTCTAGTTTTTTTATGAACTTTCTGCATTCAAACGTCTTTCCGATTAATCTTTGTGAGTCTGAAAATGTAAGAAAAAACAAAGATCAGACTTTGTGATTTTTTTCCCAGTAGTTCATCAAAAATCATAAAAACATGATGTTTGCTGTATGGGAGAAGCTTCTCTTCAGAAACAGAAGTCGGCATCACATTGTCTCTATATACCACCCTGGCAATGTCAGCAACTCCTTAGGAAAGTGGAGGCCAAGGAGGTGTTCACTGTGTTGGCCCTCAATGAACTGGTCGTCGTTAAGTTGCACAGGCTGTTGGCACTAATAGCGGTGACTTCACTACACCTGGTTCAGCCATGGTTATGTTGATCATGTGATCCTGTTCTGATTGCTTGAGATTAAATTTAAGAACCAGGGACTGACTAAAACATGCTGATCTAGCCAGACTGGCAACGTGGCTGATAGAAAACTGTTTATCTAAGAGTAAAATGGTATAAGAGTCCTGGATAAGGGAGCTTCTTAAGAAACACATCCCATGTGTGCCTGCTTGTTTCTGACAGTTGTCTGAAGCTGACTCCCCTTTTCCTGTCACTTCGCAGTACTGTGCTGAGTGCTCATCCACTCAGCACCCTCCCTGCACCCCTGCCACCCATCGTCTCTGTCACTAGACTTCTCCCACTTATGTCCTGGGAGAAGATATCCTGTGAAACACCGCAGCTACATTTTTTAGCCACACAGGCAGAACTCTGACCAGGCCCCTATGACCCAACAGTCTATAGAGTGGCTGATTCTGTAGAATGGATTTTTAACTTTCATCTGATTCTCAAAGTAACTCTAGGATCCCGAAGTGGTTAAGAACATTGCAAAAGTCATGTTCATTCTAAAGATTTGTTAACTTAAAATTACACATTATTAAATGGTGTTGTTTCAGGACTGTTAAGGAGGATAGTGGGAGATCCGAGAGGGGAGAAGAAAAAAGCTGCAGTATTTCTTCTTTATTCCGTTCATCCATTATGCTTCATAGTTGGTGACCTGCTACAATTATAATACTTGTATACATTTATTTATTGTGTATTTTTTATTTATTTCAAGAGGCCTCATGTGTCCTAAGCAAGTGTTCTAATACTGCTCCGTTCTCAGCCCTACCATTAGCAATTTTATTTGGTACACACCATGAGGAACTGTAAAGCTGAAATGTTTGAACACTTGCTCCCCAGCTGGTGCTGCGGATTTGAGGAGGGTGTGGAAACTTTAGTTCTAGCTTGTGTAAGTTTAAATGAAAATGATCCCCCCAAAGGCTCATATCCGAATGCTTGATGATCCCCAGTTGGTAAAACTCTTTTGCGAATGATTAGTTGTGGCCATTTTAGAGGTTGTCATTGGGAATGGACTTTAAGACTGCAAAAAACCCATACCACGCAGAATCTCTCTCTCTCTCTCTCTCTCTCTCTCTTTTTCTTTCTTCCTCCCTCTCCCTCTCTCTCTCTCTTTCTCTCTCCCTGTCTTTCCCTCTCCCTCCCTCCCTCTGTCTCTCTCTGTCTCTCTCTCCCTCCCCCCCTCTGCTTCATGGTTATTGTCTTAAATGGTAAGCTCTCAGATACTCCTCCAGCACCGCAACTGCCTGTCTGTCTGCTGCCATACTCACCACCACAGTGGTCATGGACTCAACCTCTGAAACTGTACGTGCAATGAACTCTTTCTTCTATAAATAGTCTTGCTCACGGTATCTCTTGCCAGCAACAGAAGAGTAGCTAGGATGATGGGGATAGGCACAGGAGCAGGTTGCTGGAGGAGGGATTAGCCTGGAGGGTTCATTTTCACTTCCTTTCTGGCCCAAGCTCTCTCTGTTTTCTGATTCAAGGAGCTGAAATGATGGGGCAGCAGGCACAGTGCTTTCCCTGCCTCCATGAGCTATGTTTTCTAAACTATAAGCCAAAATAAGTTTTCTTGCTTATGGATTGCTTCTACAAATTGATTCAGATATCTTTTTATAGTGATCTGAAGTCATCAAGACCATCCTCCAGTTGTGGGACACTGTTCAGGGATACTGGCATTCTAAAACCTTCAAGTTATTTATAAAGTGGACTTTTGGGAAGAAGCAAGAAGTAAAAATCCTATTCCACTATTTTGAGGAAAAGGTATTTTGGTTGAATTACCAAAATGGCTAGAAATCAATACACAGTATTTGAATAGCTAAGAATTAGCCTTACTTATACTTTGTGAATCTCAAAGTCAATAAGAAAAAAATTTACTGAGAACAAACTTTGAAAATCTTTGCCTTGAGGGATTTGGTGTAATGTGATGTGTAGGTCCCAGTTAAGGTTCAGAGGCCCTACACCTGAACACTGCCACGCAGATGCAGCTGTGGGGTCTTGTGTGGTGACAACAACCTCCTGAATGGCACTGGTAGGGTGAGGCTTTGGTGAAGAACTCTCTGAGCACATGTGCACCCCAGCAGGAATCACTGGCAGAGGAGCTCAGCCGCTATCTGAACAGCTGGAAGGAGTCACTGTGTTGAGCAGAAGTACTTTGGTGAGACTTTAACACTGAAGAGCTGCCTGCAAGCACCTAGTTCCTCACCATTTAAGGGTGGTTTGTTAAGGAACTTGTCCTCTGGCAAATTAATCTGATCTGAAATGCATTGGGGGCAAGGATTGAGTTTTGAGCTGAAGATTTGAAATTTTTTTCCACTGAGATGATTGCCATATTTCTTCTAGGAAAAGCAAAGTATCAAGAGCAGTGCTCCGCAGCTATCAGCATGTGTCTGCTGCCATGAATGCTCTCCAAGTAATGACTGCTTGTCAGACTGTCTTCCCTACCTTGTTCTTATACTTACTCTTAGTTTATAGACAGGTCTCATAAAAGCTTTTTCTGTGTGATTTATTTTACTTAAAAAAATGCTTGTATCTTCATAACTGACCAAAAAGGGGGGCAGGAATTGAGGGGAGATAGTGAATTCTGTCATGTTTTGTAGACATTCCAGACAAACCTTGAACAACAGTCCATTTACATAACCACTCTGTGGATCCATCAAACTGAGCTAAGACATTCTTCAGCCTCCCTCCCCCTGAACCATGTTCTTGGATAAAATCCTGGAACTGAAAACTCTACAGTCAGCATCTATCCGGGACCTTTTCTCAAAACAAGAGTTCTGCAAAGGGAGCTGAGAGGAGCAGGCTGTGACAAAGGAGTGGAATTTTTTTCAGCTGTTACACAGAAGCATATGGTCTCCACCCACAGAAAAATCTGGCTTCTTAGCATCTGCACAGATCCCTTATTCATCACCACACAAATAGCTTAGGTTTTAAACTGTGTCTCTCTCTCTCTCTCTCTCTCTCTCTCTCTCTCTCTCTCTCTCTCT
>OU015743.1:108831154-108849253 GCA_907169655.1 Acomys percivali | reverse complement strand
ACACACACACACACACACACACACACACACACACACACACACACACATTTTAAGCATCCTGACGATGTTTTGATGACACAGGGTTGAGGTAAGGACCGGGCGGTTGGGGGGGGCATGGATGATGTGGGGATTGGGGGGGGAGATTAGTAGAGCCCTGTAGCTATCATTTCTCACTCTAATTTCTCTGAACAGCAGCTGGTGGGTGATGTGCAGATAGCTCTGAGCCAAGAACAATTGCTGGCCAAAGCCACCGATTCTGAGGGCTCGTCTTAAAGCAGTAGCTGACCAGGGTAGTTCGCTGTTATTGTGGAAAGCCCGGGTGTTATTAGGTGCACGATGAGTTCTTTAAAAGGCCCCTTGAGCCAGGTGATGGTTGTGAATGGTGCTGAGTCCCAATGTCTTGTTCTTACATGCAGAAGCTCTGGGACTCCCAGGGCTCCACCAGCTGACAAAGCAGTTCCCCAGGCTGCCTCCCTCATTCCCGAGTTCCTGCAGTCAGCTCTCGTCCCTGAGAGTGCCACTTTCTTTCAGTTCCAAGGATCCTGACAAATAGTCATGAAAAACAGCAAAGTCGAGGAAATGTACTTTTAGGTTAATATGTACCCACTCTCTTCTACTGTTCCTTCTAAATTACAAGCCTGCTGTGGTAGATGTTTTTGCTCTGAGTTGAGGCATTACATTCGCGCAACCCTTTTGGTACATTGCTGGATTTCTTTATGTTCTCCTTCTCACTAAGTACAGCGGTCTAATGATACCATCACCCGACTTCCTGTCACAGAGTCGGAGGGGATTAATGAGACAGTGTTTGCAAAGAGCTGTGACGCTCTCACAGCAGTCACATCAGTGTGGCTATCTGGAGTTGGCACTCATCTGTCCCTGCCTATCTGGCTCACATAGTTTGGTGTCTTTGAGGCAATAATTTGTAAGGCACAACCCTGTGCCCTTCCCTTAGTAAAGGAAAGCGTTTTGCTTGGAGCGGAGTTATTTTTCCACCCTTTTGGCCTCACTGAGCATTTTAACGATCACTTCCACACTGCTTGTCTCTAATCTGTGGAGAGACGCTGTCGGTGCAAACTGTACTGTGAAAGGCCGTGAGAAAATTACACCCCAGCCCACGCGGAAGGGCTGCCTTTGGTTCCAGGTTGTCTGCTGGGACCGCTGTTAAGAATGTGAGTCTGAAGGAGGAGTTCATTCTAATTCTTGGTGCACAGGTGACTTAATAAGTGTGTGCATTGAGACCAGAAGCTGATGTATCAGAGATGTGGCTCTCTGTCACCTCAGGGTGTTCTTAATAGCAGCGCCAGGCTTTTTTTTTTTTTTTCCTCCCTTTCATTTTCGTCAAAATGTATCAAGGGCTGTCATGGCTTCTCAAGGAAAGCACTTATTAATATGTATAAGGTAAGGCTGTTCTTTCTAAGAATTAACTTTACTCACAATCATTACCTTCAGTCTCGAAGCTATGGAGAAAGAAGGCAACTCTCACATCTGCTCACCTACTGTGTGCTCACATGCATGCACATGCTCATAGAAAACAAACAATAAATAAACAAACCAACACTTCACCTTCCTGAGGCAGAAAATGTCATGTATTAGTGCTATATAAAATGCAGTCCTTTGGTAGCATATATATTATATATTATATATAAGTTGTGTGTGTGTGTGTGTGTGTGTGTGTGTGTGTGTGTATACATATGGTTTTTGAGTGCAAGTGTGCTTCATTTTATATGATATTTTGAGTACTTACCAGCAGCTAAATCATGGTACTCAAGTGCCAGAAGGGCCCTATTTTAGTTTGTTTTAAATAGATGACCCCTGCTACTAGTCACTGGTTGGACTTTGTTTGCACTCACTTTAAATGCTAGATGGTCAGGGAGTCCAAACATCTGTTTTGCAGGGAACCCAGCTGAGCTTACTGTTTTCTCACGGCTATTTTGTCTTCATCTCTCCTTTGTTAAAAACCGTTAATCCTAGGAATGTTTAGTCAGTTATTTATTGAGGCTTTGCTGAGTGTAGGTGCCTTGAGGAGTCACAGAAAGGTGAGGGCTCGGTTTTCATTCTGAGCTATAATTGTAGCAGACGGTCCTTGAGTGTGTGCTAAGTGGGTAGTTCTTTATAGTCATTATCTCTACTAATTCTCATAAGAACACTTTGGGCTGAGTATTAATTATTATTATCCTATTTTGCAGATGAAAGAGTCAGGGACACAGAAAAGCTAAGCCACTTTCTAAGAGTCTTCTTTACAGCTTGTGTGGGGGAAGGCTGGTTTTTTCCTTTGAGGATTATAACCGTTCATTAGCATGGCCTGGTGGACTGTCACAGATGGAGTACTTCATCTGCCAAAGCCTTTAGCTCCCAATTCCACAGGCTACCAGGCTGTGACCAGGATGGACTGGCTTGTTTTCTTCTGAGGACCCTCTCCTTGGCTTGCAGCTAGCTGCCTTCTTGCTGTGTCTTCACCAGGGCTTCTCTCTGCAGCTGTGTCTGTGTCCACGATTGCTCTTCAATACGTAAACCCTAGCTGCATTGCACTGGGGGCCCATCTGACCTGGTTAGTAGGCTAGTCAAGACCTTCTCTTCAGTTATGGTCACATTTGAAGGTATTGGGGTTAGGACTTCAGCACATAGTTAGCACATAAAGTCCAGGCCAGGCCAGTCCATAAGAGAGGGAAAGCATTGTTTCTGCTCTTCTCTGCTCTTTTAGACTAAGAAATACAAGAGTCCCAGTACTGGAACAACCATAGCTTTGAAAACGAAAATGCCTGGAAGAGACTTGGAGCCTCATTATTCTTTCTTCTTTTTAAAAAATACTTTTAGTCGAAATCGATTTATATCATGTTCCCCTGTTTCTTTTTCTCCTTCCAGTCTTTCCCAGCTACCCTCTCTCAAACTTCTCCCGTGCTTCCCTACACTCAAGCTGACAGCCTTTTTTTTTTTTTAATATTATTGTTACATATGCCTGTATGTGTGTACACAGATATATAAAAGTAAAACATTCTGAGTCTGGCTGTATTGTTGGTGCACATATAGTTTCAAAACTGATCCCATCTGAATTGGACAACAAATAAAGGGGCTCATGCAATGGAAAGACCAACAGATCACGGGGATCCCAGCCCCAGAGGATAGAGATTCATCACAGCTCCTGAATTTATGGTGCAGGGAACATCAAGGAAGAATGAGTGGAATTATTGTAAGAGCCAGAACACCTAGAAGTCTTATGAGAAACAGTCTTTCCTAGAAATGGCTGTATAAACAAGGTCAGAACAATGGAAATATCAATGGGCCTGCTAACACAGAAGGAGGAAATTCACAGAACCCCCATCCCAAGACAAAGAACTATAGGAATGCCTTTCTTTCTCCACTGCTATCCCATCAACAATAATGGTGTTTAATGAGGGAAGGAGGAGAATGTAGAGTGCCTGCATCCCTTTAGAGAGCAACAGAAGAACACAGAATGGCCTTGCTATTAGAGAAAGGAAAAGGAGGAAGTTGTCAGTGTGTGACAGAAGGAAGCAGACAAATGACTAGGCAAAGCCAAGGAGCCAGTCGATGGTTGGGAATGACTGCATCTAGTGATGCTGCCATTGTAGGGACTTTCCCACACACCATCTTCCTTTCGCCACACAGAGTGCTCATGAATCAGCTGTGATATTCAAATCTATGCGCAGTGAAGGCTTACTTCAAATGGCATTGGTAACAGCTAAATATAATTTGTTTTCTTTTTCTTTTTTTTAAGGTCGTACTTGGGTCTGGAGAGATGTCGTAGCAGTTAGGGGCATGGGGTACTCTTCCAGAGGACCTGCCATCACACCACCATCTGCAGTTCCAGTGCCTTCTTCTACGGTCCATGGAAACACACATGGTGCGTCCATATACATGCGTGCAAAATATCATACATGTAAAACATATAAATCAAAACACTGAAAATAAATGTAGTGCTTCAGTATTTTGAGTGAAAAAAAAAATCAGAATCACAAGGAACTCAGCACCTAACATGCTCATCACCTCCCGTTGCCCGCAAGAGTCCTGGTGGCTTTGCTGGGTTGCTGATCATTGGTGGATGAGGGCTGAGCCAGGTCTTGGTGGCTCAGCTTTGATGCCATCACCATCTCTAAACAGGGCAGTCTCACTTGCTTTTTAGAGCAAAGACATAAGACTCGTAATATCAACCCCAAGACACGAAGTGAGTCTTTGGGTATTATGTTAGAGATGAAATGGGGCAACGTGTGCAGAGATGCTCTACACTTCTGTCTAGGAGTGAAGTTCAAGTACAGGCAGCCTCCTGTGCAAGATGCATGGAGCCTTGGTTTAGCAATTACATCCCTTCCCATATATCTGAGACTGTTTTTGACTTGTTCCCAGGATATTCATTTAAACAATACATTTCTATGTGGCCACACAGATTGATTTTTTTTTTTTTGTCAGTGTCTTTAAGGGCAAATTCCCACCTTAACTCCATCATGACTGACTAAAGGAGTGATTATGGGATTACTGCTAGAGCCGCATAGGCACCATTTCTCTTGGGCACGTTGGCTGGTGGCCTCAGAAGGTAGTGCTCTGGGCCATTAGGTTGTCCACGGGGTACACAGTGCATCATTTTTCTGCAGTTATTGTTCAGGGTTGGGGCATGGGCTTGAACTAATTTCCACAGGGAGTGCCAGCAAGGTGCCAAATGCACTAAGCACCAAGGTGAAGCCTCTAGGCTACAGCTGCCTTATTTCCTCCAGGCTGGAGAGTAGGTGACAGGTGACAGGGATGTGTAATTTTCCAGTCACTCGGTTTTTCTGTGCATGCATTCATCCCAAGGCAGTGGTAATACTCCCCTGCAGGTTTTATCCATTTACTGAGTGCTCAAGAGCCTTTGCTGAGTGCATTTCAGAATTGAGCCTCCAAGTACCAGTCTTTGTGAGGGACCCTCGCTGACCTCTTCTCTAACCATACAGAGCCTCCTCTGGCCATGGGTAACCCCTGGAAATGCACTGGGGACGAGAGGAGACAGGGATCCTAGTCACTGCCAGAATAACAGTAACTCTTGAGCCATGCTGGGGCGGGGAAGTGAGATTGGGGGACTTTGCTCTATTCCTGGGGTGCCTGGAAAACTCCAGGCCCTAGTGAACTCATTATCTGCTCTGGCTTGGTTAACTGACCTAGACACCACACTGACCACAAATAGGCCAAATCCATGTCTTTCCAGCGATTTGTTCATTTGAGGCCAACATCAGGCTTTTCCAAATGCTAAGATAAACATATGGAAGAATAATTGAAATGTGTGGGTGTTGGGGTGATGTGGCAGTTGCTCGATTCCCTTGAAGTAATACATGGTGACACGGGCAGTTTCAAATCACCTACATGTTCCCTTCTAGCTGGTAGCGTGTCCCCTTAGCTTCCTCAAAATATTTCAAGGTTGAGCTGAAACACGAGACACGTAGTCATCTGCTGTTTTCTCAACTTCTGTCAAGCAGTTCCTTGGGTTAGAATTTCTCGGTGCCTGAAGACCCATAAATGTGTCCATCTGTGTAACCGGAGCCACGAGAGAGTACAAGTGGTAGTTTGTAAATTCAACATTTCGATGATGACCAGTGATTCATTTGTGACTTCTCCCCTTGGGCACACTGCGGTAAAGAAGCGATTACTCCATCAGGCGAGACATTAATATTCCCCAGTCCGCAGCGTCTGCAGTGCAGCATTGTCTGAGGCCTCCTGTTCAGCACTTCCCCACCTAGTTGAAAGGGAAGCTTATACACCTACTGTGGAGGGAGCACAAGGTAGGAGGTCTCCCCGTGCTTCAGGCCTCCTCCCTGAGCCAGTCAGAGGGAAGGATTTTCTCTGATGGAAAAGGCTTTGAAATAAGTGGCGAAGGGACCCAAGGACCAAGACTTTCGTCTCATGCTTTTTGGAAACTTTTTTTTTTCGGTATTTATTTCAAAGACTTAAGTGTTCTTTGGGGGGCCCCTAATCATCCTAAGCCCTGGGAATTTACTTCTTTGCAGCTACTCTTGCTCCCCAAGCAGCCCTGCACGGAGCAAAATAATTGTCTGTTTCTGCAAGCAGCCTCCTGTGCAGATGGAGCCTGATTAGCATGTGCGCTTGCAGCAGGCCACTGCTCCAGCCACATTTGGAAATCCAGCCACTGAGAGAGATGTGGGCTTGACATTCATTAACATTCCTGAGCTCCCTGGGACATACACATAATAGGGTAAAATTGCCATTAAGGAGAGCAACACTTGAGGGAAATATCCACTCAATAAAGACTGAGATTCTTCTCATCAACAGCTGAGGAAAAATCCAGTTGCCATAAAGGGTAAAAGAGACATCCTCTTAATGTGAGTGGAGATGGCCGGGAGTTCAGCAGGTTTGCTGTTCTAATGAGTCCCATCGTCCTGCGCTGGGTGGCAACTGGCTTATTGGTATGCAGATGTTTCTCAGGCATATTTTGGTCTCAGCAGATCCCAGAACTAGCTTAATGATTTCTTTCTCCAGGGTTGTCTGTATTAACCTTAAGAAAAGGCAAACACTAAGGAAGCTGGTCTTAACAGTGACCTAGAGCCTTTAAGTCAACACCCCCTACCCCCCTGGCTAGAGGAATAGGATTTTGGTATTTTCTTTGTTTGGTGCTGAGGGTTCTTAGTGGGATACATAGTAACTTGCACTGTAGATAATTCCTACTTACCCTTATGCGTTTCTAGGGTATATTGCTCTGACTGCTTTCCTTTCTATTGTCACAGGATTGTGTGTTATATGTGCTAAACTGATATGAGTGCTTATTGACATTTAGGAAGTCAGCCAAAAGTAACACTAAAGGTCATTTAAACAATTGAACCTGCTACACATTTAGAAATTCCCTTTGAGGGGACTGAATGAACCAAGTCAACTCCTTATATTGGGTCGGACTCAGGTATGGGTCTATGACACAAACATGTCAAAATCTGTTCTTATTTTGTTTTCATTTGACCAATGAGACACCGTGTTTAGAGATTTTGCGAATAATGTCCTTGACAAGTCTCAGGGAAGATCAGGGCTCCTTGCTGAATCTATATCTTGCATAAAACTATTGCTTGCACTGAACAAGCTATCCCAAGCAGCAGGCTTCTTGACTGGCTGTGCAGCTTTCTGGTCCTTTCAAGGGTGCCACAGAAATCTGTGCAGAGTCTGCTTTGATTCCTTCCTCTCCAAATGGCCTTGATTTGATGTAAGGCATCTGTACCGTGTTTCCACTTAGTCAGAAGCAGCACCCATGCTTCTTAGTGATGAGGATGTTGCCTCGTTTGTGTGCAGAGGCTTATAATTCACATTACAGTTTCACCAATGCTTCCTAACTTGATGTTCACAAAGCGGCCCAGGATAGGTGATTTCAGCAGTGTTTAGATGGGGACAAGGAGGCTGATGGATCCCATTACCAAAATCTTCCAGGAAGCTTACTTATCATCAATGGAGTTTGAACTTGAAGCTATAATGACCTTTTTTTTTTTTTTAAATTAGCTTCTTCTTTTAATTGCATCCTTTTTTTTAAAACTAAAAAATATATCCATTTATTCAGACCAAATCCAAGATACTGTTTTTAACATCTAGAGCTCAGTGGCTATGTTTGTCTAACATGCAAGTATTTTGATGCTGCAAAATGAAATGTGTGCGTGCATGTGCATGCATGTGTTGTATGTTCATGTGCACATGAGAGAATGCACCCAGGAGTGCACATTAGCGGTCAGAGAAGGAGGTCACGTATCCTGCCTTAGTTTCTTGAGACAGGATTACACACTGAACCTGGAAGTAGGCTGGCATGCTACTGATCCTTCTGTGGCCATTCGTTAGAGTTCTGTGTCTATGTGGCCACATTCAGCTTTTGATGTGAATATGCTGGGTATGCATTCAAACTCAGGCCCACTTGCTTGCCTGTCAAGGGCTCTTTTTACCCACAGCACCATCTGCATCTGCGGACCCAGCAAAACAATTCCTTAAAAGATGACTATTGGGCCGGAGAAGAGGTTCAGTGAATGAAGATCTTTGCTGCCAAGCATGATGGCCTGAAATTGATCCTGGGGTTTCACACATGGAAATTAATCCTGGGGGATTCACATATTGGAAAGAGAACCAACTCCTGCAAGTTGTTCAATCCCCACCCATGCAGGATAGAGAATAAATAAATGTGATAACAATTAAAAGATCCCTCTCGTCAGGAAGCCTGTTTCCTCACAGACTATCAAGCTGTTTCTTTCTGTAGCTGAGGCTACAGATCCTGAGGTGGCTCCTAAATCTTCATGCTAACTCTGGCATCGTCCCTAGTTCCTCCTTCTGTTTGGCTGCAGTGACATGACTTGATCATATTTACAATGTCCTAAGTGCTGTCTTTATCATATATACATGTTTACAATGAATGTATAGGTAACATGCTGAACATTGGCTATAGCTCCAGTTTGTAGCCTACTGCAAACACAGGAAGTGGTGGCTGAGTTGACGACAGAGGTGGGGATGACGCGAGAGAGTAGAGCTGGGTAGTGATGACATCGTGTAACATGATGAAATTTAAGAGATACAGCAGAAAGTTAACGGAATCATGCATGGAAGGTTACCATGGAATCCGTGGTGCTCAGAAGAAGAGAGATTAAGGTGACATGGCCAATAAGAATTATGGGAAGAGAGAGGGAACAAAATGTAAATGAGGTGATAGTCTTAGTTTCCGTATGACTTAGTCAAAAATTTAACGTCTACAATTATGAACTCAGAAAAAAAGATGTTGAACATTTTTTTTTTATGAGCTCCAATGACTAAACTCTGACTGCAAAGGGTAGTGAAATTCAGAGTATGGAGAAGGGTCGAAAACTTTCTGTTTTCATTATATTCTACACAATCTGAGTTTGAATGACGTACATTAAATACTTCCAAGACTCAATGGGAAACACTGCTGTTGAGATTCTATTATGGGCTGATTGGCGTATCTGTGTAGAAACAAGGGGGCTTGACTGAACCGGCAGTGGACTTTGGGTACACTAATGAGTTATGACTCCATAGCTGAAGAAGCTAGCCTGCAGCCTGGCCCCTGACCACCAGATACTGGCTGAGCCAACTGAAAGCAGTAACAAGAAACAACCCTAGCCTGTGCCAGGCTCTGAGCAATCATGTGTAAGTTGTGACTATACCAGCAGTTAGGTGTGCCACAATTGAGGCTCCACTCTTTTCCTCTTCAGTACATGGGGGTTAAATTCTAGACTCTGTCCTAACTTTGACCCTCTTCCCAATTTTTAAAATTTCCTTTCTATCTTAGGTTTGTTTGTAGGAGATGCACATTTATAATTTTTTTTATCCTGCCACCACAGCCTGCCCTGGATAATCTAAGAGTATAATTTAGAGTAACATGTTCATGCTAGGAAAAGTCTTCTTGTTATCCAACAAGCCATTAATCATGTTTGTGTCTTGAGCAGTGTTGGTGCAATCCAAAATTTGTTACTTCATTGCTAACCAGGTTCTTAATTAAATTACTGATCTGATTCAAAAGGGTTTAACTTCAGGGAATGAGATTCAAAATATAGCCTCTTCTGCTGAGTTTTACAGTTTGAACTACTTATTACTGCTTTAAGGTGGTTTTCAAATAGTCTGTTGAATTTCCTGCAAACCAAAGAACTTAAGCAAAGAGCACCTGGCTGCTGAGCCTCCTCCACGCAGCTCTGGAGTCCCTGGCCTTCAAGCGATCACATCCTTTCAGTTGAACTTTATTGTCAGACATTCTTAGGATTTCACCTACCAGATTTTTAGGAATGAACTTAACATGCAAGAAGCTAAAAAATAAATAAATAAATAAATAAATAAATAAATAAATAAATAAATAAATAAAAAACTAAGTTACCATCTCCCACATGCTCTTTCTCTGCTTCTAGCTTCAGTGTTAGCTTGGTCTCTGGTGAGTTCAGACTGAAGCGAGGAACCCAAGGCTAAGTGAGAGAGTCTTAAGCACGAGGAACCCTTCAGGTTTATTGAGGACTTCCGACATTCTATGATGTCTGTACACTCACTGCAGTGACTTGTGAGCCAGGAGCTGGCCAGAAAAGCTGTCCAAATAATAAGAGAAAGTTCCACATGGCCTTTGGCTTCTCCATGGGTGGCTGACCTTACTTTCCTCATCACCAAGCTTCATTCCAGCAGCTCTGGTTGGATCGGCATGAGTATGCACACAGCTTATTTGTTCCTTCATGGTGTTTGTCTCTGTAGATATGTGGCTTCCTGAGGAAGCAAAACACAAGGCCTTTAGGATGAAGCATCAGAAAGGGTCAGACTGTGAGCAGCTGAGGGGAGAACCCCTGTGCTGCCTGATATGGGCTACAAAGGGAAGTCAAGGAAGGAAGAGGCTGGCTCAGGGTGAAAGGGGATTTGGTGGACAGGAGGGGCTGAGAAGAATAGGAGAGGACTGGATTATGGGGAAGAGGGAGGGAGCGGGAGAGAGAGAGAGAGAGAGAGAGAGAGAGAGAGAGAGAGAGAGAGAGTCTTAGTCACTGTTCTATTACTATGAAGAGACACCATGACCAAGGCAAGTCTTAAGAGAAAGCATTTAACTGTGGAGCTTACTTAAAGTTTTAGAGGGTGAGTCCATGCTCATCATAGTAGGAAGCAGAGAGGCATGGCATTGGAACAGTAGCTGAGAGCTTTACATCCTGATCTGCAGGCAGGAGACAGAGAGAAAGAGAGAGGGGACAGGGTTGGGCCCCAGCTTGCACTTTTGCAACCTCAAAGCCCCAGCCTTAGTGACACATCACCTCCATCAAGGCCACACCTACTCTAGAAAAGCCATACCTCCTAATCCTCCCAAAATAGTTCCTCCCACTAACTGCAGACCAAGTTTTCAAACATATGACCTTATTAGGGACATTCTCATTTGACCCTCCTGACTCCCACCCTGTGTCATCTCCTTTACTTGGGAAACACCAGCACTGGTGTTTTGCAACCCACAGTTTGGTCCTTTAGTTGCTGCTGTCTTGTTGATCAGACACAGTGTATGATTGACGCTGCCATCTTGGATCCTCCCCACCACCATCATAGGTAACTGACTAAGGTGAGGCAGGAAGGGTTGGAGCCAGTATTTGATCTGAGTTCAGTGCGAATGCAAAGTGCTCATTCAATTCTGCTTTATCCTTCAGCCTTCTTTTAATGATGGGCAACTTACTAATAATTAATAAAAAACATTAAATATAAATATATATTATAATTGTATATAAACATTATACATAAATAAAAATAGATATAAAATATAAATAAAAATAATTAAATAATTTTTTAAAAAATTGATACAATTTTGTTTAAATCACCTGTGAACTGAACTGAGGTGGGGACTGAAAACACGAGAAAGTGCCAGAGCTCACTTACATTTCTCTAGCTGCTTGCAGAAGCTCGGGCAGTAAACCCCCACTTGCAAGCATGGATGCAGAGCTGGACAGCAGGGCCTGGAGAAGGCTCGGAATAAGAGCAGCAAAAAACGACTCCAGTCCCCTCAACCCCATGACGAGCTTATCTTTATAGTACTTCTCTGGAGACTAAGTAACTTTAGGGGGCTTTGTTCTTGTTTTATTCTTTTTAAAAAAAGAAACGAAAAAAAATCCCAATAAAAGGAAATTCTTCATCTCAAACTGTTGACTGCTATGCCACTTAATTTTAGCTTGTTAAATTTGGGATCTTGAAACAAAATCCCACACATAAATGTTCTCTGGGCCCATGGCATTTCCATTTGCTTGTGAATTGGATTAGTTTTCATTTATCTTAAGCTCTTGCCTCTCATTTCTTTTTGTTCTGCGATACTTAGCAAATGTTGACAGTTATGGTTGGCTTATTAAGTTCCCTCAGTTATGTAAATGATTTGTTAGTTATGTTGCTATTAATTGAAGAAGGCTTTAAGTTTTCTGGTGTATCTTAGGACTTACTAGTAAAATATTGCTTACATTTCGTTTAACTTTTTTTTTTCCTTTTTGCTACTTCAGGCTTCAAGTTGACCTTTTTTCTAGCCCCCTTTAGCACTACACTTCCTTTTTGAATCTACTGTTTGCTTGACATGAAAAATGAACTTGTACAATTATAGACCCAGTGGCCTTTTCTCAGTCTCATTCTTCTTGGTCGCTCTGCTGTGGTTGACACTGCTCCCACCCGCCTGAAAACCCCTGTCTCCTTTGGCTTCCATGACATGTTTTTTTTCTGGTTCACTCCTCTCTGTGACTGATCCCTTTTTCCTTCATCTTCTCTGTCATCTGTCTGTGGGGCTCTCAAGACTCCTTTGGGGTTAGAACATTTCACATGGGTCATCTAAGATCATCAGAAAACAGAAAATTGTAATTTACATTACAATTACAGTAACAAAATTACAGTTATGAAGTATCATGAAAATAATTTTATGGTTGGGGGGTCACTATAGCATGGAGAGAACTGTATGAGAAGGTCACAGTGATAGGAAGGTTGAGAACCACTGTTGTAGGATGAAGACAGAAGGAGGTAGCTAATGTTAGATAGGGTCTAAAAGAAGAGCTTACCGAAGAAGTGCTATTTTTAAAATGTGGAAGAAAATTCCTGGGAATAATTGATTTAAAATCCTAGAAAGATATATGCCTTATGGGATTCAGGACTTGGGGGGGAGGGCGGCGCAGAGGCTGGCAGCCTTGATCTTGCCTACTGGGATGACTGGTCCTCACGTTTTCCTGCTTCCTACTGTGTTCAACTCAGAGTGTTGTCGCTCAGGCAGGTTATAGGCAACTCCAAATGTTCCTTCCTCGTGGCTTGCTGTTTACCACCTTGCAGTCAGCGTCTGTGAAGATGAGTGAGGAGATGGCCTTCACTGTCAGTCCTGTTCTTCCTATGGACACTGAGTAAATGGACAACAGAGTAATTAGTCCCTATAATTTAATCCAGGCTTTGTTTTTGACCCTTGTTTGATGAGGGATGAACACATGATTTTCAATATGCAGTCATGACTAATAATGACTTAATCTGCTCGGAATTCCGTATAAAGTTAGTTTCCGGGCCAAACACTTTATGTTATGATGAAGTGTATTGTATAATGGAAGATCCTGAGTACAGATGCCTTTTATTAAAATTGGTTTTTATAGTTAGAGGACCTTTTAGTGGGAGAGAAGGGTTGGCTTCAGAATTATCTATGCTGTGCTGACTTTATGGCCCCCCAAGGTCCTCTTCAAATGCAAATGTGGGTGTTCATTAAGCAGAAATGGTTTCCAAACTGTTATGCCCTGCCATGCTAATGCAGGTGGAAGTTTGAAAGCTTCCTGGCTTTATTTTTTTCCCCATTACTTTTTGGGAGGAGAGGTACCGACTGGGGATTACATATGGCCAAGCTGACTGCTAGAGACTGTCTCTATGTGATGATTCCTTTATACTTCAAAGCAGGGACTTCCTTTAATGATACAGAACATCCGTGCCCATCCCGTTTCCAGACACTCAGAGCAAAGGCATGTGATTTTTACCACGAAGCGTCTACTTCAATAGATGTTTAGATAATGTGCTATAATAGGTAAGATAATCAGCCAACCAAACACACGTAAAACCAACTGTCTCTTCCCAATGCACACAGCAAATATTTACAGAATTCAAGAAATTTCAGCTTGAATTCTCTTTGCTTTTCATTTTTTATTGTTTCACGTTGATGCTACAGAGCAAACCACTTGGTTGTTGCCTCAATACTTACTTTTGAAAAGATTGCTCATGTGTGTACCTGTGCTGTATGTGTATTCCCATGAGTAAATGCAGGAGGCCATGCCATTGAAAGATACTGACTGAATGCCTGTCACTACCATTCTCTGCCTTTGTACCTGGAGACAGACAGGGTCTTTCACCAAAATGTGGGGCCAGAAAGCCCCCAAATCCTCCTGTCTCTGCCTCCACTTAAATGCTGGAGCTATCTGTGCTCATGGCCACTTCTGGTTCCTTTTTATGTGGGTGACAAGGATTCAAACTCAGGTCCTGATGACTGTGCAGTGTTCTTCACTGAGGCACCTCCCCCATAATCTCTTACCATATTTTACCATCCATACAATTAAATGTAGTCTTCAATGTTTGCAATCCTACAACTCGAGCAAAGTGGGTTGAGTAGAAAGTATTAGGGCCATTCATCAATGGATTAATCCTCTGATTTTCAGCTTAGTAAACATAAAACATGCCGCTAGTTGATGGGATATGGATGAATCATCTGAAGATGTATGGGACCTTGATGTGACTCATTCACCATCACTACTATTACATGGTTGTGTCAAAGTTGGGCATGGCAGACTGTTTTGACATGGCAGTGTCAGAGTGCTGACACAAGCACTGGTTTGGTGTACTGTAGAAGGAAGTCTGGCTGTTGTTTTGGTGTTGGTTAAAAACATTTTTGCTTGCTCTCTAAATATATCCATGTTAAGAAATCTCATTTCTTGTATAGAAGACAAGCTATTATAGAAGATCACGTTACTTGTAACTGTTGGATGTGATTGATACGATCAGCTGGGTGAAAATTTTCTGAGCTGTGGAAATTGTAGGAGTTGTGGTAAGAATTACCAGGAACTGATCTGTAGGGTGGTCTATTTAGAAAATACTACTAATTTGACTTCTAATACGTGTACTTGTTGGACACCCTTGTCCTGTGCCCACCTTTGCTGTTTGCACCTTTCTGGTATGTTCATTTATAAGGTCACTGTCGTACAGCAAAATATATGTAGTACAAAATATTTTTATGTGAGGAAATGAGAAAAAGGGGAAACTGAGCCTTTGAGAAAAAAAATTAAGATGAAGTCAGAGATGAGGGACATAAACAAAGCCAAGTGGAGAATTCTGTATTTTAGTCAGAGGATGCTGAAGTTAGCCTGAGACGCGGAGTGTCAACGCTCAGTCTGTAAAGAATGTCTTCACTGTTAATCTCTGTCTACAAAACAGACTTGTGAGGCCTTCATTATTAGCTTCCCCTCTGGGGAAGCAGTTGACTCCATCAGCCAGTCAGTGACTACAGCTCCAAGTCTATCCTGACCAGTGTGGCCTTGTGCTGGCTCTCCACTAACAACTCCCTTGGCTGCTCTCAGATTTTCTCCTACATCTCTGACAGAGTTTGCCTTTTCTGTTCACCCTTACACTGGGTCAGTGTGCCTTTTTGTTTCCTATCAAGAATATTTTCTGCCCTCATTCTCCAAGGCTCAGGAAATGCTGCTTCCTCTGGAATGAAATCCTCCCCGGCCGTGACTGTTACCTGTTTCTTCCACTGCAGGGCTCTTCGTTTGTCTTGTAGGATATTTACCTCATTATGCTTGTTGTCTTTGCCTGACTGTAAACTTCGCTGGGGGAGGGGCGAGGTGTGCCTCATTGCATAATGAAATATCTATAGTTAGTGCTCAGTACTTGCTCCTTTGATTGATTGAATGAATGGCTTGTATTTAGTAAGATCTGAGATTCTGTATAAATTGCCCAGGCTTGGCTTTCTTCCCAACTCAGAGTGAGCTATTCTTTTAGAGTCGTGTTTGATTTTAAAAACAGAATTAGAGGGCTATAAAAACAGCCTGCAATGAGTTATTCCAGCAGTCTCACTATTTCTTAAGAGTGGGAACGTTTCTTTTATGATGCTTTTCATTTACAGCATGGCCTTACAGCCAGCTCTTTTTCGAAACACAATCCCATTATTACAGCTGCCTTTTGCCTCAAACAACTTCCCATAACATTAGGGGTATAATGCTGCAAGAATAGCTCCTGACAGAGAGGTTTCTACTTTACAGTCGGGGGATACAGGATGTCAAATTGCTCATCATTTCTGGATCTGAAGGGAAGTAGTTTGAAGACTTTTATTTTACCTATGTGGTTCCAGCCAACCATGCCATGGAAAACATATTTCCCTATATAGGACAAGGAAATGGTTCAGATAATTCTCACACTTTGCTGAAAACCAAACATGAAATAGAATTGATTTTGCCCCCTTTCATTCTTTTTTTCTTTTGATGATCCAGAAAGAAAGAGTATATGTAGAAAAATAAAAGACATTTCATTTTGAGAGTTTGTTGGTGAACTTTAAAAAGAAATGTATATATGATCTCTTAAATATTTTGGGGCCTCAATATTGTGGGTCACAGAAGAAAATTTAAGAGTGTTGAAGGAGATGCAAAGACTAGAGTAGTGGAAATATAAAAATTCAGAAAAAAAAGTGTCTACCCCAGTAGAAAAAAAGGCAAAGTGTATGTGGTCATAGTCATATTCTGCCTCTAGTGCCTGAGGTAGCTCTGCCTTTTGGGTCCTTCACTTAGACTGACTTCTTCTTTACCTAGTCTCCTTGGGGTAAGCTGCTGTTTGTCTTCATGTTTAATACACCAAAACTGGGGTAATTGGTTATCATAAAAGGTAAAATAAATACCTAGGAACTCTTTGCTTAGTGGGCAACATGTGTGTGTGTGTGAGTGTGTGTGTGTATATGTGTGTGTGTGTGTGTGTGTGTGTGTGTGTGTGTGTGTGTGTGTATGATGTTCTTGGGATAGCAACAGGACGGGAACAGAACAGACTTGATGTTTCATCACACACTTGTCTGCTGTTCATATCTTTTGGGTGACTTGTAAGTGTCTTCAAGGTCTTCTCAGGCCTCATTTCTGGAAAAGTGTTCTAAGGGTTAAATGAGCCAGGGGTTAAATAAGCACCACGGTGTGGCTCCTGGAGCACTGGCTCCTGAGCTGTCCTATTCCCTTGGAAAGACGTCTGCTATACCCTTTCCTGCTTCTCTTAGGGGGCTGGTCAAGGGGGAGATGGAACCTCCAACCTTGCCTAGACTGGGAATACTGTTGTCTCTTAAGGCACACCACACTGACAGCCAACTCATCTCTATTCATATATGGTTATCTTAAGACAAAAACTAAAGTCAAACTGTCACATGATAGCAGGACTGACTGCTGGAAAATAATTATTGTAATAATGAGACTGTGTATTATTTATTTTTGCATGATGAAAGGTAAACATAAACATCCAGTTCTTTATAATTGGCTTTCAGTTTGCTGCATGGTTCTGTAACACGGCAAAGTTAAGAATTCTGTAGACATCCAAGGGCGCGAAACAGACGTGAAGAATGAAGAGCTAAATGCTTAAATGAGCCCTTTCTCTCTTTGTAAAAGAAGGACAGCAACTCAGCCATGGCAGCAATCACGGCAGCACTTAGCTTCGGTCCTCTAGTGTTTACTCCAAGAGGACTCAGGAACTCCTATCTGTTCTGCATATCAACAAGGTTCAAAGCTCTGGGGCAGCCTCAGTCATTCCCCTATCAGGAGAGGTGACCAGGCCACTGCATTCCTCTGGGTCTGTACTTTCTCCACTGTATTTGATTTTTTTCCCCTTCTGTTTTGGGAGTTTAGAAAATAAAGGTTTAGTTTAATCAGAAAAAGCCACCTTTACAGATAGGAGCTGTTGTGTAATAGGCAGGTAATTTGCCTCCCCTTTCTCTCCTCCTCCCTGTAGGCTGCTCCATAGTGTTCCTTGGCCTTATGACAGCGATGTTCCTCAGGCCTGCTAGGCCTCTCAAAGGAGTATGGTTCTAATCACTCCTTTCCCCTCACCTCTTCCCCTCTTCTCCTCTCTCCTTATTCTTCTTCATCTCCTCCTCCTCCTCTCCCTTCACAGGCCAAATTCACCCAGTTTTACTTGCTATATGTATTAATCAATGCTCCATTGCTATAAAGAGACAGCACGACCACAGTGACTCTTATAAAGGCCTGACAATAATGGACCAAGCCTCTGTAACTATAAATACAAAGCAAACAAACCCTAGAGGTATCCGTTAACCAAAGGTTTCCCTTGGGCTGGGAGGAATGGGCTTCTGAACAAAGTCTGAAATTGCAACACTGGAGAGGTTGAGGTGAGAGGACAGAAAGTTCAGAGTCCACTGGGCTGCTTAGCAAGCTCCCGCCCAGCCTGAGATTCATGGTGAAACCCTGTTTCAAACATGTTCAGTCCTTGAGAGCATTTGTAGCTGTTCCAGAGGACCCATTTTTGGTTCCATGTCTAGAAGCTCACATCCACATGTAAGTCCAAGAGAATGCAACTTGCAAGGGAATCTGATACCCAGTTCTGACTTCCAAAACACACACACACACACACACACACACACACACACACACACACACACACACA
>OU015743.1:108816170-108831144 GCA_907169655.1 Acomys percivali | reverse complement strand
ACACACACACACACACACACACACACACACACACACACACACACACATGAAACTGGAATCCAAAACAGAAAGCAAAAGGCAAAAATGCTCAAACAAATCTATATGAGACAAAAAGCCTGCAAAAAATAAAATTCAGTTCATTTTATACTGGACATCAACTCCTAGGCATGGGGCATCCACTGATGTGTAGGTACTAATTACAGATAGCTTCTTGGTTAGGGATGGGAGATCATGTCCACTTTCCCTTTGCAGTTCTGGGCCCCATTTGGCTTGCTCTGCCACAGTATCTGTGAATTCATACCACTCCTGTTGTGTCTGGAAGACACAGTTTCCTTGGAGTCATCCATCCCCTGTGGCTCTTAGAATGTTTCTGTCTCATCTTCCATATAGGTCTCTCTTCTCTGTGGGGAGGGGTCTGATAAGGACATCCCATTTAATACCAAGTGTTCCAATTTCCCTCATTTTCCACACATTCTCCAGCTGTGGGTCTCTGTGTCAATTCCCATCTACTGAAAAAAAGTTCTCTGAAGATGGCTGATAGAGGCAGTGATTTGGGTGTAGAGGAATGTCATTAGGAATCATGTTATTGCTGTTCCTTTAGCAGAACAAGAGCATTTGGTTTTCCCCTAGGCACTGGAGATATATAAGTGTCTTCATCAATAGGACTTTACTATCAATTTGCTGAGAGTAATTGAGAGCAATTGCCAGAGCTGTTTGGGGATTTTTATGGGGCTCTTTGGCCAACAACTCAACCAGATGTAACTCATTCCTAGCACTAACTAGAGGTTACATCTGGGAATATTGTCTCCCATTCAGATTTCTTTCATATGCGTAGCATATTTGCCACATATATTTAATCCTTTGATATGCATGTCTGTATAACCACAGAGGTTAGACACCTAGTAAGGGACTGGGAAAAGGAGAGGATGTCCCAAACAAGGAGAAATAAAATATATTGTTATGGAGATACAGGGGAGAGGCTGGGGTGACAGGGTTAAGTAGACAGGGGGATTGAAGAGAGGGGTAAAGGAAGAAGGATGAGGAGAGACAACAAACAGTAAGGTCCCAGTTTCCTGGTAAGGGAAGGCTTTCGTGGGACATGCCCCTTGGGCTAGTATGCAGATATAAGTGAGTATATACCATTTGAGTCTTTCTGCTTCTGGGTTAACTCACTCATTATGATCATCTCTAGCTCAATCCATTTGTCCACAAATTTCGAGAATTCCTTGTTTTTAATAGCTGAGTGGTATTCCATAGTGTATATGTACTACAGTTTCTTTATCCATTCTTCTACTGAGGGACACTTAGGCTGTTTCCATGATCTGGCTATTCTGAATAAGGCTGCTATGACCATGGTTGAGCAAATTTTCTTGTTGTGTGCTGGAGCATCTTTTGGGTCCCATGAAAGCCTTCACTTACCAGGAAACTGGGACAGAGGGGAGGACATCCTATTGGGACTCTAGATGAGAGAAGCATAGGAGAATCGCAAAGTAGAAGGATCCAGAGGGTCCTAGAAACCCACAAGTAGAACATTATGATGGGCAGATTTGGGCCCAGGGGTCTTGCTCAAACTAAGGCACCAGCCAAGGACAATACATGCAGTAAGCTTTAAACCCTACCCAGATCTAGCCAACGGACAGAACATTCTCCACAGTTGAGTGGAGAGTGGGGTATGACTTTCACATGTACTCTGGTGCCTCATATTTGACCATGTCCCCTGGAGGAGGAGACCTGGTGGCACTCAGAGGAAGGATAGCAGGTTACCAAGAAGAGACTTGATACCCTATGAGCATATACAGGGGGAGGAAATCCCCCTCAGGAACAGTCATAGGGGAGGGGAATAAAGGGGAAAATGGCAGGGAGGGAAGAATGGGAAGATACAACGGATGGGATAACCATTGAGATGTAACAAGAATAAATTAATAAAAAAAAAAAAAAACAGTAAGGTCCATTTAACGGGCTACACGGAAACCTGTTACTAATGACTTTTCTTTTGAAGGGGACACAGGGCATGCTTTCAAGTACAGCAAGCAGGTTTGAGTCAGTTCATTTGGGAACAAGCACCGTGCTGTGCACAGGGGCTGTCCAGGGAAGCGTGAACTTAGAGCAGCAAGTAAGTACACTACAAGCGTATGCCCTGTGAGAATTCTGTGAAGACTGAGCTGATGGCAATGTATAGCGTGGGGAGCTTGAACCTCAGATCCTTACAGGGACGGAAATCTGATTCTCAGGACTGCATGGGTATACTGAAAGGTTATGGCTAGCAGCTGCCCCGATGGACTGTAGCATCCTTTGGGATTGTTAGAATTCTTCAGTTAACTGCTAGACAAAATTAGAGGGGAGGAGGAGATGAATGAGGACATTATGGATGAGGATTTTCTTGGCTTAGATGAAAGAGTATCTCCCCAATAAAATGAATAAAGCATATTAAGCCTCGAAGATAAACAAGACAAATATTAGCTAGCTATATCACAGATAAACAATCAACAATCAGAGCAAATAACATAAACAAAATAAAAGACAAAGACCAAAGATAGATTTCTTATAAAAGAGTTGTGACTAGCCTGGCAGCCAGCTTACATGGAGATCATAGGGCAGAAATAAGCTGCAAACCAGTAGAGAATTGTAGAAGCAAGAAAAGGGTAAGTGAAACTCAAATAGTGATGTTGACATGAAAAGCTGGAAACTGCATCACAAAACAAGAGAGGAAAACAAAAGCAATGTCTGTAAGCTGGCAGGAACCAGGGGCCACTCAGAGTACTAGATGTCCAGGGCAGAACACAGAGCTGAGAGGCAGCAGTCAAAGCTGTTGGGTACTTGAACTATCCAGGAGAATAGGAAATTAATTTGTCGGACACTTTCTATGTTGAGAATCTGAATATGTTAATATAGTGAAATAAAAAACATGGCTTGTGAGTCAGAAGCCAACAGTGTAGAGGGAACACTTTTATGCTTCCCTCTACCTCGTCAACCACTCAGCTGACTTCACATCAAACTAAAATCAAATGAGAAAAAACCAAAACAAAACACCAAGACCAAAACATGACACACCAAAAATGGTTTGGGCTGGCCAGCTATGGAGCATGGGGCTTTCCCTGGAGTGTGGTTGCTGTACTCAGCGTCACTGCATTGAAAGAAACAGTTTCCCTTTCTCGACAATTATGAGTTAGGAATAGCTTCGTGGAAAGGAATGGGACTTCCTGCCCCCTTCTCTCCTTCAGAGCTGAGATTTTTGTGTAGCTTGAGCTGGTGCTGTTCTTGTGCATGCTGTCACAGTCGCTGTGAGTTCATGTGTGCATCTGTCCTGTTGTGTCTGGAAGATCTTGTTTCCCTGGAGTCACCCATCCTCTCTGGCTCCCACAGTCTTTGCGCCTCGTTTTCCACATAGACCTTTGGGCCTTGAGGGGAGAGGTAGCTTTGGGCAGGCCCTGTTTTACCCTTTTGTGTCTTTTAGATCTCAAGGGCAACAGTAGCATGCCTTGGAGTGCAGCACCATGACAGGGAGCGATGAGTGCAGTGGCTGAAAGAAGGGCACCTCTAGAAACAGAATGCCCCTCAGGGGTTTACACCGGCTAAATCACAGTGGTCAGGGGGCACGCCCTTCCAGGCCAACTGTGTTGCGAGTGGGGGATGAACAGTGGAGATTCTCCACCCCCACAGTTTTCCTAGATCTCAAGAGACCTTCTCCCAAGGAACCCCAAGCTCATGCTGGCCTTGCCTGCCAATCTGTTGGCAAAAATACCCCACCTGAATGCAATTCAGGACAGCAGCCAGTCTGTGTGTCCTTTGGTCCGTCTGTGTTCTGACTCGTTCAATTCAGATATGCTGAAAACCAATCTACAAGTTGGCATCACAAAACCAAGCTTCTCTACAGACTTTATTTCATTCTTTTATTATCACCTTTCTTTTCTTGGTTTGATAAAATGTCAAATTTTGATTTGGAGAAAAAAAAATTATTCTTTCTTTGAATTAACTTTGCTATTATTATCATTACATTTTCCTGTTGTATGTAAATTTTAACAATAAGTTTTCCTTTCTCCATTTTAAAGTCCCACTGGCAGTGTTTTGAATCCATATACAATGTTTTTTTGGGGGGAAATCATGCCTTTATAGAGACTTTTCTCATACATTAACACAACACATTTCTTCACTTACTCAGTTTCTGTGGTGATTTGAATAGGAATGATCCTCATAGGCTCCACTGTTTGAGCACTTGGCCTGTAGGCAATGGCGTTATTAGGAAGTGTGGCCTTGTTGGAGTAGGAAGTGTGTCACTGTGGGGGCAGGCTTTGTGATCTCATATGCTCCAGCTACACAATGTGGCTCACAGGTATGTCGATTGCCTGCAGATCAAGATGTAGAACTCTCAAATTTTTCTCCAGCATCTTGTCTCTCTGCATGGCACCATGCTTCTCACCATGACCATAGTGGACTAAACCTTGGAAAATGGGCTTCCTTCTTGCTTTGGTCCATTATTTGCTCATTATGGTTCCTTTTCGAAAGGTAATTTTTATCTTGTGCCATTGTATGCTGGAAGTACGTGACCTGATTTTTCATTTTTCTTTTAGAGATTGAATCAGAAGAGACTTTAAACTTTGGACTTTTAAACAGGATTGAGACTGTTACAGACTATAGGGTCTTTTGAATTTGGACTGAAAGCATTTCTGCATTATGTTGTGGCTACAGGGAGTGGAATGTGGTAGTTTGAACAGGAATGTCCCCCATAGACTCATGTGTTTCAGTACCTGGCCCACACACCTTATTAGGAGGTGTGGCTTTGTTGCAGGAAGTGTGTCACTGTGGGGGCGGGCTCTGAGGTCTCATATGCTCAAGCTATGCCTAGTGGGGCTCACAGTCACGTCTGCTGCCTGTGGGTCAAAATGTATAACTCTCAGCTCCTTCTCCAGCACCATGTCTGCCTGCACGCTGCCATGCTTCCCACCATGATGATAATGGATTAAACCTCTGAAATTGTGAGCCAGCCCCAATTAAACATTTTCCTTCATAAAAGGTTGCCTTTGTTATGGTGTCTCTGCACAGTGATAGAAACCCTAAGACAGCTTCTTATTTATGTCTTTCAAAAGCACGTCATAGTTTATCAAACCTTTCTACAACTTTAATTGTGTATGTACAGCATAACACCCAGTTATGAAAGACTCAGAATAGATAATTTTTCTGTGAATACTATGCTTTTGTTTTCTAATTGATTATTGATGATGTAGGGCAAGCTAGCTTCAGGGGTCAGGGAACAGTTCAGCAGCTCGGAGCAGCAGCTTAGAAGGGGGCCCTTTGCTAATGCTTTATTGCTGGCGTACTAATCTTGAAACACTTCATCATTTTATCTTTAACTTGCAACTTTGCAAATAAAGTGTGAAGGGAAACTGGAGCAAGCACTCAGGACTTGGGCGGCTCAGGGGGGTTGATGCCTCTGGGAAACTCCCGGCCTCTGTAGGCTCATCCTTGCTGTCATTGTTGCTGCTCTTCAGCAACCATAGTGCCTAGATGTGGGGGAGGGGTCAGTATGCTCTCTTCAAGTGTGGAACTCCTGCTCAGGGTTTTGGTGCCTTTAAGAATCTGCACTCTTCATACCAGCATTTTTATAGAAGACAAAAGTGTGAGATCAGAGCAAGTCAAAGCACCAGAAGAGGTCAGAGAGATACTACCAAAGCAAAGAAAAAACTTGGTGTTCTGATCATGGACAGACATAAATTTTCACTGTATTTTTTTTTCTTTGTCAAATTATGTACCCTGAACTCTGAACCATTTTCATGTTAGAGACTATTATGGGTTGTGTATATTGATCTTTCCACATGTCGGTCCCTTCTCAGTTATAATTCTATGTTTCAATGGGTAAATTCAATTTCTATACATATTTTAGAACGAAATTTTGCTAGCCATTTGAAAGCACCTCCTGGAGCCAAATGCCTTTGCAATGATTTGTTCGTATAAACACATCAAAGCATGATAAAATTTAGGCATATTTTACAAAACCCTGCTACTTCAGAGATGTGAATAGCTCAGACACAGGGATCAAAGAGACTTGTTCAGAGGTAAGCGATGTTGGGCTGTTACTGATCTCGGTTCATGTTGGACTCACATGCTTTTTGACATCTGAAGACAAAAGTGAGCTCAGCACCAAGGAACTCCACCACTCCACTAAGCACCTCCATCGGGCATTTCCTGCAGCCTTCGCCCTCTCTGCAGCATCCCCATGAAGGAAAGGAAGGTTACTGAGCTAGTGATGAGAATGTATTTGTATGTTGTACAATGGTGCTATAGAGAACAATGCAGGGCATTACTATTTAGTAGTAAAAAAATTATGTCTTGAAGAACAAAAGGCATATTTAATATGTAGTTTCCTACTTCTTATGGGAAGGCTCAAGAGGAAGAAAACAATTTATTGAGCGAAGTCTTTTTGCTTGTATTCTCCATACCTGTTTTATATCCCAAAGTACCGTATCAAAATATAGCTTCCGTCACCTCAGACCTCTGTGGGGAGAGGTGTAGGTGAATACGTAGCACAATTCACAGCCAGGAATTGAGAACAGTGCATGTGGCCTCATTCTTGACCTCATCTTAAAGCCCATTATAGACATTTCTTGAGACCATTCATTCTAGAAATAAAAGAGGTCAGGGTAAATTTTGATTCCTGAGAACAAGAATATGCCTTAGCACTCTCCTCTCTTTATTCCTTACCTCCCTTCTTTTTTTTCCCCCTCATTTAGAATGGAGGAGAACCTTCTTTTTATTTTTAAACGCTCCTTTTACACCCTAATTGCCATACTTCGGATGCACTAATAGCATTGATGATTCTATGTAGTTACATTGTGTACATTTAGATGATTCTCTGCCCCAACCAAATAATATAAATTTATTGTGTGATATTTGGAACTTCACAGTGAAGCATTTAGTTATAAAAATTATAAATAAGAAAGTGCTGTGGCAAAGACAAGCCAGGTCACAGGTGTTTAGGGTGGAAGGGCCTTATTTCACAATGCTGCCCAAGCCTCGAAAAAAGTGTGCATTTCTCTGGTCTCCACCTTTAAGAAACATTACTTTCAAAGTGATTGTGAGAGGAACACTGGAGGCCGAGGTGGGCGACTCATGACATCTGTCTACAAGCACCAAGAACCACTTGGCAAGCTCACAGCTGGAGTGGCAAAGGCAGTTCCTTCCTATTTGACTGTGATTACTCAGCATTTATGTTTCTAGAATCATACTGCAGATATTGACTGCACTGTGTAACTTCTGTAATTCATTAGGCAACCTCAGCCTTGAATGGCAACATGGCAATTACAGTGCATAGGCCACAACAGCATGGACATTTTCCTGTCCTCTGAAAGAATGAATATTGAAGAGAGATTCAGAAGTCATTACAAAACTTAACCCATTCAACAATGTGATTGTTTTGCCTTCATGATTATAGCCTGATATACACTGGAATTGTGTCTTAAGCCAGGAGTCCTGATTAGCTTTATAGAATATGTGTGGTACAATCCTCTAGAAGTACAAAGCATGTCTATCGCCCACATATAAAGTATATCAGGACATTAATGGTTTAGTTCAGTTCTTTAGGTGATGGCTCATTTTCTTAATTTTACAATGTGTATCCACCTTGTTTTTCTTGTGTGCTAAGAAAATTAAATTAACGTGCAACACATAGCAGAGAGCTAGATGTAAAAGCACATAGTCTTATGATGATGAACTCTTTTAATTTATTTTATTTTTAAAATAATTTCTTGCATGACTGTCATATTCTCATTTCTACCCCTTTCTCTCACCCCTCCAACTCTTCCCATGCCCTCTACTTCCTTTCAAATTTATGACCACTCCTTGAATTATGTCATATAGGCATATATATGAAACATATATGTATATATACACATAACATTGAATACATACATACAGGTGTATATATAAGTCTATTTAGTGTTGCTCATGTGTGTTTAGGACTGACTGCTTGGGATGGGGTAACCTTTCAGGAGGTCTTGTCCTTGGGTGAAACTCAGATATGCCTCTTAGTATCCATTATGCCTGTAGCTCTTCATCTAGGGGTGTGGCTTTGGGATACTTCTTCCACACACATTGCCATGACAGCTACTATTATCATTATGCAGGATTGCTTAGGCTACTGTATTGTTGAGACTTTATGGGTGTAACTTCCCTCTCATGTCTATAAGATACTTTGGAACAGTAGGTATCCTAGTCCTCTGGCTTTTTACAATCTCTCTATGCCCTTTTCTGCGGGGCTTCCTGAGTCTTAGGGCTAGGAGTTGCATCAATTGGGGTTGAATAGCTCAACATCAGTTGTTCTCTGAATTTTGACCCATTATACCTTGCTGTTAACAGTCCCCATCTGCTGCAAACTGAAGCTTCTTTGATGAGGTAAAAGAGAGATACTTACCAGTGAGTGAAAGGATAGGTATTTAGAATGCGGTTAGAAATTATAATGGCTTAAGAAGCCATCATATAATAAAACTACTTTTGTTCAATACCAGGCATGAGTTTCTTCCTATAGGGCATGCCTTAAGTCCAATTAGATGGCTGTTGGTGACTCACAGATAAAAGTGCCACATCACTGAAGATATCTTGCCCTATTGGTTATTGTTGTAGTTCACAGCTTGGTCAGACTGATGATTGCTCTTTTCTCTTGGAAGTTTGCATAGCACCTGCTGGTACTGGGAGAGCTCGTCATCAGGGAGAAAAGGCTGTCCAGTCATACCCAGCTGGATCCTCCCACATCCTGTGTCTGAAGCTGTGTGGTATCTTTAGCAATAGGGTTTTAATAGTGCATTTCTTATAAATTCATCATTAATTTTCTTTAAATTTTTTTCTTTTTCTTGTTTTTTTTGAGTATAATCACAGATGTTTCTTTATTATCAATCATGAAGTTTATGATCTTGACACCCAAGAGTGCTTACATGACTAATATTTCTGGCTATTCTGTGGTTACATAGGATTCTATGAGTTGCTAACATACAGATCTGCTTATATATTGGAAAAAGGCCATTTAGAAAAATACTTCCAATTTAAAAGAAAAAAATGCTTATTTTCCATGTAAAAATACTGACTAAGGATATGGCAGGCTTTGTTGTTGTTGTTGTTTTTACTGTGTCTTGTTTCACTCAGTAGGAAGGCTCATAGGTGTGTAAACCTATAATTCTAATAGACTTAACAGTTTTTCAGGATAGAGTAACCTTTTTAATATTCCAACTCTGACTGATAAGGTTGCAATCTATCCTAGATGCTATGCTATCTATCCTAGAATCTTGGTCACAGCTATCTCAGCATAGGAATAGTGAGAACATAATATAGGCTTTACATGGGTCAGTACCTTTAAATGTACTTCTTGGTCTATAAATTTTATGAGCTCCATCTGACTTATTGGGCAAAAGAAAACAATGGCTATGGATTATAGAATCGAAAAAAAAAAAAAGAAGAAAAACTAAACAAATTTGGGAGTAAATGGTCTAGGAAGTATCTCAGAAGCCATACTTAGTCATATGCTATTCTCCAGGCAGAAATGTAAAGCGCTCAGTGCATTTGGGAGCAAAGAACATAAAAGGGACCTAAAATGGCGGCAATGAATGATCAGAACATTGTAAAAGAAATCACAGTCATAAAAATAAATTAGAGGACTCAGAAGGTGAAGTGACATTCTAAAGTGGAAGATTCTCAGACAGGGCAAGTGAAACACGCCTAACTAAACCAAGCTTAGGACTAGTGACTGGAAAGAACAAATGACTCTAAATATATTTGTTCCAATTAATCAGTAACACAGGATTAACTTGCTAATGATTATGTCATGGACACATCACAAAGCTGCACCTCTTGGACTCAACGTGATCTTATTTCCTGTGGGTCAGAGCAGTGGTATCAGCTTTCCCACCATGATTTATAACACTATAAAGACAGAAGGTACTGGACTATTTCATTGATGATCATGAATTTACAAGAGATTAAATCTGGCTTGTCTCAATTAAGTTAACGGGGAAGATAAAATATAATTTAAAAGTGGTATCTTAGAGACACAGCTTTAAAGCACAGTGGCTTCTCTGTGTTCATATTTGAAAAAGCTGAATTGTAAATGGATAAGATATTTTTCCAGTCTAACATCTGGGAAATTACAAGCAGAATGTTACAATGGAAATGACAGTTAAGAAAGATAATTAGAAGGAAATCATTAATTTTTTTCACAAGATCAGCATATATAGTCACCAGATTCAGATATATATCAACACACGCGTGTGTGTGCACACACACACACCACCACCACCACCACCGACACACAAACACATACACACACAGACACACACACACCACCACCACCATCAACACACACACACACACACAGACACACACACACACAGACACACACACACACACACACACACACACACACACACACACACACACTACCACCACCACCACACACACACTCCACCACAAACACATATTACCACCATCATTGTCATCAGATCTTCCGTACAACATCAATAATTTTCTCTCCCTTAAAGTTTGTTTTTAATCAGTAATATATTGCATTAAATTTAGGAAAAATGGTTACACACAAAGAAAGGTATTTTATAAATCAGCAGTTAAGATCTATGTACCAAAAACATGGCACCAACATTAGTAAAACACAGATAAGATAAGACTGAAAAGAGAGGTACAGAATGTATAGAAGATATTAATTTCTTTTCATAACCAGTCAATTTGACAGGAAGTATCAGCACAGGAGACTTTGATTTCAAAATAAACAGAATAAGTCTAATTAACAGACTTTAGACAATAAATTCTCAAAAGAATTTTTTTTTAAGTATTCTAGGAACTACAACAAAAATTAAAGCAATTAGGTGACATGACAATCTTAAAGTAGTCTTAGTTCATATAACTAACTGGTCCTGGCTTGACAGAGAAGTCATCCTATAAAGACTCATACTTACCCAACTGGACTGTATTACAGAAAATGACATCTAATTGTATTGCTTAGCTGACAGCGAAGTTAAGAAAATTTGTCAACACTAGAAAACTTTAAGAAAGGCTAAAATTCTGCAGTTGTGTGAGCATAGTCACAGAAGATGGTGGTGTGCTAGGGGGACAAAGCCAGATTTGGAAGGGTGAGATTCCATTGTCAGCCAAGGCAGCAGGGTTTGCTGAATGGACTCAGGACACAGTCCCAAGGTCAGGACACATGGCAGTCTATACGTCTATGAAAGGATGGACGATAAAATGCCAGTATGTAAAGGGAACTGACAAAAACCAATTATGTTAAAGTTGTTAGTGAAACGTATCCCCAAGCAAGTCTGTACTATGACCACCAGTGATAAAGTGATCTGTTAAAGAGGTCATGGTATAAACAAGTAAGACATAAAATAAACACACTTAGAACCGAACATTGATGTATTTTATAATTTGTGGGGGACATCTTCTGCTTCAAGAAATATTTACAGCTTCATATACATGTATTATTTAATAAAAAATCAAAAAGTTAATGAGTTACATTTCCTGTGTTAGAAGTAAGGTTATTTCCAAGCAATAATAAGGTAAACTGAATGGGAAAAATGGGAAGAATTTTTTTTAATGAGATGGAAAGTGAAGGTACAATATAGGAAAACAGGGGCAAATTGGTCTTTGAAAAAAAACATAGCCTTCAGTGAGACACATCCTCCAGTCTCTAGTGAAAACATATTCTGTAGTGGGACACACCCTTCAGAGGAACACAGCGTCCAATAGACATGTTCTCCAGTGGGACACATTCTCCAGTGGGACACATTTTCCAGTGGGGCACATTCTCCAGTGGGATACAGCTGTCAGAGAGTGGAGATAAGATATGATGATAAACATAATTTTTTATTTTCATAAAACCTTAAAGCAATATATTGGGATATTCCTGAAAAAATGCAAAGCATGTATTAAAAAGCAACATAAGAGGAAAAGTAAACTTTAAAAATAAATCTATTATTATCTAATTAGAATTAGTATTTTATCACTTCTATAAAGAAGACAATAGGCCAATGTGCTTTTATAGGAGAGTTCCACCAGGGGTTCTAGTGAATACATTGTTTTTCCACTAAGAGGTCTGAAGGCTGTACCTGGGCATAAGCTCAATGTCAAGAAGCCTGATGAAAGCAACTCTTTCACTAATTGAACTAAAGCAATCTTCTCTGACTAATGGCCAGAAACAAACATTGAGTCTCCACAAAGTTAGGAGCATAATGTCCGACATTCATTGAAGATTGATGGAGCAGGCCAGACACTGACAGTGAAAAACACTAGTGGTGGTCCAGGCGCTGAGCTCATCATGAGAATCCCAAGTGTTTTAAAGATGGGCAAAGATAATAATATCTGTATCTGTTAGCAGTGGCAACTTGTTTCCTTTTCTGTAATTCTTCTGTCTTATGCCTAATTTTTGATGAATCTGTCTGAGATCTGCAAGCCCAAGCTGAACAGCAGAATCATAAGAAGAGGAATGATACTTTGTGATCTTTACAGAAAATGATCTTTGATAAGTGCATTTTTGCTGAAAGACTGAAGAGTTGTCACCAGATTGTCTTTCTAGTTCTGATTTAGGAAGCTTGTGTGATGGGAAGATGGACTGAATTGAAACAAATTTTTATTTATTTTGTACTAAAAGAGGGAAAAGTAATTTTCCCTGTTTATATCAATGAATGTCCTAATGTTAAGTAAGGCCAGTGGTAAGTGGTGTTAATATTCATACATTTATTTATCACAAAATCAAAATTTAAGTTATCAATTTTAGTTTAAAAATTTTTTAATTTTAAGTTAACATATAAGATAATAGTTTTCACTATGGTGTTTTCATACACCTGTGCAGCTTTAATTGTTCAAAATTAATTTTATCTTTTATGGATTATATTTTTGATGTCATATGTACCCATTTTCCAACTCAAGGTCACAAGATTCTTCTTAAGCATTTTTTTTCTGAGCTTTCATAACATCCTCTTGGTTTTAGCTTTATAATCTTCTTGGGGTTAACTCTGTATAAAATCTGAACTCTGGCTTGACGACCTTTTGAGGGACCTCCTTACCATGCCAGCAGTGCCCTGGAAGGACTGGCCTGCCTCATAGCAGAGCTTAGAGATCTCTTTCTTTGCCTCTTTCCCACTGGAGATGTGTATTTTTCTTAACACCAAGTTATCTTGGTATCTAGAAATCCACTTTACAATCTTGGATAGTTAGTACCCAACATGTTTTTTTTTTTTATTAAAAAAATAAAAAGATGACTATCTTTTCTTCCAGTGTCGTCTTAAGGACTGTCCCACACACAGCACTGATGCCCGAAGCAGATTTGAACTGAGGCTGCTGCTCTGGGCTCTTCTCCAATCTCACTTAAACTCAAGTATTGTAGTCACAATCATATTTGTAAATATAGCTTTATTCAAGACTTCCCTCATTGCAACTAAATGCTATAATTATAACAAGGTGGTAAGAACAATGCAATAAATAACATTTGATTTTAAAATTAACCTGAGGGGTAAGACAGCACCATGGAAAATTCTCAAATGACTTATTGAGAGTAGCATTAAACATCCCTAATGCATATATCAGGAATGCTTAATGTAAACAACTGTGGTGTCCTTGGGAGTAAGTAGCATTCTTATTGAGATCTTCTCTATTCTTCTAAAGATTCATTCATTCCATGTTTTTGTCCCATGCTAAATCCTGACGGTGAGATGAAAAGATGGTGACAAAAATCTTCCTTGAGTAAGCTCAGATGAGTCCACAGGAGAGGTGGAAATTAAAAAGTAATTATAATGTAAGATTAGTTCAAGTAAATCAGAAGCAAAGGCAAAACAGGCATCTGAGCATGAAGCTTGGCAACACTATGACCACTCATGATGCAGGAATACACCTTATGCTTGCTGTGATTGGGGCTGGGGTGAGGTAGGGGCTGGGGGGCTGGGGGATAATGATGGTGGTGCGGGGCGGGGGGATGGTGACTGGGGGGGGTGATGAAGGCAGGGGGTGGGATTTGAGATTTGAAGATAGGGGCATTTCTATGGGTAGGAAAGAAAGGAGAAATACTTCTCTTACATAGAAAGATAGTGATAGATGAATACATTTTACTAAGAATTTTTAATATTGATTTTAAATTGTATTTGAAATTATGATATAATGACATCATTACCTCAGTCCCTCTCCTTCCTCTACCTCCTGTCATGCATTGTGACTCTCACATCAGTGGCCTTTAGGCTCACATTCAAACCTTCATGTAACTTTCCAATTTATTATTTACCTGGATCAGTAATAGGAGTGGACCAGGTAAACTTTGTCTAGAAAATGCTCTTAGAATTAAAAATTCAGAGTCAGCCTAAGAGAAAGGAAGAACGTACTCCCTGAGTCTGAGGAAGAAGCTTTTGCCCGGCATGATGACGCTTCTTTGATCCTAAGGCTTGTCTTCTGGACTAATGCTTACACCTCCCTGGTGTACTCCCTCCCTGGTGATCAGGGGCTTTCTTTGTTAAATCTAATGTGCTGGTCCTGAAGGTGCCCTAGTGTGCAAGGGAGCTGTCAGCCATATGCTTTGAAAACGAACGGCAGAAGGATTCTTAAGGGAAACCAAGTCAAGGTCCCCTTGGGAGTGTCTCCATCAAGCCGTACCAGTGGAAACAAGAGCTTCATTGACAACTCAGATTGCTAGGCTTCACGTTGTTTTGCTCCTAATCAAAGATAAAGCTGTTGACTGAAGGGGAGGCCACTGTGGCTACAGCTAATGTTCGTGTTTACATGACATGGTAGAAACAAACAGGGAGATTACAGAAGCGTACTCTAACCAGATCCTAACAGGCAAAATGTGCTTTTATCCAAATGTTAATAGTCTTGACCTCCATTGGCTTTTAATCTCACTCTGTCTGGCAGAGTAAACGAACTCCAGGTTGTAGCTTATGAAAGAGACTTTTGGTGTGTGTGTGTGTGTGTGTGTGTGTGTGTGTGTGTGTGTGTGTGTGTG
>OU015743.1:108755817-108797910 GCA_907169655.1 Acomys percivali | reverse complement strand
TCTCTCTCTCTCTCTCTCTCTCTCTCTCTCTCTCTCTCTCTCTCTCTTTCTCTCTTTCTCTCTCTCTCTTCTTTCCTCCCTCCCTCCTCCCTCTGTCTTTCTCTCTCTTCCATTCCTTCTCCCCGCCCTTTTTTTCCTCACACACACATGTGCATATACATATAAATATTGGTAATACACACACGTACGCGCTCAGTTGTGTGAGCACATTACATATTACCTCCCTGTTCCTTTGCATAGAGCTCTAACCTTAGAGTCCTCCACATTGTGGCAAGGAATTCAGTCTGGGTCATCACTGGGTTTTTCTTCCAGAGGAGGTTGACAAGAAAGGCCTTTATTTTATTTGCAACAGTATGACACACTTTTTCTCAAGCTCAACATTGTCCACACCAACATTATCATGGTTCGCAGAGTCTGAGATTTCTAAACCCACTTTCCTTGGGGCAAAGAAAAGCCATTACTTTTTTGAAGTAAGTCCTAAGATCCTTCTGAGACACACTGAGGAAAGACGTACAAAATCTGTTACACATTTTCTGTTCTCTTCCTGATTTTGAAAACTCTTTGAGCATTTAAGCTTTTGCAACCAAAAACAGAGCCTAGTGATATGCAATGTTCCTGTATGCAACTTTTGCCACCAGTACCCAACCACAGAACAAGACGGGCATTTTCTGATTCAGAAAAGAAAACCAAAATCATTAAAAACAGAGTTAAAAGGGTTTGGTATTACCTCATCATATACTGGCTTTTTTTTTTTATCTCGTTAGTGAACTAGTTTCATGACATTGTGCATGTTGTAATATGGGTGTACATTCTAATAATTAAAATAATGACTGAAAAGCCACCTAGTAATGATGGGCTTCTTCAGCTAAGGAATGTGTCCAAAATTCCACAGAGCCTAAGTGCAAGGGCTGATTGTTCTCTGTCTCCCAAGTCCTTCCCATGATCCTCTGCTCATCCTCTGCATGTCCCGTGGGAATTACTCTCATGCTTTGGGAGTGATGTGACTATTCACAAAGATGAACTTCCCTCTGTCAGCTCCAAAGCCTCAGTAGAGAACCAGGGAGCACACTGCTGTCCTTAGCACCAAAACTTTGTGGACGTGAACTTTCAAACTTCCATTAGAGCTTGTTGCAAGTAGCTAGCACTTGAAGTTGAATTGAAGATAAAATTGATTTTAAAGGCTCATACACTATTGATGGTCAAACCTGAGCTTTAAGTGAGTCTGCTGTTGACATGGAACCAGATGCATTATTTTTATTTTAATCTCTCTCCTTCTGTTTGCTTCCCAAGTCTAGGGCAAGCTCAGTGTTGTAAGTAAGTTTTTAAATGAAAAGCCTCAGTTATAAATTTTCTTTCTAGACAAAAAATGTTATTCATAATTTGTTTCTCTTTAGGCTAATGAGTAAAAAAAAAGTTGTAGTCTGGCTTTACTTATAACCATGAAAACTAATTGTCTCTCTTGTTGCTTTGTCTAGTTTTTACCTGACACAAGCTAGAGTCATCTGACAAGAGGGAACCTCAATTGAGAAAATGCCTCTTCCACAAAATCTGGCTGTTGTCAAGTTTGTACAACATTTATTGATTAGTAATTGGTGTGGGACAGTCCAGTCCATTGTAAGAGGTGCCATCCCTGGGCCGGTAGTCCTGGGTTCTATAAGAAAGCAGACTGAGCAAGCCATGAGGAGTGAGATGGTAAGCAGCACCCCTCCATGACCTCTGCTCCTGCCTCCAGGTTCCTGCCCTGACTTCCTTCAATGATGAACAGTGATGTGGAAGTATAAACCAAATAAACCCTTTCCTCCCCAAGTTGCTTTTACTCATGGAGTTTCCCTAATACAGCACCCAAGTACCTTTCAAATCTTTCAAAATTTGCCAAACTTAGTGTATATATATATATATATATATATATATATGTATATATATATATATATAAAATATATACCTATATGCACACAAATATATACATGTTTTTCTCATTCAAATACCCAATAACAATTGTGAATTATGTTTCAATAACTTATTGTTTTGAAGTTATGAGTATTTATATCCACATTGTAATATTTTAGTGAACATTTTGAGGACCAATTTGGCCCTTTTGGGACTTGGCCTGACTTTTGTCATATGGAGGGCACAGAACATGCAGGAACCAGCTTGGCATCATTGGCCTGCACAGAGCTGAACAGCTCCAGGACCAGCTTCCAGGTCTAGCTCTAGAGGTGGGAAGGAGTCAGCAGGGGTCTCTCACTGTTCTCAGCCAGGGTAATGAAATGAAGGGTTGAGGCTCCTAACTGGGAGGCTCCTCTAGACATTTGTTCACTGTAGAGTTGACTCCTGTCACCTTAGGCTTTTGGCAATATTCCTTTTGTCTCACTGAAAAGAGAATGCCTGTATAGAAGTCATTTCTCATAGGCCAAACCCCAAACTCACGCAAGGGAATCTGGCATCGTTTAGGTAAGGCTCCATTGGGGGCAGGATAGATCACCTCTGCCTGTACATACAGTTGCTCTGGATCAGCCTTTAGAGGTATGTGGGTATGATACCCCTGGCGAGGTTCAGTCTGGTGTGCTTGTTCCAAAGAGGAACTTCTTGCCCTTGGTCTCTTTAATAAGCTATGATGGTACCGAAACATGTATTCATGAAGCAAACTTTGAAAATGGCCTTTTCTATGCTGTTGACTCAGCTCTTGAATGTCCTTCATGGTTTTCACCGTGCTGGAGACTGTGTGCACTAGGCAAGGAGTCCGCTACTTAGCTACAGCCTGAGCCCCATTGATGACATTTAAATACATTCATATTGCCGTAAGCAGACTGTGTGTTGTGAATATTTCTGCTACCTCTGATAAAATGTTGCACAAACCTTCTAAGCAGAAATCCCTTCCAGTTTGGATACACAAGAGGAATTTGCTTGAAAATTATTTTCTCCCCTGTTTCTTTCCTTAATAATTTGTAATACAAGTTCTAACATGAAATTAAAATTCTTTTATAATTTCATTATCTGGATAGTGGTTTTGCAGTCTGCTGAGGATCCTACGGTGAAGTACAGCGCAGTGCACAAAATAATTCTTGTTTTAATACATTGCTATGGCTCTCAGAGGAGCTTGGCGCAGCTCAGTTCATCATTAGCCTCTACATTACTCAGGTTTCCAAGTCTTTAATTCAAAATGAAAATTAAACAATATTCATTTTGCCAAGCAGTTTGTAGAGACATTGGTTTTAAAAACCCTATATTTTTTCAATTAGAAAGGCTCTTGTTATAACCATATCTAGTTTTTCTAATTGTTTAAAGCCCAAACACTGGAAGAGTTAGAGAGTGGACTTAGAGCCCCAGAGTGCACACTGCATTCCACACCATTACTGCCAATGGGCATTAGTTACAACCTTATGAAACCACTAAGCGTAGGATCAAACAAAATCCACCCCTAGGGCGTTCTGAGGACATTCAAAAAGCACTTTTAGCTTGTATATAAATTTAAAAATGAGTATTTTTAACTAGGGGGTGATTATGGTGTTTTAGGCTGATTTAGATTAGGATATTTTTTCATTCACTTTTCATAAATCCACAGGGCACCGAGAATAACCAGGAGCCTCCAAAATGCTGGGCCGAGTTCAGATGTATGTGTTTGGAGAACGCGAGGGTGTCAGCACCCTGGTCCTCAGTTTACTGGTTTGTGAATGGGAGGAGACAATTGTGCTGCTACATAGGGTTCTTAGAAGAAGGGGATGAAGCAGAGATGAAAGCCCCAAGCATGCTGCTTGGCAAAGAGTGGGCTCCCACTCCATCTTCCTTTTACCTATACATTATTTAAAATGGGACCAGCCAGGAAAGCGTGAAAGTGCAGCCTCCTGCATTTTGCTGCAGGAATCCAGGCATTTGGCTTTGTAAAATCCCACCAAGCCCTCCGAAGTGATATTTCTATAGCATTAACAAAGGAGAGAAATGAGAGATCTTTTTCTTCTTCCTCTGGCCTATTATGTTTTTGATTCTTTTTTTCCCCCCTCACTCTCTTGCAGCGTATTTAAGTGGAAATCACTTCAAGCCCTGGAAAGCTTTGCTCGATCCCACATTTTTGGTTTCCCTCCTGATACTACAGTGCTGTGTCCCCTCCCTTTGAAGCCTTTTGAAGTGCCCACATTGTAGGCTGAACCTGTAGCGGAGCCCAAACTGGTGGTTTTTCTCTGCACAAACCCATTTAAAGCCGGGGCAGGTGAACTGAAGCGTACTACGAGAAGGGGTGGGGTTCACTTCCCTTTCTTGACCCCCACCCCTCTCCACTCTCAGTCTCTTCAAACACTCCTGCCACAGTCACAGACATATCAAAGACTGCTCTACTATGGCTGCAGTGACACTGTGCCTGGAAGTGACTGCTTCCAGGACCATCACTGCTCACTGCCGTGGGGAGTGAACTAAAGTGGCGCCGTGTAGCCAGAACCCCGAGTTTCTCCACCTGAGAAAGGAAATGACACAAGATATTCAGCCGTTTATCTCATTGGCTTATGCGACACTATTGTAACAAATAGGATTATGAGTTACATTTTTGTGGCCCTAAAAGATGTTTACATTTGAACACTGTAGTATTATTTGATTGTTCATACATTGCTAGTAACAGGACCCAGAGTTTACATACTCTAGGCAAACCTTCCAGGATGAACCTCAGAAGGATGGACCTCAGACCTCTCTGGTGGTCTTAAGTGAATATTAATGGAAACATTTTATATGATGTACTTTAAAAAATGAATAGGTGGTAAAGCAATGGGATTAAGAGTAAACTAAGAACAATCCTTTTCTAATAGCTATGCGAAGTCAAAGAAGTAAGTCATTCAGTCACTCAGCTATATTATCAATTAGATGACTTAGATAGTATGGATGTCTTTAGGCTCATCCTATTATGACTTGTAGAGAATAGTAGACATCACTGTAAAGAACATTAAACATGGGATAAATAAATTCATATAAGGCACACAGAATGGTCTAAAGTATATTAGAACCACTTTGCATTTGTTCTTATTAACATTGTGTTTTTCAAGTTCACACCTTTTTGCTAATGTTTTCAAAGAGTCACCTTATTTTTAGCTATATTTACGCGTGTGTGTGTGTGTGTGTGTGTGTGTGTGTGTGTGTGTGTGTGTGTGTGTCGGGGGGTATTTTTACATGTGGGCAGCTACCCTCCGAGGTCAGAAGCATCAGATGTTCTGGAGCTGAGCTTCCAGGCAGTTGTGAACCACTTGATGTGAGTGTGAGGTAGGGTCCTCAGCAAAAGCAGCAGAACAGGCTCTTAGGTGATGAGTCTTCTCTCTATCCTCATGTCCACACTTTTGTGGTCCAACATTTATACTGTTGTATCATATATTATTGTTTATCTATGCTACAATATACTTTTCTACTCTTCTGTTTATACTCATTTATTCTTTTTCTTTTTGTATTTAAGTAATTTATTCAGATTACATCTCAAGTGTTATCCCCGTGTTATCCCCTCACTTGTATCTTCCCATCGCTCCCTCCCTCCCTCTTTCATCCCCTTCCCCTCCCCTAGGTCTGTGACAGAAATGGACCTCCTTCCACCACAATATGATCACAGCCTATCAAGTCTTGTCCTGGTAGCCTGCTTACTCTTCCTCTGAGTGCCAACAGGCCTTCCCACCAAGGGGAAGTTGTCAAATAGCGGGCACCAGAGTTCATGTTAGAGTCAGCCCCACTCTCCACACAACTGTGCAGAATGTGCTGTCGATTGTCTAGATCTGAAGAGGGGTTCTAGGTTTACTGCATGCATTGTCCTTGAATGGTACAGTAGTTTGAGCAGGCCCCTCTGGGTCCAGATCTGCCAGCCTTGATGGTCTTCTTGTAAGTTCCTAGGACACTCTGAATCCTTATATTTCCCCATTCTCCCATACTTCTCTCACCTGAAATCCCAAAAGGAAGACCCAGTATCTATCCAAATCTCCTGCTAAGGGAAGACTTTCAGGGGACATCCCTGTTGGGCTAGTGTCCAATTATAAGTGAGTATGTACCATGTGTATCTTTCTGGGTCTGGGTTAACTCACTCAGGATGATCATTTCTAGTTCCACCCGTTTGCCTGAAAATTTAAGAATTTCCTTCTTTTTTAAAAGCTGAGTAGTATTCCATAGTGTAAATGTACCACAGTTTCTTTATCCATTCTTTGACTGAGGGACATCTAGGTTGTTTCCATGTTCTGGCTATCACAAATAAGGCTGCTATGAATTTGTTTGAGCATATGTCCTTGTTGCGTGGTGGAGCATCTTTTGGGTATATTCCAAGGAGTGAAATAGCTGGATTTTGAGGTAGCCCTATTCCCAGTTTTCTGAGAAAGTGCCAAATTGATTTTCAAAGTGGTTGTACAAGTTTGCACTCCCACCAGCAATGAAGGAGTGTTCCTCTTTCTCCACATCCTCGCCAGCATGTGCTGTCACTTGAATTTTTGCACTTTGTCATTCTGATAGGTGTAAGATGGAATATCAGAGTCATTTTGATTTACATTTCTCTGATGACTAAGGATATTGAGAATTTCTTTAAGTGTTTTTCAACCATTCCATATTCCTCTGTTGAGAATTCTCTGTTTAATTCTTAGTCCCATTTCTTAATTGGGTTACTTGGTTTGTTGATGTTTAATTTCTTGATCTGTTTATATATTTTGGATAGTAGACCTTTGTCAAATGCAGGATTGGTGAAGATCTTTTCCCAGTTTGTAGGCTGTCACTTTGTTCTATTGACAGTGTCTTCTACCTTACAGAAGCTTCTCAGCTTCATGAGGTCCCATTTGTTAATTGTTGACTTTAAGGCTTGGGCTGTTGGAGTTCTGTTCAGGAAGTTGTCTCCTGTGCCAATGAGTTCTAAGACCTTCCTCAATTTTTCTTCTAACAGATTTAGTGTCTCTGGTTTTATGTTGAGGTCTTTAGTCTATTTGGACTTGAGTTTTGTGCACAGTGATAAATATGAGTCTACTTGCATTTTTGTAGATGTAGACATCCAGTTAGACCAGCACCATTTGTTGAGGATGCTATCCTTTTTCCATTGAATAGATTTGTCTTCTTTGTCAAAAATCAAGTGTGCATAGGTGTGTGGATTTATTTCTGGGTCTTCAATTCAATTCCATTCATCAGCCAGCCTATTGCTATGCCAGTATCATGCTGCTTTAATTACTGTTGCTCTATAGTACAGCCGGAGATCAGCTGTATTATATGGGGATTCCTCTGAAAGATCTTTTATTGTACAGGATTGTTTTAACTATTCTGGGTTTTTTGTTTTTCCATATGAAGTTGAGAATTGATCTATCAATGTCTTTAAAAAATGTATACGTATTTTGATAAAGATTGCATTGAATCTGTAGATTGCTTTTGGTAAGATGGCCATTTTTACTATGTTAATTCTCCTGATCCATGAACAAAAGGAGATCTTTACATCTCCTGATGTCATCTTCACTCTCCTTCTTCAGAGACTTGAAGATTTTTTCAAACAAGTCTTTCACTTGTTTGGTTACTCCTAGATACTTTATATTACTGTGGCAATCATGAAGGGTATAGTTTCCCTAATTTCTTTCTCAGCGTGATTGTCATTTGTATACAGGAAAGCTACTAATTTTTTGAGTTAATTTTGTATCCAGTCACTTTTCTGAAGGTGTTTATGAGCTGTAGAAGTTCTCTGGTGGAATTGTGGGCGTCACTTATGTACACTATCATATCATCTGCAAATAGGGATAATTTGACTTCCTCTTTTCCCATTTGTATTCCCTTGACCTCCTTTTGTTGTCTTATTGTTCTAGCTAGAACTTCAAGAACTATATTGAAGACATATGGAGAAAATGGGCAGCCTTGTCTGGTCTCTGATTTTAGAGGAATTTCCTTGAGTTTCTTGCCATTTAATTTGATGTTGGCTATTGGCTTGTTGTATATAGCCTTTATTATAATTAGATATGTGCCTTGTGTCCCTGATCTCTCCAAAACTTTAAACATGAATGGGTGTTAGATTTTGTCAAATGTTTTTTTGGCATCTAAGGAGATGATCTTGTGGGGTTTTTTTTTCAGTTTGTTTACATTGATGGATTTCTGTATATTGAACCATCCCTGCATGCCTGGAATGAAGCCTACTTGGTCACGGTGAATGATATATTTGATGTATTCTTGTATTCAGTTTGCACATATTTTATTGAGTATTTTTGCATCAATGTTCAGAAATGAAATTGGTCTGAAATTTTCTTTCTTTTTTTGGTCTTTGTGAGGTATAAGAATCAAAGTGATTGTGGCCTCATTGAATGGGTTTTGTAGTAGTCCAGCCATTTCTGTTTTGTGGAATAGATTGAAGAGTATTGGTATTAGCTCTTCTTTGAAGGTCTGGTAGAATTATGTTTTGAAACCATCTGGCCCTGGACATTTTTTGGTTGGGAGACTTTTAATGACTGCTTCTCTTTCTTAGGAGAAATTGGACTGTTCAATTTGTTTATCTGATCTTGATTCAACTTTGGCAAGTGGAATTGATCAAGAAAATTATCCATTTCCCTTAGATTTTCAAAATTTGTGGCATATAAACCTTTGAAGTAGGACCTAATTACTCTTGTATTTCTTCAGTGTCTGTTGTTATATCTCCCTTTTCATTTTTGATTTTGTTGATTTGGATAGTGTCTCTCTGCCTTTTAGTTTGGCTAACAATTTATCTTATTGATTTTCTCAAAGAACCAGCTCCTTGTGTTGTTGATTCTTTGAATTGTTCTCTTTGTTTCTAATTTATTGATTTCATGCCTGAGTTTGATTATTTCCAGACGTCTACTCCTCTTAGGTGTTTCTGCTTCTCTTTTTTCCCCTAGGCCTTCCCGATGTGTCATTAAATTGCCTATATGAGATGTTTCCAATTTCTTTATGAAGGCACTTAGTGCTATGAATTTTTCTCTTATCACTGCTTTCAATGTGACCCATAAATTTGGGTATGTCATACCTTCATTGTCATTGAATTTTAGGAAGTCTTTAATTTCTTTCTTTATTTCTTCCCTGACCTAGTTGTCATTAAATAGAGAGTTGTTTAGTTTCCATGTGTGTATAGGCTTTTTGGTATGTCTGCTGCTGAAGTCCAACTTTAGTCCATGGTGATCTGATAGGATACAAGGTATTATATCAATCTTCTTGTATCTGATGAGGCTTACTCTGTGACCTACTATATGATCAATTTTTTAGAAGGTTCCATGAGATGCTGAGAAGAAATTATAATCATTTGTGTTTTGGTGAATAGTTCTGTAGATATCTGTTAGATCCATTTGATTCATGACATCAGTTAGTGTCATTATTTCTCGGTTTAGTTTCTGTTTCCTTGACCTATCCTTTGGTGAAAGTGGGATGATGAAGTATCTACTATTAATGTGTGGAGATCAATGTGGGTTTTAAATTTTGTTAATATTTCTTTTACAAATGTGGGTACCCTTGTATTGGGGGCATAGATGTTCAGAATTGTGATGTCCATCTTGGTTGAATTTACCTTTGATAAGTATGAAGTATCCTTCCTCATCTCTTTTGATTGATTTTGGTTGAAAGTCTATTTTATTAGATATTAAAATAGATACATCAGCTTGCTTCTTGTGTCTGTTTGCTTGGAAGACCTTTTTCTAGCCTTTTACCCTGAGATAATGTCTATTACTGAGGCTTTGTGGCTGAGATGTGTCTCTTGAATGTGGAAGAATGTTGGGTCTTATTTTTGCATCCATTCAGTTAGTCTGTGTCTTTTTATTGGAGAATTGAAACCATTGATGTTGAGAGATATTAATGGCCAGTGACTGTTAAATCCCTTGATTTTGATGTTGGCTGAACTAGAGTGTTTGTGTGGTTATATTTTGCAACAGTGAAGTTATCTATTTCCTGTGTTGTTTTGGTTGTAGTTTGTCACTTTGGGCTTGAGTTTTCCTTCTAGTAACTTCTGTATGTCTGGATTTGTGGATAGGTACTATTTGAATTTGTTTTTTCCATGGAATATCTTGTTTTCTCCATCAATGGTTATTGAAAGTTTCACTGGGTATAGTAGTATGGACTGGCATCTTAGGGTTTGGAGGGCCTCTGCCCAGGTTCTTCTGGCTTTTATGGTCTCTGCTGAAAAGTTGGGTATAATTCTGATAGGTTTGCCATTATATGTTACTTGACCTTTTTCCCTTGCTGCTTTTAATATTTTTTCTTTGTTCTGTACATTTTGTGTTTTGGTTATTATGTCGTGGGATGATTTTCTTTTCTGGTCTATTCTATTTGGTGTTCTATAGGCCTCGTATGTTTATATGCATCTCCTTCATTAAATTGGGGAAATTTTCTTTTATGATTTTGTTGAAAATATTTCCTGGGCCTTTGAGCTGTGTGTCTTCTCTTTCCTCAATTCCTATTATCCTCAGGTTTCATCTTTTCATGGTGTCCTTGATTTCTTGGATGTTTTCTGCCAGGAATTTTTCAGATTTAACATTTTCTTTGATGAGTGCATCAAATTCTTCAATTGTGTCCTCTATTTCTGGGATTCTTTCTCTATATCTTCAATTCTGTTAGAGAAGCTTACCTCTGCATTTCCTGCTTTCTTCTCTGAGTTGTCTCATTCCAGTCTTTCTTCTGTCAGTGTTTTTTATCAGTTTCCATTTTCATCTTCAGATCTTGAACTATTTTTTTTATTTCCTTCATATGATTGTTTGTATTTTCCTGAATTTCATCCAGTGATTTCTTCATTTCCTCTCTATAGGCCTCTATAATGTCCTAAATCTGTTTGGCTGCATCTTCCTGCATTTGTTTATGTATTTTATGTGTTTGTTTCCTCCATTATCATCTTCATTACTAAGGATTTGAGGTCATTTTCTTGTGCTTCAGTTGTGTTTGAAATTCCACGGTTGAATTCTTTGAGATAACTGGGATCTGGAGGTGCCATATTGTTTTGGTTTTGTTGTTTGTGTTTTCATACTGGCTTTTAGTCATCTTGCTGTCTATGATGTTGGGAGGTAGTTTCTGGTGTCCTTCACTGGTCATTGAGAGTAGTTCATTGGAGAGTGTCTATAGGTAGAGTATCCTTACCTGTGTGGATCAGGGAACCCTTCCATGGATCAGGCAAGTGACCTTGTTTCAGCTCGAGGGTACTTGGCTCTACACTCTGGGCTTTCCACTGGGTCAGCAGAGGCTGGTGCTGATGCACTGCAGCCCAAGGGTCAGTTTGAGGTAGTGTCGGTATAGCCAGTTATCCTGCCTTTGTCTGGCCTTTGAAAACCCTGCCTTTGGCCACTGAGGCACTGGGGATTTGGGGGCCTAGGCTCAGTACACTCAAGAGTGCCAGAACCCCCACTGGCTTGTGGGGGTTGGTTAGGCTTCTGCCTGATCCTTCCAGGCCATGGTGTCTTGGTTCAGTCCCACCTGAGAGAGCAGATACTGCTTTCTGGCTTCTGGATGTTGGTTAGGCTTCTGCCCAATCCATTGAGGCTGGTTCATACCTGTAGGAGAGTGCAGGAACCACCACTGGGTTGTGGCAGATGGCTAGCTTCCTCTGTTCAGGCTGGTTCAGTGTCGCTTGAGAGTGCAGGAAAGGCTCCTTGGGTTGGGGTGGTTGGCTAGGTTTCTGCCCAATCCATTCAGGCAATGCTGTCTTAGATCAGTCAACCTGAGAGTGCTGCTATGGACCAGTAGCTGGAAAATGTGTCCACAGCCTCTGGGCCCCTGTGTGGGCCCTGGGTGCCTCCATGGACTGGTGGGATGATCTGAGGTCAGATCTTTCCCAAATCCACATTCTAGTCTCCCCATTGACCAGCAGACACTGATGCTGTTTATCTGTAGCCCACCAATCAGTTAGAGAGGGAGAAAGAAAGAGTGCAGGTACAGCACAGCATGATAGGCTGTGTTGGGCTTTGGATACTCTGCCTGTATGGTTGACCGCCCCTGGAGCTTTCTGTGGACTGGTAGGGCAGTCTGAGGTCAGATACACACATTTTCCTGGGTTCTTCCCAGGCCAGCAGATCCAGACTCTGGTGCTTCACCACCCACCGTTGAGTCCCAGATACCGAGTCTGTGATATAGAGCAAAGCTGCAGCTCACAGGAGGGAATGGGTCCAGACTCTGGGGACTGGTCACCTGTCTTCCATGGGCCAGTTGGATGGCCCGAGGCCAGACCCACCTGTGATCTTCACTGTGTGGATCCCTCTCACCTAGGGCTCTCCAGTTCTTACGATCTGTAGCTTCCAGACAGGTCCCTAGTCTCCATCCTGCAGATCAGATACCATACATGTTTGGCACCATCATCTTGGGTCCTCCAATACTCATTTCTTCTAATTAGAGGTATGAAAAATAAGAAATAAGCACTAAAAATAAGCTATGTTGAATCTATTATGTGAAAATATCTCCAGATGCTCTTTCATGAACTCTGGTGCCCCCAATTTGATCACTTCCTCTTGGTGGGGAGGCCCGGCATGGGCACACAGAGGAAGGAGATTCAGGCCATCCAGATGAGAACTGATAGGCTGTGGTCATATGGTGGGGAAGAAAGTCCCCTTCTGACAGAGATCTAGGGAAGGGGAATAGGGCAGAAGGAAGGTGTGGCTGGGAAGGGGAAGATATAAGCAAGAGGATAACAATGAGATGTAATCTGAATGAATTATAATAAGAAAAAGAAAATAGCTACAGATGAACTCTCATAGAGGAAACTTTTAGCTTACAGTATATGAACAGCAATCTTATTTTCTATTGTTAGATTTATTTCCAAAGAGCTGGGCTAATTCATGTCCCTAATATCAGTGCCTGTTCTTGACAAATGAATCTTGCACAGGGTCAGGTGCTGTGAAGTGGGGTTAGGGGTTGGGGGTTGGGGTGAGTGGCATCTTCTTGTTTACTGTTTATTATCAGTTGAGCTTAGAATCTTTTCTCCTGTTTCTTAGCCACTTGTGATTCCAATTCAGTTCTGCACCTTTGCCTGGTTTTCTACAGTGTTTTCCTCTTCTTAGTTATTTGAAGAATCTCTTTAAATAGTTGGAGTTATTAAATAATAGAGCTACTGGCTGCAAGTACCTGCTCCAGGCCTGATTTGACCTTTAACGTTGACTATACTGTGCATTTTGAAAACGTCTTACATTTTGTAAATCATTCACTGTATCAGTTGTGTCTTTGAGGTTTGGGCTCTCACATACTTTGTCTAGAAATTTCTACTTGATCCCTAGTGAGTAAAGACATGTGTCTATATTTTCTTTGAAAGCTGTGAAAGTTCTGAGTTTTTATAAATGAGTTTTAGTTAGTATTATTTGCTACTGTTCATGGTTTAAAACATTCTTTTTCTTGTCTGGTAGGTCTCCAACTATCTCAGTAGTGGATTTTTTTTGGCAGTCTGTGTGATGGATGTGCAAAACCAGTGGTTCCATAAAAAGGACAGTGCCATATGCAATCTTCTGCTTGATTCCTGCATGTATAAGCTTGAATTAATCATTTGTGGCAAGAAAGCATTAAGTATATCATAAAGTGTTACAATGGATCTTTACACATTTTTCCTCTTTAAAAGCATTCTATCTACTCATGAGATTTTCTCCTTTTTTTATACTTTTATTTTATTACACATGTATAAAACAAACTACATACAGCAGGGAGAACCATGTGACAATCATGAGAATAATGAGTTCTATATATGTTACATTCATAGTGACTTGACCATCTGCATTCGTCTTGTTTGAAGTAAATGTTTTTCCTGTCTTATTGGGTCTAGATTTGCAAATGAGATTCAATATCTATTTTATCTCAACTCTAATAGCGTAACTTCTTTATTTTGATCTAAAACGATCTTGTCAACTAACCAGCTAAACTTGGTTATAAAACTATACTATCTTGTCTTCAATGTCCTTCAGAGATTTGAGAAGGAATAAAACTTCAATTCCTGAGTGAATCAGCAGTGTGGGTTAGCAGCTTCCAAAATGTACAAATTGACTTAAGACAGTTTACTGCCTGACCAGTCACCCAATACACTTTATAACACTGGAGCCTCATCTTCAGCTTTCTGAATATTTCTGCCAGACTTGTTCGCAGGGCAGGAACTACTGAGGACTTGCTTAGCCTGACTTGGCAGAGTGCAGCCGTCGACTCTGCTGCATCTAAATTGCCCATTTTTAGGCAGATTCTGTTAGTGGCAGGAACGAGGACATTTTGCCCAGTGGTTATTTTGTCACCTTTGAAGCCATGTCCATAAGGAGGTTCTTTGATGCTCATCATCTTCTTTGAGGTCAGCTGGGTATTGTCAGGAGTTAACTTGTCTTGTCGAAGAAATTTAGGATTGTAAGAACAACTTTAAAGAGATTTTGCTCCTTTATACATCAAGCTCCATAACATTTCTATTGGCATCTTACTCACATACATTGGCAATATCGTCATAACTCTATGTCTTCTAATTCATAGCTACCATACAATGCTTTATTTCTTCACATAGTATTTTATACGTTTTGGTCATTTTCCTTGTATTTGATAAAAATTATTTTATAAAGTTGATATTTTTCACTATTATCTTTTTATGAAGAGGCTAAAATTTTTGGATGCTACTTATTTTTATTTTGTATTAATTAAATGTTCATAGTATATGTTCACTCTACTGCAACATAAATATTTTTGAAGCTGTGAAAGTTTTAATTTTATAAATGATTTTTAGTATTATTTGCTAACAAGTATCTTTGCATACAAGTATATATTCCCCTCCAGAAACTCTGACTTGTCCTTTCTCTCCCTCTAGTTAGCCCTCTTCCTTCTCCTAGACAGTTCTGTTTATACTTTTATGTCACATATACATACATTAGCTTAAATATCTATAAAAAGCCTGGGACTCACATATAAAGAACCATATACAAATTTTTTTTCTTTCTGAGATTGGCTTACTTTACTTAATATGATTATTTCTAGTTGTGGATGTGATTTTAAACTTAGGTTACCCTTGCTCACAATTTGTTTTGTGATTTTCAAGACAGGATTTCTCTGTGTAGCCTTGGCTGACTTGGATTCACTTTGTAGACCAGGCTGGCCTTGAACTCACAGAGATGTGCCTGCCTCTGCCTCACCGAGTGCTGGGACTACAGGTGTGTACCACCACATCCACTTAAAAATTTTAATTAATAAAAAAAAAATTAATTTGTTTATAGTGACAGACAGTGGTTCCCTATTCTTTTACTTTATTTGAGTTGTTTTATTTAAACTTTATTGAAAGACCATAGAACTGATAAGTCTTGCAATAGTGTCAAATTTGAGTTATCACAGACGTTCAGAGGATATACAAAGAGAAGATAGCTTAGCAAGTAGAGCAGTAGAGAACACTGTGGTCTTTTTGTACAAAGAAAGATTTGACCAAATATTATGTTGCCTCCTAAAATTCACTAAAATCATGATGTCAACAAACAAAAAGAAAGCTATGAAGACACCTCAGTGCAGCATCAATATTTATCAGTGAAGCAAACAAAGTTGTACATTACATCTATAATATGTACATCATTTTTAAATTTATGGAAGAAAACTGTTTTGCCATCTACTGAAGAGAAATAAATTGAAAAAAATTCTCATTACATACTACCAAACTAAAATTGTTCAGTGTTGCCACTAACAATTCAGAGTTTTAAAATCAAATTTAAAGTAGTCAGTAAGATGGAAGATTTTATTTTTGTGTATTAAAATGTTTAATTAATTTAGGTTCACATTTCATTGAACCTAAGTAAAGTCAAGTGCCCAATTCTTTTAAAGCACCATTTAACCATTGACTCCCTTCATGTTTTATGTTTTGTGTTTATTTTTTTTAGCTAGACTTCTCACTTTTTAAAAAATTGTTTTATTGTGCCTTTGAGGATATATAATACAATGTTGAGCACAAACTAGAGTAGAAAGCTTTCTTCTCTTTTTCCTGAGCTCACTATTAATATTATTATTCTCATGTATTGTTGACTGATGCTGATTTTCAATTAGTGTCTTCAGTAATGTTAAGAAAATTTCTATTCATTAGAATAACACATTTTTCTAACAATTAAAAATCACATGTATTTGATTTTGCTGCTTGTATCAACTGAAATAATCATTTAATTTTTCTGCTTTAATTTGTCAATGTAGCATCTTTCTTTGATCGATTATTTTGGCATATCAGTTATCTTTTGATTCCCAGAATAAATAGAATGTGTTGTGCCTGGAGAGGTATGGGAAGGATGTGGCAATAATCAGAGAGGAATAGTCCAGAGGGATCAACAAGTGTAGAGGTTTTGAGAGAGTGGAGGTGTTTAGTCAATTAGGATGATGGCTGTGTGACATTATTTGATGCAGCTCTGCTCCAGGTAAGCCAAGAATGAACCTGGGCACTGATGAACGTGGACACACTCCATGTACACCAAGAGGCCTAGGCTGTTCTTCCCGTGCTCAAAGTGGAAGGCAGAAAGATGGAAACACAGAGTGGGATGCAAGTAATACGCTTGAAGAGATCAGAGAAGGGCAAATGCTATATGTGGGGCTAAAGGCAGAACATTCTCTATGTGCCTTTGGGAGAGGCAAACCTGTCTATTAAGTTGCAAGTTGTACACAGACTGGGACTTTGGCATTACTAGCTTCATTCAGGGGTTTGTAAACCTCTGTCTTCACTCTTCTCTGGCTCCTGGGCCATTGGACTTTGAATTGTTAAGACATTTGGTTACGTCAGTCAGTGTTTCAACCCCATCTTTTGTGAAGAAAGCAACATGGAACCTTTTATAAAGGAATCCATATTAACTTTGAGTATATCACAGGCCTCCCTAGCAAAGAAATCATACTTTCCAACCCTTACCGGCAAACAACACAGTAATAAAACACTGGGCTTATATTTTCTCTGTCTCGGTCTCTCTCTTTCTGTGTGTGTCTCCCTCTTTCTGTCTATGTCTCTTCCTCTCTCTCTCTCTCTCTCTCTCTCTCTCTCTCTCTCTCCCCTCTTTCTCTCCATTTTTAAGCACATAGATTAACTTGCAAGTTACTTTGCATAATTATTCTGGCTGTTTGGCCAGAATGATCATCTGATGGGTCATGGTCATCTGATGGGTATACTTCCAGAGCGGCTGCATTGCCTTAGGAAGCAACATCTCAGGATGCATATATGTCTATAATATCTATTGACATATATGTCTATTGACATCTTAAATTTGCTTTGCCTTGATACCATCAGGTGTACATTTCCAGGGGTAGTGTATGATTCTTGTTTCAAAATAACCATCTGCCCAAGGAAGCATTTATCTTGGGGATTCTTTTTTGAAGTTAATGTTTTCAGATACATTTTCAATTAATTCTGTTTCTGAAAAGTTTATTGAGATACTCAGTACAAGTGTGTTGTATAGATTAGCACGCATGTCTATCATGAGTTACGAGGAACCAGACTGAAATGTACTTGAAATAAATTGTTAAAATATTTAAACTGTTCAAATTGATGTGGTATTTTAGAATGATAAACTGTCCTTGCTACATTGAATATTCTTTGACATGTGCATGGGGAATGTGATATTAAAGGCAGGGAGTTGTCTGGTCGTGAAAAAATAGTAGGGACACATTTAACCTCACTTACAGTGACTTTTAAAGAAATGAACCATTAAAAACAATTATCCTTCCTTCCTCATTCATAACTCATGCCCATTACCTATCTTTACTCCTTCCTCTTCCCACAGTATTTAGACTTTTTATTCATTTTTCTAAATTGTACTGATATGTACATTTGTTTACATGTATACATGTATTTATCTAGTTTCCACATATGATGGAGATAAAGCAATTTATTTATTTTTCCTTTCTGTCTTTGTGTGATCTTGATTAATAGTTTTGTGTGTGGTGGTTTTTATTTGCAAGTTCTATAATAAAATTTATAAATATTTATCTGGGGCCTGGACCAGGCTTGCATTTGGGTTTCATTACTTCCTAAATGCATGAGCTTAAACAATTATTTACCTTATCTATTTTATATTCCCTGTCTCTGAAATGGGTATGGAACCTTTCATGACAAATGCATTAAAACATCTAAAGCTCTTAGAACCATTCTTGGCTAATTATAAGCATTTGATAAGCATTATTAATCCATTCTTCAATTGAGGGACATCTCAGTTGTTTCCAGGTCCTGGCTATTACGAATAAGGCTGCTATGAACATAGTTGCACAGATGTCTTTATTGCATGATGGGGCATCTTTTGGGTATATACCCAGGAGTGGTATAGTTGGGTCTTGGGGTAGAGCTACTCCCAATTTTCTGAGAAAGCGCCATATTCCTTTTCAGAGTGGTTGAACAAGTTTGCACTCCCACCAGCAGTGGAGAAGTGTTCCCCTTTCGCCACATCCTCTCCAGCATGTGTTGTCATTTGATTTATTGATCTTTGCTAATCAGATAGGTGTAAGATGGAATCTCAAGGTCGTTTTGGTTTGCATTTCCCTGATGAGTAGGGATGTTGAGCATTTCTTTAAGTGTTTCTCAGCCATTCGATATTCTTCTTTTGAGAATTCTCTGTTTAGTTCTCTACCCCATTTTTTAATTGGGTTGTTTGGTTTGGTAGTGTTTAATTTCTTGAATTCTTTATATACTTTAGATATCAGCCCTTTGTCAGATGTAGGGTTGGTAAAGATTTTTTTCCCAATCTGTGGGCTGTCACTTTGTTCTGCTGACAGTGTCTTCTGCCTTGCAGAAGCTTCCGAGCCTCATAAGGTCCCATTTATTGATTGTTGATCTTAGAGCCTGAGATGTTGGTGTTCTGTTCAGGAAGTTGTCTCCTGTGCCAATGAGTTCTAGGGTCTTACCCACTTTTTCTTCTAACACATTTAGTGTGTCTGGTTTTGTGTTGAGGTCTTTAATCCACTTGGACTTTAGTTTCATGTAGGATGATAAATATGCATCTATTTGCTTTTTTTACATGTAGACATCCAGTTGGACCAGCACCATTTGTTGAAGATGCTTTCTTTTTTCCATTGTATTGTTTTGGCTTCTTTGTCAAAAATCAAATGACCATACATGTGTGGATGTATATCTGGGTCCTCAGTCCGATTCCACTGGTCAACTGGCCTATTTCTATACCAGTACCATGCTATTTTTATTACTGTTGCTCTATAGTACAGCTTGAGATCTGGGATGGAGATTCCTCCGGTAGATCTTTTATTGTATAGGATTGATTTAGCTATCCTGGGTTTTTTGTTTTTCCATATGAAGTTGAGGATTGATCTTTCCAGTTCTGTAAAATATTGTATGGGTATTTTGACAGAGAATACATTAAATCTGTAGATTGCTTTTGGTAGCATGGCCATTTTTATTATATTGATTCTCCCAATCCATGAGCATGGGAGATCTTTCTGTTTTCTTCCTCCTCTTCAATTTCTTTCTGTAGAGACTTGAAGTTTTTTTCATAAAGGTCTTTCACTTGCTTGGTTAGATTTATACCCAGATATTTTATATTGTTTGAGGTTATTGTGAGGGGAATGGTTTCCCTAATTTCTTTCTCTGCCCTTTTGTCTTCTGTATACAGGAAGGCTACTGACTTTTTCGTGTTAATTTTGTATCTGCCACTTTGCTGAAGCTATTTATCAGCTGTAGGAGTTCTTTGGTTGACTTTTGGGGATCGCTGATGTATATTATCATATCATCTGCAAATAGTGAAACTCTAACTTCTTCCTTCCCTATATGTATCCTCTTGATCTCCTTTAGCTGTCTTATTGCTCCAGCTAGGACTTAGAGTACTATATTGAAGAGCAATGGAGAGAGTGGGCAGCCTTGTCGCGTCTAAGTTTTTGAATGTCTCTTATATTTGATTTGCACTTCTTACAGAGGCACATACTGAGATACAGAGGTATACGGTTCCCACTGGAAGTAGAAGAGAGTTACAAGGCAGTGTCGGAAGCATTTGTCTTAGCACCACTCCTCATCTGGGCAGCCAACGTCTTCCTTCTAGCAGGAGGTGCCAGGTAATATTAAACCATGTTAATTCTGTAACTGTACAGGTGATGCGCTCACTATTAGTTTGCAGATCTACTGGAAGTTGCAATAACGGCAGCAGAACTTGGATTAAATTTTTACTTTAAGCAGGATTAACCTCAGTGGTAAATCCTGAATAATTTCAAGTAGCCCGTTCTCCATATCATTTGAGCAACAATACATTGCTGCTTTGACACAACCCATTAAGCCATGTGCACAGGTGTGAAGCTCAGAGTCAGGAGTCAAGGCTCTAAAGCTCGGGACCCCTGTCATCCTTTGCTGCCTTGTCCTATTTTTGTCACTATCTTTTGACACAAAACTCTATTCTCATTTTTCTTCCTTCCTCCACACTTGATAGTCTGTACCACATTATTCACTGTGCCTTTGAACCAAATGTATTACTACACATTACTAAATAATGGATATGTTGGCTCATAGAATAAAATGTTAAAATAGCAATAGACCAAACAAAATTCCAGCAGGCAATAAATATCTTAAGTCAAATTCATGAAAGTGAGTAGATTTTGCTTGATAACAACTTAAATAAAATTATCCAGCTTTAGATAATTATACTTTTAAAATAAATTTGTAAGGGTATATTTCTGTGAGAGCAGATGTGCTTTTAGACTCTGTTAGTGTTCATGGAGGTCCCAGGTCAAAGAAACCAACCCTGCTCAGTGTACCCTTGGCTCCCCTTCAAAACGGGTCCCGATAAACAGGATTTCAGGTACAGGAAGCTACCAGAACACAAGCCCCATGACTAAAGAGGCTAGAGGGCGATTATCTGGTGTGTGCTTGTGTGACTGTGTTCACAGTGTTTGAGTTTCCATGCGGGGAAGGAGGCCTCAGTCAAGAGCAGCAACCGAGGAGCTTCTCGCCAGGGACTGGGGGCTTGCTTCCTGTTCCTGGTGCTGCCTGAGCATCCCAGAGCCAATCAAATCAGAAGAAAGGCATGAGACCTGCACAGGCACCTCGACTTTAAATGGAACACCAGGAAAGGCTGTGGCTGCCAAGGAATACTTTTGCTCAGTAAACTATTCGAGACTGCTATGAATTCCTCAATGCAATCATTTTATCATCTAATTCCAAGGACACTGCACGTCACTCCACTTACAGTGACTTTTGAAACAGTCTTATGATTTAAGGAAATGACTCAGTTTCTTTCAAGATAAGAAGCCCCTCCAAGAACTGTTGAGAGTACTGCCTCAGGCTAGCCACAATGCAGCTGTGCCAGAAAAACAGTCCAGGGTGAAGGTGTATACATGGGTTTACATAGATACGGTTAGTTAATACTGTCTTAGCAGGCAGGCAAAGGCAAACAGCACCACTTCAGTGACAATTTAATAAAGTATATATGCATTTTAATTACAAAAATCCCCAACAGATCCCCACATCGAGAAATGTAAATTTGTAAGTAAATATATGTTCTTTGCAATTTGTTGTTGTTGTTGTTGTTACAAATACTACTTCTCCCAGCATGCCTCTGCAGGCATCCTTAAATGCACGTGTAATTTTTTTTTTAGGTTACTGTCTCAGCAGTGGAATTAGCCAAATGTATCATTCCAGGTGTCCCGTAGATTACCTCCTTCTGAGTTCTCCGTGGCTTATATGCCTACAAGCACTCACTAAACACCTCTTCCCCAGAGTGCCATCCGTCTTTTAAAATCTTGCCAGTTGGATACGCTTGACATGCAATCTTCCCGTTGTTTTAATTGTATTTCTTGATTACTTGTGAGAATCAATATATTTTGTTAGGCTCATTGATTATTTTGCCTTGGCTTTGTGGATTGCCCACTTTCCTAATGGACTGCTACCTTTCGCTTTAGTTTAGAGAAAGCTGCCGCAGATAGCATTTGTGGGCCACTCAAACCCACGCAGATTTCTTCCGGTTGACCACAGATGAGGGTTTTGTGTTTTTTTTTTTTTTTTTTTTTTTATTCTCAGCACACCAGCATTTATCTCGGTGCGGAAAGGTGACGCAGGGGCTTCCATAGTAGCTTTGCTTGTATGCGAGAAGAGTTGGACATGTGCAGGAGGAGGGCAGTGGGGTCCTAACCAGAAGCTGAACGGTGACCTTCCTTAACCTCGAAGCGGCGGTGAGGGTGCAGTACTCAGTGGTTGTCCAGTGTGGGTGCAACTGCCTCCGCCATCGCAGGCACTCGCAGACCTCCCTTCCGTTTCTTCCTCTTCTGCCTTACTCACCTGCCCTTTCTACTTCCCTTCAGATCACCCCTAAAACAATTTTCATACCAATCCGTGTCTCAGGATCAGACTTAGTGAATGCCACGTGGGACAAACACTTCGCCCATTAAAGATATTTTTTTTTCTCTCTGTCTTAAAACTGGAAATATTTACCACAGTTGCTTTCGTTATTTTCCTTTTGAAATGTGGGCATTGTTATGCAGCTTTTTCTGTGGACTGAAGTCTGTTTGTTTTTCTCTTTGTTCTCAACTCCTGTTTTTCTCACATGCTTATTCCATTTACTGCCCATACGGTGTTCATATTTGTTTCTTTCTTTGCTTTCCAATTGAAATCCTTACATTTTCTCTGCTTATGCTGTACTAAAGGAGGTTTTTAGGTGAAAGGTTGTTGAGTTTTCATCAGATTTGAGAAATTGTCAGGTATTATTTCTTCAAGTAATTTTTTGCCCGCTCCCCCCTGCAACTCTTACTGCCCAATTTAGATTGGCTAAAACTGTTCTACAGATCTATGGTGCGTTCTTCCCTTCAAATATATTTTTCTTGAGCCAGACTTGGCAGTTCATGCCTGTAATTTCACCATTCTGTGGTCTCAGATATGGGGTCTCAGATAAGGGAAACCCAGTGAGTTTAAGGCTAGCCTGGGCTACATAGTGATTCCTTGACTATAGAATGAGACACTGTCTTTTAAGCTTCATTTTGAAAAGTCTCCTTTTTTTTTTTTTAGGTTTCTTAGCCCATTGGTTCTTTATTTTTGTGTAGGGTGTATGTGCGTGTGTGTGTGGTGTGTATTTAGGGTATGTGAGCCTCTACCCACCTTCCCTACTCCCCAGTGTAGGTTGCAGATGTGTGCTGAGGAAGTGGCCTGTCTGCTGATGCTGGGATCAGAACCCAGGTCCCAGCTTCCCCATTCCCCAGTATAGGTTGCGGATGCGTGCTGCGGAAATGGCCTGTCTGTGGATGCTGGGATGCGAACCCCATTCCTTGTGCTTGTGTAGCGGATGTTTTACCAGATGCACCATCTCCCAGCTCCTCTTTGACCTTTTCTATTTCTAGCCTGCCAATTCTTTCCTGTGTTCTTGACGTTAAATACTGCAATTTTACTCTTTAGACATTTTAAATTACTGTTTATTTGTATTATATAATTTAACTTTAAAATAGTTTGATTTTTGTATCTTAAAATATTTTTATTTCTTTTTGCCTGTTTTCATCCATCCTCTTTAACATATTGAGTCAATTTATAAGTTGCCTTGATACCTATGGTGATTACCTTTATCAGTCCTATAATTTCTATGTCAGTTTCCACTGGTAGCTTTTAATAATCAGGTTTGGACCACATGTTTGTTATTCTTTGTATGCCTTTTAATATTCAGCAGTATCATAATTTGGATGTCAAACATGGTTAATTTGGATGGAATGACATGCACTGTAATGTTTGCACTCTTAGATATTGAATTTTAAAAAAATGATTTATTTAAAAATATATTTCCTCATGCTGTAGGTAAGTTCTAGGGACTAACTAGGTACTTTGAAAGATTCAGAGTACTCAGTGTGACGATCCAGATCAGTCTTCTACATTACTGTTAACTTGGCCACCACTGGAATGACACTGAGGATGCTAAGACACCATGTCTTATGACTACCGTAGGTGAAGATAAAGATGCTCCTAACCTTGGGGCAGCTGTGTGACCTTTTTTTTGTGTTCCTCAGCCAAGCAGTGTGTGGATCTGCATGGCTCTTGCCTCCTACATCTTCTTTACTCCTACTTTGTGCAACACACAGTAGGTGCTTTGCATTTTCCAAACTGTATTCTGCACTTTCAGTTCAGCGAACAGATGCAATCTGTATCTGCTTGGTTTCCTGCTCTGTGATATATGGCTTGCAGACTCCAGGCAGCAAGCTGGTACATTCAAAGGGCATTTTGTTTCCTTTCTTTCAGAACCACAGCCTTGTGCTCCCTTTAGACCAGACTGAGACCCCTGTTTCTCATGTGCTGTTCTGTTTTCTGGTTGCTTATTAGAGCAGGTTAAATGTGGCTCTGGTTATTCTATTTTCTGCCAGGATCAATTGTTTTTGGTGACATTTGGCACCTTTCTCTTGTTTAGTTCAACCCTTTGACTGTTAGGAGGATGGATGGGGAGAAGGTCAATAACTCACAAGGGGCAGCACATGAAAGCAGAAGAGATGGGGCATGTCTGAGCGGGGAATGGTTTTATACAGGGTACGGAAGAGGCTCTTCAACAGCAACTGTTCTTGGAATGATGGCTGGACCTTGTTACATGTGTGTGTCCTGTCACTAGCCCACCAGCTGCGCTTATTAAAGGTCTCTAGGTAACAGCCATCAGCCTGGGAGAAGTGGGGTTGACATATCCCTCAGTTAAGAGATATTTGAATCCCAGGAATAGCCACTTGTGCTATTCTCTCAGCACTGAGCTAACGAGATTTTTTTTTCCTCTATTCTAAACACTTCATTTTCTGCCTCTCTTCACAAGTAAGAGAAGTTACAGGTTGAGGAGCTGGCTAATGATTCTGTTCCACATCAGCGAACTACCTCAGAGGAGACAAAAATGCTGCAGACCGCGATTACTTATCCAAAGAGTATATGGAGTTTTACAAATACATTTTTAGTGCCTGGATGAATCTGTTGATACAATCATTACTTTAATCTCCTTTCTCGTCTCAGTAAGAAGTCGGCTGGCATGTTCTACATCACACAATACAGCAAGTTGCACAGAGATTGTAAAGACTACGGTTTTTAGGATTGACCCACTGGTGGAAGGAAAGGAAACACTGCACAGTGCTTTTCATTAAAAATTTAAAGTAATGTCTTGCAAATCACACGTACAGAGACACATACAAAGCAGAAGCACATAGTTTAATAAGTACTAGAGGGAATATGTGTGCTTCTATGACCTAGTTCAGCAAGTATGACCCTACTGCGATCTGTCAGGACCCCAGTGTATGCGTTGGTCCTTACCACCCACTCCATCTCCTGCAAATGTCTGTACTCTGGCTTGGGAAATAGCTATTTACCATGCTTTAAAAAACATCATCTCTCTTTTTAATAACCCAGAAAGAGTGTGCAATGGTTTGAGAACACATGTGATTGTAAAATATACAACAATGATATTTCTAACTATAAGAACCATGAAGTTGGAAAAGGCAATTTTACTGTTCTAAGCTCTTTGTATTTCTATATCTTAATAAATCATAACTTTAAGAAGTAAAAAAGTCATATCACAAACACTGCATGGATAAACAACAAAATCTGTTTTAAGTATTTTGAACTTTTATTACTTTAAATTCTAGAATTAAAACTACACTATGTCTCCCTGTGTGCCCAATACTATACTTATAATATATATATATATATATATATATATATATATTTCCTCTTTCTATCAGTTTATTATGCTGCATTCCCAGATGCCATGCTTATTTATTTATTTATTCACTTCACTGATGCTGTATACCTGGGAATTTTCATTTTGGTAGGATGAAGAATTCTAGACAAACGTCTGAAATGCTTTCTCCAGGGTAGATGCCTACTTATCTATGGGTGTATACTATTATCTCATTGTACTTATTTAAATTTTGTATTCCCAGCTAACCACCATGGCCATGAGCCTTTTTAAAATATATATATGTTGGCATTTAATACTCGTGTATTAACATGGCTTTTCAAACGTATTGTTATTCTAAAGTTGTGTGTGCATTTGGAACATATGCCCGAATGGTAGACTTTCTTTCCATTCTATGTACTGTGTTCTCTCCCCTGCTCATTCTCTCTCTGTCTCTGTCTCTGTCTCTGTCTCTGTCTCTGTCTCTCTCTGTCTCTCCCTCTCTCTCTCTCTCTCTCTCTCTCTCTCTCTCTCTCTCTCTCTGTGTTTGATTAATAAAAATTCCTAGTATGTTGTAGTTAATCTTGTCCATAATAATCGGAGAGTTTTGTGATGTAGATAGTTTTTTCTACCCTAAAGTCACACAGATATTCTATTATTATAGTTTTAGGCCTTTATTCTACTTGAGGTTGATTTTTGTGTGTGGTCTGAAATCATGATCTACTTAGTATTTTTCCCTAATTTCATTTTAAAAAGTCAGCCTTATAGGTTGTCAAATTGCCTTTTAAGCACCCATGTTTATACTCATATATTAGTGCTATGTCCAGCCTCCATGAAAGAAGGTGCAGTAAGTGTGGATAATGCACAGACCCATACTTGGTCATAGTGCTAAGAATAAGTGATAGCGGAGTGTTTGTTCTTAAGTGAGACAGCATCAGTGCTCAGGGAACATCATGGAAGCGGAGGTAGAAAGCATGTAAGACTCAGAAGATGTGGGATATGTGCCAAAGGAATGTCCCCTGACATGGCAGATCCCTTGCATTCAGGAACTCCCTTGCACTCTCTGCCAAAACTGCTTTTCTGCCCAATACCTTTACAAGATTGGGCCTATGAACATTTCAACATAGTTTAGGGAAGAGCCTATGAAGGCCCACCCCTCCCCAAGGGACTGTTGGCAGTTAATGGCTGTTGGTGTTGGGAGTATCATGTTCTTCACTAGTATAACCATGAATAAGTCGCCCTTACTCCTGTATATAACCTCTCACCTAAGCTTGGGAGACTAAAGGTAAAAGAGAGACTTATTAATAAGGGTTTTATCCAGAGAAGGAGTGGCAGTCACTGTTCTATTTCTATGAAGAGACATCATGACCAAGGCAGCTCTTATAAAAGAAAGTATTTAACTGGCACCTTGCTGACAGTTTCAGAGGTTTCCATTATCATGTTGGGGAGCACAGCAGCATGCATGGAGTTGGAACAATAGCTCAGACCTACATTATGATCTGTAGGCAGGGGAGAGAGAGAGAGAGAGAGAGAGAGAGAGAGAGAGAGAGAGAGAGAGAGAGAGAGAGAGAGAGAGAGAGAGAGAGAGAGAGAGAGATACTTCCTTCAACAAGGCCACAGCTCCTAATCCTTCTAATCTTTCCAAGTAGTGCCACTCTCTGGTGTTTAAGCATTCAAATATATGAGCTATTCTTATTCAAACTACCACAGGCAATAAAGAGGGAGGAATAGGGTAAATTTCCCTCTTCTCTTGGCTTCTATATATGTGCTTATGCTTATATTACATCTGTGTCTCTGTGTGTGTGTGTGTATGTGTGTGTGTGCGTGCATGCGTGTGCATGCTTCAAGTGAGAGATGTACACATGAAGTATTATTTATTTCCCAGTAAAAATTTTATCACATAAATTTGTTCCATCTTGAGCAAAATATAATTAAACAACCTGTGAGGTTATTTGTCATACTATTTATTGTCTTCCAGTGTTAACAAAGCTGTAGCCAGCTTCTTTTCATTGGTGATTGCATTCTGTCTCTGATTCTTATTTTCAAACCTTGAAGACTTTTATTCTTTATTTCTTATTAATGTTTATCATGAATAGCATGTAGATAGAGAGAGCATGATGTGGTTTATTTATCACATTCTGAAATATTCTGTTTACTTTTATTTATGTTTATGTAATTATATTTATATAATATTTATTTATATTTTATATAATTATATAATTATACCATTTATTAGAGCACATATTCTACTTTTTATTTCCTGCCTTCCATTCATCTCTTTGTTGAATGTTTTACTTGTTTACTTGCATTTTCTAACTAATTTTCTAGTCTTCCCATGTCTTCCCATAACTGTTTGAAATTTATGTACTCTGTTTCTTTCCTGTTAAGTGATTATACTAGTAATTAAAAATGCATTCTTGAGTTCCCAATGTTTAAATTTAATTGCATACTAAATTGAATTGTATGCTAAATTTAATTGTAAACAAAGCAACTTAGACTACTCTAATTCCATTTCCTCTTCTGACGCACATTACAGTTTTGTATTTTAGTTTTATCTCTTTTATCTTTACTAAGATGGTTTATGCACTCAGCGTCTTCTTTGTTCTTTTTTCTTGGATGCTGCATCTGAGCTTGTCTTCCTTATATTTGAAGTGTGCATTGAAATTTCCTTAAGTGCACATGTGCTAGTAATTTATTCTTTCACTGTTTTGTATGCAAAATTATTTATTTTGCCAATGTTTGTGAAAGGTGCAGAATTCTGGGTGCCAGAACTCATAGCAATCTAGTTCCCCATGGTTCCACTGTTGCTAGAGCCAGAGTTGTCAGATGAGCAGTCCTAGGTTGCATGGTGATCTTTAGTCTGGCTGATCCAAGATTTTCTGTTTGGTTTTATCACTTTGTATCTTAAATTTATTGTGCCGTGTGTGTGTGTGTGTGTGTGTGTGTGTGTGTGTGTGTGTGTGTGTACACAGATGTGCATTTGGGTATATGTGTGTGCATCCAGAAGCCAGAGGATAACCCTTCATGTAATTCTCAACAGCTTAACAGCTGTCCTTTTTTTTTTTTTTCTTTCTAAGACTGCTAGTCTTGCTGGCTAATGAGTCTAGGTACCTTCCCATCACTACTTCCCTAGTGTTAGGGAACACATCACCAATCCAAAGATTTTTACACTGGTTTTAGGGATTGAGTTCAGATTCACATGTTGTTTATTCTTTGTGGACTGTCCATCCATTGTATTATCTTTTATGTTGTTAGCTATAAATATTTCAAATTGGCTTTACAAATATTGTCCATGATAACATTAGATTCCAATTCCTAGACATTTCTGTTGTTTTGGCATTTCTGTCTTGAAACTAAGAAGTTATATTTGTGCTCATCGACCCGAGAAGGGCAGCACTTAAGGCCCTAGCCCTCCCCAAGGATGTAGCAGCAGTGGATGGTCTATGAGGGGGTTCTTCAGTAGTGCCCATGTTTCTGTCGGTAACTGTTCGCCTATGCTGTAAGTAGCCCTTATTCAGTGTGCTGCCTTACTGAGTGACGCCTGCATAGGACTGTGGTCTATCACTGATAGCCTGTCCAGGATGAATTGATGTTTGTCACATATCCCAGGAAAGGTTTATACAGAAACATTTTTAACATTATATAACACAGACAAGTTGTCCGATGGAAATTAAGTGTTGGTTGTGTCGCATAGCCTACAAAAACATTTTACTCACAAGTATATATTCCTGAGACCTAAACTCAGTTTCTTTAGAAGGAATGTGTGAGCCATTAATGGCTGAACTATTTCTCCATTTCCAATTTTTCTGTGTTGGTTAGGATTTCTTTTCCTTTAATAAATTTTCATGACCAAAACCAACTTGGAAACAAAAGAATTTTTTCATTTTACAGCTTAAGTTTATCCCTCAGGGATGTCAGAGCAACAATTCAAGTCAGGAACCTGGTGGTGAGAACTGATGCAAATACAATGGAGAAGTACAACTTATTGGCTTGTTCCTCATGGCTTACTTTCCTTTACCATCAAGATCACAAGCCCAGAGATGGCACTCATTACAGTGAGTTGAAACCAACTGTATCAACAACCAATCAAGGAAATCCACTACAGGCTTGACCACCAGCCAATCTGTTGAAAGAGTTTTTTCAGTTGAGGTTTCTTCTTCCCAACTGACTCGAGATTGTATTGAGTTGACATAAAACTAGCTTGCACAGTTGACCTAGTCTCAACCTGACATACAAAATACCACTATTCAATTAAAAATTTTCCTTCTTCAATTGTTCCCTGGCATGGTAATATAAACATCACAATATGAAGCAGTTCAATTTTTTTAAGTCCCACAGTCTTTGTATCAGTAGAGTATCCAGAGCTTCTCTAAAATATAGACTCTGTAAAATGCCAAAGTCTTTCTGAAACTACAAAGTCTTTCAACCATAGCCTCTTGTAATATCAAAAAATGTTAAATACTTTCTTATTCCAACAAGAAAGAACCAGGGCACAGTCATAATCTGAACAAAGCAAAACTAAATTCTAACTGTCTGAATAACTCAGTGTCCAATGTCTGGGATTCATTCACAATATTCTAGGCTCTCAAGGGCTTTGACAGTCACACATCCTTGGCTCTGCCACACATAGCACAGCAGCTTGTCTCCTGGGCTCAGGCCTGCTCCACTTCAGGGATATTGCTGTCTTTGGTGGTCATACTCCTCTGTAGTGTTGGGATATCCTGCTACAGCTGCCTGTACCTTCACTGATATCTAGTCTAGAACTTTTTTCTGACCCTGGCACATGGTGCCAACTTTAAATTCTCTCCATGATCCCCTCAGTCCTGGAATTTCTAGAGCAACTGAAGCTACACTTTCATCAATGGCCTTTACTGGCCTATCACTGGCCTAAGCTTCAGCTGCTCTCAATGACCCCTTTAGGTCTTCAAAGCCACTACCAGCTAGATGACTCGGACCCTATCAAGTTCATCTGTCAGCATGAGATGCAGCTTTGGTCCCTTCTAGACCACAGGTTTCTTGTGCTCACCCAAAGGAAACACTCCCAGGAGATTTCACCTCAGTGATGCTGCTCTTTTCTTAAACATGGCTAAGATCTCAGCCCTAGATAACTTGCACCTATTGTCTTAGCAAAGTAAATGTTTACTTTAGTGGTTCTGGTCTCTTGTTATTCACAGGTCTTCAGCTCCAGCTAACCAGAACTGCAGACTCTTAGTTCAAAATAGCACATAAATAGTCCTGATTCCCTACGGTACTTCATAAGCCACGCCTCTGTCATCTGCACTGCTTTCAGAATTACGGATACTATAGACAAAAGTTGCAAAGTCCTTCTACATTTCTCCTCAAAACACATACTTATATCTGTTAACAGCAACATCCTACTCCTGGTACCAATTTCTGTCTTAGTTAGGATTTTTGTTTTGTTTTGTTTTGTTTTTTTGTTGTTGTTGTGATAAAACACTTGACCAAAAACAACTTGAGTTCATTTCAATTTATAGCTTGAGTTTATCATATGGGAAAGTCAGGGTAGGAACTCATCAGGACCCTTAGAGGCAGGAACTGGAACAGACCATGGGAAAGTTTTGCTTCTAGGCTTGCTCTCCATGGCTTGCTTGGCCTCTCTTATAGCACCCACGAACACCTTCCCAGGTGTAGTCCAACCCACCAACAGCTGGGTCCTCACACATTTATCATCAGTCAAGACAATGCCCAGCAGATTTGCCCACAAGCTGGTCAGCTGAAGGTACTTTCTCGCTTGAGGTTCTCCTCTTCCAAAATAATTCTTGCTTATGTTAAATTGATGTAAAATTAGCTGGCACACATTTTTTATAATAAATTATACTCAAATTCACTAGCTTAAAGCAGCAATTATATATCATCCTATAATTTCCAGAAACTCAGCAATCTAAGAGTGGCTTAGCTGGGTGCCTATGGCAAAGCGTCTCTCCCATGGCTTCAGCCAAGCAGAGGAACAGGAACACCAACAGTTGCATCTCATCATGGGCTATGAGAACTCAGTCTTGGCTGCTGGCACAGGGCCTCTAGTTAGAGCTGAACGTTCTATCTTGAACCTAAATTCTGCCACAGCTTATGTACAGTCTATACTCATTGCCTATGTATGTCTTTGCAGATAAGTGACTGCTCTGCATTAGCTGGCCAACGAATGGGGAAGAATTTATAAAAGTTATAAAAGATATAAAGGACACTTTTAACTTCCCTTCATCTGGTCTGTAGTTGTTGGGTTGTTAATATTCATCTTATAAAGCTTTACTGTGATTGCACACTGAAAATACTAATGATAAGAGGCAGGTTTCTTATGAATTACTTTGTGATAAAAAATACATACATTCCCTCCTTTGCCTGAGGCCTTATCCCTACGATTCAGTGATGAAAGGCAAGTCAAATGTTCTACATGAGTAGCCAGAGCACCATGGCTGAGAAATGAGGCAAAAACAATTTTTATGTGTAGGCATTTCATTTCTCCTCTTCTAGAGACATTTCCTTGGAATTGTAATGGGCTTGAGACCCAACTCAAACTTTTTGGTATATGTAAATAAAACATCTCTAAGAGACAGAAAGCCCTCTGTCTCCAACCTAAGATGCCTTTGAGTTCTGGTCTTTGTCTCTTTTGGCATGTAAATATTTAGAAAAGCAGTCCTGCAGTCACCCTCAGTACTAACTCAGGTGCCCATTAATCTATGAACAGAACTGTGTGGCTTCTTCCGAGATAAGGGAATGTTGACTACCACGTGCATCAGAGCAATTTGGAGACACACTTTTAAACACCACTAGGATGATGTTTCTTCCCACATGGCATCTTTCTCCCTGCCTGAGGAATGGCTACTCTCCTACCTTGGCCTAAAATGTGTGATTTGAAATAGGTGTTGTGCCTTGATGCTCCATAATTTCTTGGGGAGTGTGTGTGTGTGTGTGTGTGTGTGTGTGTGTGTGTGTGTGTGTGTGTAGACGACTTTCCCTGTGCTAATGATAAATGGCAGTGAAATGTTTTTTCTTCTGTAATTTGTAAAGAATTAAATGCTCATAGGCACAATAGAAAGTGCCTTTTTGTCATATAAACATTTTCTTGAATTGCAGGCCAGTCATAATGCAAACAGATTAATTTGTAGAATGCTAGGTGTTCATTACTTATAATTACAGACTCTTATTAAGTTTCTCAACATTTTCTGGGACAATGTGATGGTGTGTAACAACCAAGACTGTAAACCTTAATGACCGTAAACATTTTTATGCCTACGATTTGAATGCTTCTCTGGTTAATTTCTTTGCAAATCGACACACGCTACAGCTATCTTGGAAGAGGGGACCTCAACAAGAATTTTAGGTCAGATCGGCCTATGGACAGATCTATGGGGGAGTGGAGGGTTCTTGATTACGATTTTTCTAAGAGGGCCTAGTCCTGTGTGGGGATGGCCACTCCTTGGCCCGTAGTTCTGGGTAGTATATAAAAGCAAGCTGAGCAAGCTAAGTAGAGCAAGCCAGTAAGCTGTGTTCCTTCATGGCCTCTGCTTCAGTTCCTATCTCCAGCTTCCTGGCTTGAATTCCTGCCCTGACTTCCCATTGAGATGGACTATAAGCTCTAATGCAAGACAAACTCTTTCCTCCTTCAGTTCCTCTTGCCTGTGGTGTTTATCATGGCCATAGGAAGCAGAGTAGGAGGGGTCTTGGGTTTGGCTGATGTCATCTGAGCTTGGTCCTACCCTGAGCTTAAGTTTAGAATCCGGAAATAGAAGGATCCAGATGGTCCTAGAAACCTACAAGAAGAACATTATAATGGGCGGACCTGGGCCCAGGGGTCCTGCTCAAACTATGGCACCATCCAAGGACAATACGTACAGTAAACTTCGAACCCCTACCCAGATCTAGCCAATGGACAGGACATTCTCCACAGTTGAGTGGAGAGTGGGGACTGACTTTCACATGAACTCTGGTGCCCCATATTTGACCATGTACCCTTGATGGGAAGGCCTAGTGGCACTCAGAGGAAGGATAGCAGGCTACCACGGAAAGACTTGATACCCTATGAGCATATACAGGTGGAGGAGGTCCTCCCCAGTCACAGACATAGGGGAGGAGAGTAGGGGGAAAGTGGAAGGGAGAGAGGAATGGGAGGATACAAGAGATGGGATAACAACTGAGATGTAATATGTATAAATTAATAAAATATTAAAAAAGAATCTTCCATATAATTTCTCATTCTATAAATAGGTAGCTACTTGTGACATGTTACTGTCATGCCAGATGGCAGATAAACAGAAGTGTAAGCAGAGCATCACACTGTTTCTTAAAGCCTTGCTGCAAAACCACCACACTGTATGTTTCTCTGCTTTTGCCGACCAGAGAAGTCACCTCATGAAGAAAAGTTTTCTCACCCACCACAGGAGACAATTCAGAGAGTCATGCAAAGAACACAGGTTCCTGCTCTATTAAAACAAAACAAAACAAAACTGCATTCTACCATACTCTAGTATGCCAGGTTAAGGCACATTAGAAGTCTTCGCACTCAAGTTACAAGGAAACATTTGGAATTAGACTTAGTTATTATAGCACATTATGGAGAAATACAACAAAGTTGACTGAGTATTCTTCAGAAGTGCGTGTTTTCCCTTCAGGAGTGCTGCTTTCCCAGTGAAGCATATGTCTGATAAGGCATGTGCTTTCCAGTATTGTTTTATTCCAGATGCAGCCATGCAATTTTTCACTAAGGTTGCATGAGCACAATTGGACATTACCTTTGTTTTGAAATGTAGAGACGTCTTATCTCCTTGTCCTAGCTAAAAGTGGAAGATACTGTAAAGCCAGGAGATGGGCTCCCTTACAACCTGGAAATGAACAGGCACTCCTGAGGGAGACAAGAAGGGCTTGTTTTCATCCTAAAGTGATGCCTGGAATCAGACATGTCTGAGGATTGTCTTTAAACAGACTTGAGGAAGCCACTTAAACCCTGATTCTTGGTTTAGGTCTGTGTGATAGAGAAAAGATAGTAGTTCTTCAGTGTTATACATGAGCTGCAGGTATAGCACTGGTATATGATTCATATGCAATTGATGTCCATTATTGTTATTGAGCTTATTTCTATCTAGGTCAGCTTAATGAATCCAGATTCTGGGTACAGGCCCCTCCCAGCACTAGAGAGAGAACGGAAGCGTTAAAGCCTAGAAATGACTGAAGAGGGTGTCTTTGCAAAGGGCACGGGATGAGGAGGGGGAAGTCTGAAGGACTGAGATCTGGATCTATTCCTGTAAATCCACAGGGCTTTGTGAAAGGCAAGAGTCAGAACCTGCCCTGCCAGCATGTTAATACTCCAGCAAACTTTAAACAGACATACTATCGTTTCCTTTCCAATTCCCAAGACACTAAGTAACTGCACAAGGAAGCCACGCACGTGAGCAATCTCGCTCACCTTACTTTGGTTTGATCATCATAAAGGAAACCATGAAAGACAATGTGACTTTATAATTTTTAAAAAGACAATTATAGGATAGGGTCTGGGGAAAAAAAAGTCTGAGAGCAACAGTTCAGACCTATATGAAAATGGCTGTAAGAGGAAGCCCGTGCCTGCATCCTGAAGGTAGTGAGGTTTCAGACCGCATAGTGTGAGTCATTTATTAAAGGCAGATGGGAGCCATAGGCCCCTTGGTACCAGTGAGGCTCTTAGACACAAGAAAGACTAAGTTCTACTTGGAGATCAATTAGGCAAAGTTAAGAATTCCTTTGAGAGAACATATGGACTCTCTGAACCATATCCAAATATCTAAGGCTTTCTAGCACCAAGGATGCTCTTTCCCAGTGTCTTTCTTTTGGTTTGGTATTTTCATTCCCTGTTGCTGTCAGTCATCACACGGTAAGTTAGACTCTTTGCAACAATTGTTCATTTTGTTTCATTTGGGTGAACTCTCTTCTCCACATAAACTGCAAAGTCTCTGTCTCTGTCTCTCTGTCTGTCTGTCTGTCTCTGTCTCTCTCTGTGTCTCTGTGTCTCTGTCTCTTTCTCTGTCTCTGTCTCTGTCTCTCTCTGTCTCTCTCTGTCTGTCTCTGTCTCTGTCTCTGTCTCTCTCTCTGTGCGCGTGTGTTGGAGGGAGTGTTGGAAGAGGGTGCTTCTTTCATTCCAATTCTAGAAGTCTCCAAATGATGAGCCAAAGTTAAACAGCAGGAGTTTACTAAAAAAAGACTAAATGAAATGAGTTTCCAGCTACAGTTGTAGAGGGCATTCTGTATTTTACCTATGGCAAAAACTGGGTCAGATTTAAGCTTCTCATGCAATTTTGAAGGCCTCTTAAGGATGTAAATTCAGAATTTACATTTCTGGTTTATCCTGTCCTGGTAGGCATGAGTCCCTAAGTAGCACACTAGGTATAATGACATCATATGTGGATCTGTGGAAGTAAAAGAAAGTTAAATTAAAGAGTTCTAGATTCTTTACATACAAAGAGCACATAGTGGAGTCAATATTTTCTGAATTGTTAGTTATAAGTACTAAAAATATTTTAAAGATTTCAGTTTAAAAGATTCCATTTGAACATAAACCATATGCTTCAATGAAACCTGTCAGATAATGCTTTTGGTGTGGGATAATTATGTAAAAGCAGAATAAATGGTTAATGGGGAAATTGAGCTTTCAAATCACAGCATTCACAGGGCTTGGGTTTTAATGTCTTGGTTGCAGTTCTCCTCTTATTTACATTTCCTTAGGAAAGAATGCTTGGTTTAGAAGACAAGGAAAATTCATTTTCTCACATGAGAAATCTCTGGAAAAAAATACCCTTCCCAACTGACACATAGTCCCCACTCCCCATTCCCTTTTAGTGCTAAATTATCATTTACTGCTGTGGCATTAAAACAGACATATTGAGAGTCGCTCTGATTAAAGAGGGGCGACTGCATCAAATTTCACCTCAAGGTTTTTGACCACAGTTTTAGAAACTGATGAGCGCAGATTTGTATCTTCTGTTGACTCCTGAGGTGACACAATTTAGTATACCCATAAATGGAATACTGGGCACTGTGAACCAGTTATCCACCAACAGCCAGTTTATAGCACTCACAGTCCTTGATGGGACAATGAGAAAATAAACCATGACCTGCAAAGATGATGGACAATTGCTGTACTGATGACCACAAAGGTATAGGAGTCTTTCAAGGTTATGCATCCACAGAGTGAGCGCTCGGAGCCTTTAGAAAAAAAATTACCCATACTTTGGGTGCTTTCTGTCAATCTCAGGTGCTTTATAATGGTTGAAGTTGGAAGGAACAGATACCAATAGTGATTAGGATGCTAGATTTGATGTTGGAAAGAATCACTTGACTGGAAACCAGGGGTGCTAAGAAACAACTTTACACTGGCAAAATAAACACAGGGAGAGAGCTGCCTTTGTGCTAACAAAAATCTCTAGCTATTGATCAGTGCAATAGTTGTAAATTTCTTAGCTGATTACAATCAGCATGGTTTTCCCCAAAGGACAATCATGGCCTCAATTGAAAAGTCTATAAACAAGTTGGTTTGGACATTTAAACATGGCTCTTAGCTATGCAAATAATGAAGTTGTGTCTGTCAAGAACCAAACTGAGTGAACCATTGTCCTTCTCTATGCTGCCTTATTCTCTGATGTTCAACCCACACCACAGACATTTAGAGGGAGGTTTTGTTATTTAATTCTTTTTTTTTTTGTTATACTGCAAAGAAAATTAATTTTATAGGTTTTTTTTCATTGTCTTCTGTCAAGCTTGCCTTATAATAAGGATGGTACTATTTAAGATTTCCCTCTGTCATGTGAGACTAATTGATCTAATTCATTATGCTAAAAAAAACCTATATGGGCTAAGAGACAAATGAGGTAATGTGTTTTGAACACTAGTGTAATTGCTAATGGGATCTAATGTGAGTAAACTGTCTGTAACTTGGGCATTCCAGCATGATGGATATGCTACTCTTCAGTAAGGGGGAAGCTGGAAGAAGTTACAGCATCAGTGAGCAGTGCACTCAGAGATGAAAAGAAAGAACAGCATGCAATGGAATTTAAATGAGATATCTCATTTTATGGTTAACTTTTTGATGTGTGGTGTTTTTCTAGCATGTTGGGTTGGAATAAATTGTTAGCTCATGACCAACTACTGCTTTTAATGGCCTTTGGATGATGATGTTAGAAGCACATTTGTTTTAAGTATAGTATTTCCAAGAGGAAGGCTGTTCCAAGAGAGCCAAGGTTCAGAGAAACTGATGGTTTACTAGTTATAATTGAAAGGATTTACTTTTCACTGTGCAATGACAAACCTGGGATGACAATTTTAAAATAGTGTGTGGTTTTCATGCTCAAGAGGACAGAGAAATAGATTCAAGAGGTTCTCTGCATGTACAGTTAAAGAAAGAAAGAAATGCTGAAAGGAAGGAAGGAAGGAAGGAAGGAAGGAAGGAAGGAAGGAAGGAAGGAAGAAATAAAAAACCATAGATGGGTTGACAGGAGACACCAGAGTAAGGAGTGTTTGTTCTTGGTATAGGAAATGAAAGAAGATATTCAGATCAGACAATGATGAATAAAGCCTGTGATGTTAGCAATGTCCTGTGGTGGTCAGAAAAACACCTTCCCCGTTATCCGTGAGGTTATCATCAGTGGCAAGTGAGTGCTTAGTATAAAAGGTGTCATCTCCAAAGACAACACAAACCAATGTTTGTGAGTGAGTGCCTAATCCCAAATTTGGAGATAATTTAGATTTAATATGAGTTTTAATCCAAGACACTGCAGGAGCTAGGTAGGATTCAGTGTCTGGAATATATTGAATAGATGTACTGGATTTCAGTTGGTGTGTAGTACACTTGATCAAAAGCAATTTAGGAAAGGAGAAAGGATTTATTTTAGTGCACAGTTCCAAATCATACCATAGAGGGGAGATGAAGGTTGCATGCCGCAGCAGCTGGGTATATACCCCCCACTGAGAGCAGAGAGAAATAAGTGCAGGCAAATTTTTTTTTCAGTTTGCTTTCACTGTTCTTATATAATTCAGTAGCCAGACTCAAAATGAAACCACCTGGATGATCCTTCATGGGCCCTTCTTCTTGGCTGTGTCCCAATAGCAATTAAAAGTACCGATCACAGAGAAAAGGTAAAACTAAGATTATAATATTGTGAGTTGGCCTATTAACTCATAAATCTTATCGTGTTCTTAAGGTGCAGAAAAAAAAATCCCAGCTGATATCTGGGAGTCAGTATGGATAGGGTTACTATTGGGCCTAAGGCTGTGGTAAAGATATGTTAAAAAAAAAAAAAAGGCAAAGAAAAGTGCTGGGGATACATCAGTCGATGAAGTGCTTACTGTGAAAGAACCAGGACCCATGCTTGATCCTTACAGTCCACATAATAAAAAAAAACTGCATGGTGATACACACTTGTAATCCCTGTGCTAGGGAGGTTGAGACAGGTGGGTCTCTGGGGCTTGGTGACTAATAGGCCTAGCCTATTTGGTGAGTTCCAGATACCTCAAAAACTAGTTACTCAAAATAAGTGGGTAGGTGGGTGGGTAGCATTTGAGGAATAAAATTTAGGGTTATCCTTTGACCTCAATATGTGTGCTTGTACACACACACACACACACACAGGCCCACGCATGTACGCACAGCCAGAGTATAACTTCTATCATGTAGAGAAGACACCTTACCTGCCTATTTGTTGTGGAGTTCTGTGGTGGGTTGAATGAGCAATGCCCATCTCAGGATCTTGTGTTTGAGCTTGGGACAGATGGTAGCGCTGTTAGCAGGTGGAGCCTTGCTGGAGGAAGTGCTTCCCTGGTGGAGGGCTTTGAGAGTTTCTGGCCTTGACCCATTTCTTGCCTGTTTTTGCGGCTTCCTGTGTTTGGATGGCAAATGTGACTAGCCAGTTTCTGGCTGTTGCTGCCACGCAGTGCCTTTCCTGCCAAGATAGACCCTGTCTTTGGAACTGTAAGCCAAAATAGACTCTTCTGTATGCTACTGTTGGTCACAGAAATTTATCACAACAACAGAAAAGTAACTAATACAGCAATAGGTACCAGGAAAGTGGGTTGTTTCGGTGAAGAAGCTAACCATGTTGTTCTGTAGAGGAAGGTGGAAGATGCTGGAAGTCTGAAAGAGAAAAGCCACTGACAACGCTACACAGAGCTTATGAAGGACTCAGGTAATTGTACAAATATAACTCCATGCTATGACTAGGGTGGAGTTTCTGTCTTTCAGAGTTTTGTAAACAAATTCCCAGAAAAGTCGTAGCCCTCAGGCAACCAGTCAGGGAAGGCCAGGACATAAGAAGATAAAGTTGTTTTAAGAGCTCCTAACTCCTGACCAGAATCATATAGCCTCAAGAACACCTACCAGTTTGGGCCAGTTTGAACCAGTTTAGAGAGGCCCTAGCCCTGGACCAGAGCCCTAATCAATCCCAGGTGTACTTGTACCTTTGCTCTTGATCTGTGTCAATAGAATTAAAGATCACCTAACCCATCTTGGAATGTCCCTTGATTAGCTATAAAAAAGCCTGCATGCTCAACTTGGGCAGTGGGGGGTGGGGGGTGGAGTTGGGGAGTGGGGGGTGGAGTGGGGGTTGGCTTTTGCCACCTTGCTTTGCATAGGCAAGGACTCCAGAGCACTGGATCTCTGAAGACTTTGCTTCTGCATAGGACTTCAAACTCCTGGTCCTCTTTGCGAGGTCTCATGATCTCGGCATAACACTTAACGTGGTGCTCTGGTGGGATCCTGACAGACAGTAATATTGAGAGTAATGTGAACAATGAGGGACAGTGAAATTTCAGGAGGGAATGGAAGGAACAAAGATTCTTATCTGCAACTGGGCTAAAGTCTGTTCCTATGGTATTTTTGCAAAGAATCTGACCGGATCTCGTCTTAGGAAACTATCTGAGGCTAAATTTAAACAGTTGAGCTAACTTTGACACAGGAAATTCCAGCACCATTGAATCTGTAGATTATTATTGCCTATTTCTCTTATGCAAGTCTACAATGAAAAAGAGCAATACGTGGGTCAGAAAAATGGAAAACAAACAAACAAACCAAAAACTTACGCAGCTTGGAGAGGAAAAGAGCACTAAAAAGAGGAATGTTACAGGAAAGGCATGCTTTAAAAAGAGCCAGTAATTATTGAGGAGATTAATTCCATCAACTGGAACTCCTACTCTACACTGAATATGCAGGAAGGATGTCCTCATGGCCCCCAACCCAGCCCAAAGGGTGTTTGTTCCTAGGTTGCAGTTGCTTCCATATACAGATGCTGATAGCACTATGGTCTGAGGGGGAGAGAACCTATCTCTAACTGGCAGCCAACTTGGCAATGTCATCCACATAGGGCTGGTTTTGGGGGCAGGTAGAATGTAAGATTCTGGGGGTCGTGGGTTCTTCCTCTGAGGCTGCAGAGCACCACTGAGGCCAGGCCACATGTTGTCATCAGTGTCTTAGTCCTTGTGGGGAGGCTTTGAAGGTGGACATGGATCCTGGGTTCTGGTGGAATCCTCAAGATGTTGGAGATGTTAGAGATGTGAGACGTCTACCAAGGAGAGCTGCATACATGGCATGGAATCAGCCCAAGAGAAACAATTAGGTTTTAGACATCAACGCTACTGAGACAGAGCCATCTAACCTCTTTGAAGCTGAGCCCCAGACAGTGAACATGGGGCTAGCAGATTTGATGCTTGATCTGTTAAATTTTAGCTATGCTATGATACAATATTTCCTTACTATGCCACTTCTCTTTTTCAGAATATTGAAGTAGATTTTGTGTCACGTATATTTAATTAAATTTAGTTTAATATTATAGGGAGTCATAGTTAAAGCGATTGCCTTGAGTCCTAGAAGATACGTTGGACTTGCAAATAGTGTCAAGATTGTACAAGGCTGGGGGACTTTTGAAATAGGACTAAATGCATTTTGAATCATAAGATGCCCATGAGCCTACATATAGGTCCGGGGGCAGAGTGTGGTGATTTGCATGAGAAAGGTCTCCTGTAATCACATGTGTTTGAACACTTGGTCTATAATGGGGAGCACTGTTTGAGAATGTTTAGGAAATGCAGCTTTGCCGGAGAAAGTACATCACTGGAGGTGGGCTTTGACAGTTTATAGCCTCACTCACTTCCTACTTGTTTGCTCTGCTTCCTGTGTGTGGTGAAACTAGCTAGCTTCTGCTTTTGCTGCAGTGCTATATGTACCTTTTTCCTGCTATAATAGACTCAATCCCTTTGGAATTGTAAGCCATAATAAATTTTTCTTCTGTTAGTTGCTTTTGGTCACAGCATTTTATCACAGCAACAGAAAAGTAACTACTACATTCCTTGATGTCAAGAAAATAGCCTGGTGTACATTGAATGGATTGTGTGTGTGTGTGTGTGTGTGTGTGTGTGTGTGTGTGTGTGTGTGTATTTTAAAAGGAAATAATGTGGGATACAGAGGTCTACATGCACTTAAAGTGATTTAGATAGTGTATTAGGGTAACAGTTCACCTTGGCTAAGATTTACTCAGTTTGAGAGAACTGTGCTTTTCTGACAATAGAAGGCAGGAGACGGGGAAGCTTGATAAGGAAAGTGGAGGGTGGGGAGGAGGTAAATGGGCAGAAGAGAGACAAAAGCAGAATGAGAGAAAGACAGAGAGAGGGAGGAAGAGAGAGAGAGAGA